>OZ014519.1:315738704-316227766 GCA_963966055.1 Lathyrus aphaca
GGACGTCGAAGTGAGCCATCTTGGCTCTAATCAGCAACGGGATGCCCGAGTTGGGGGAACCGCCCGGCAAATCCTCTAGAAAGAAGGATATTGGGTTGGACTTGCCTCGGTATTTTGTCAACGTTGCCTTTTGCTCGGGTGCAGTCAGAAGGAGTTCGTCGAACTTGCGTTTCACCGAAAGGGCGGCGGCTTCGCCGTTCATCCCTCCGCCTGATATGATTAGGGCGGTTGGAAAGTCTTCCCAGGGGCTGAGAGTAGTGATCCGCCCTTCTGGTGGTGTACCGGGGAAATTGAAGTCTTCTGGTCGTGATATGCAAAGGGCCACCTGATAGGAAGAGTCGTTGGGGGGAGTGTCCTCCCGGGGTCTCTTCTTTTCTTGCTCTTCGTGTTTGGAGGCTTCGTTCCTCCTAGTGTATTGCTTGAGATGCCCTTCTTGGATCAAGATCTCTATTGCGTCTTTCAGGTGAACGCAATCTTCAGTCACATGCCCATGGCTTCTGTGGAACCTGCAGACTTGGACTTGTCAGTGTGAGGCTTGGGTGCAGAAGGTTTTAGGAACCTTACTCTGCCCTGTTTGAACTCGGAGTTGATGCATTCGGCGAGGATGCGCTCGCGGGGAGCTGTTAGTAATGTATACTCGCTGTATCGGCCCGCGGGGCCTCTTCCTTCCCGGGATTCGTGGGGTTTTTCTTCCATTCGCCTATCCCCATTGCGACGGGGAACGTTCGGATCCTCGCGCTTGGGATGGTTGATTTCCCCGGTGTTGCGACTGCTGCGAGCGTTGTGGGCAACCTGCTTTTCCTCGTACCTGATGTAAGCCTGGGCTTTATGCAGGAGGTCGTTCAGAGTGCGGGGAGGTTCTATCCCAACTGCTCGGCTAAGCTCGCTTCCGGGCAAGAGTCCCCTCTCGAGGAGATATTTCTTCATGTGTTCCGTGGTGTCCACCTCGACAGCCTCTTGGTTGAATCGTTCGATATACGAGTGCAATGTCTCATTTTTCCTTTGCACTATGGCTTCCAGGGTTGCTTCTGTCTTAGGGTGGCGTCTGGAGGCTGTAAAATGCCTCGTGAACATGGATCTCATAACTCTCCAGGATGTGATGGACTCTGGGGCCAAGCTTTTGTACCAGGCTATGGCTCCTTTCCTGAGGGTTGTCGAGAACAACCTGCATTTGAGGTGCCCTGTGATGTCGTTGCGATAGTCGAGCATCGCGTTGACATTGTCGACGTGATCGTCGGGGTCGGTGGTCCCGTCGTAGATGGCCAAGTTTGGGGGCTTCTCCATGCCTTTGGGGAGTGGAGCTTCCATTATTGTCCGCGACAGGGGGCAATGTAGGTCTTCTTCGCCGCTCCTTGGTAGGGAGAACTCGTTATGGTCGGGGCTTCGATCGTGTCTTGGCGAGGTTCCCGATCGGCCGGAGTCACGACGGGCACACGCCCTACTCTTGTTGGGCTCTGGGGAGCGACGTCCCCGTTTCTTTGTTGCTTTTGGACGCTGTGGCGTCCTCCTTTCTTGCTGAGGTGGGCCCTCCTGTCGATCGACTTCTAGGGCCATGATCCTCTCGTGCTGCTGGTAGAGCATGGAGTTGGCCTGGTTGAGGGCGTTCACCATATCAATCATGGTGGCGTCCCTCTCGACGGGAACGGGGATGGGTTGGAACGTGTCAGCCACCTGGTATTGAACTTGAGGCGGGTTCCCGTTGTTCTCGGGTTCAGGAGACAAGGTGGCTGGGCGCCCATCCCGGGCGTCAGATTCATGGTATTGCAGATTGTCCTCCATCGTGTAGTCGACGAGGGGACGGTTGCGTTCGTTGATTTGTTCTCCGGACATGCTGGAAGGATGGTGTTTGAGCTTTGATCTTTTGTTGTGGAAGAAGGGGAAACTAGTTTCCCACAGACGGCGCCACTGATCTTACCTGATCAGGAGGACCTTCCAGTGACTTGATGTAACGGCCAAAGAATGGGAGAAAAAGGGGGTGTACCTGCAAGGCACTCCAATGCTTAAGTGAGTAGAGGTACAATAGAATAAGAAGTTATAGAGTGAATCAGAATACCTGGCCCTTTAGTGAAAAAGGGTATTTATAGTGAGCCCCCAGCGCTGGGCCAAGGTCCTTCTTTGGGTTGGATCAACTAGGCCCAAGGAAGAACTGTCAAGGAACGCGTGAGAAGCGTGAAGACCTAACTAAGAGGTCTGGTCCTTGGTCCAACTGCCCCTATCTTTCAGGAGATAATAAGGGACAGTTGGGTGACGTGGCAAGTGACCTGGTAGACTTGCTCTTCGCCCGTCCTGAATATATGCCCGACCGTTAGATGTTCCTGCCCGTCTGCTAGGCGTCCCTGCTCGAGTATATGGGCCTCTACTCGACAAATTGGACCATAGCCCAATTTAATCTTGAGACCCAATCCGGAACACATATCATTTTATTTACTTTATATAACATAAAATATTAATTAATATTATGATTTGTTATAAATTATTAATGTTAGGGTTTATTATTAAATGATATTAATAACATAAAATTTTAAAAAAGAAATTTATATTACAGATGAATGTTTTTATTTCATATAACAAAAAATATTATATATTTTTGTAATTTATCAAACAAATATAATTTTATAACTTAAACATTATAAAGCATGTTATTAAACATTATAAAGTATGTTATTTTAAAATAATATATTTCCTTTAAATATTTTCTTTTCTTTAACTAACAAAAAAATTTTCATTTTAGAAAAAACCACGCAGGTCTTCTATTAGTAATAAACAATACACACTCAAATTCCCGTGACCTTTAAAAATATACAATACACACTCAATTCCTTACCCTCTCAAACTGCAAAACGTTTCGTAACTTCCTTCCTTCTCAAACCCCACCGGAAATGACAGAATCACAACCCATCCGTTTCGGCGTAATCGGCTGCGCCGAAATTGCACGCAAAGTCTCACGCGCCATCTCACTCTCTCCCAACGCTTCCCTCCACGCCGTTGGAAGCCGTTCCCTCGACAAAGCCAAAGCCTTCGTGAAAGCCAACGGTTTCCCCGACGGCGCCAAAGTATACGCCTCATACGAAGAGGTTCTCGACGATCCTGACGTTGACGCCGTTTATATGCCGTTACCGACAAGCTTGCACGTGCGGTGGGCGGTGAGTGCCGCTAAGAAGGGGAAGCACGTGTTGATTGAGAAGCCTGTGGCTCTTAATGCTTTGGAGTTTGATGAGATTGTTGAGGCGTGTGAATCCAGTGGAGTGCAGCTCATGGATGGTACTATGTGGATGCATCATCCTAGAACTGATGCTATCGAAGAGTTTCTCTCTGATGCTCAACGGTTTGGTCAGCTTAAATCGGTATGTATGTTCAATCAAGTTCAATAATAATAGGGATTGATCATGATTTGACAAATAGAAGTGATTTTAACGTGATTACGTGTTAGAATAGTGTTCATTGATTAAGCTATTTGCCTAAACTTAATATTGTAAAAAAATGTCTGTCACCGTGAAGACAAACGGTATCAGAAATGCACATTATTCACAGTTTTTATGAACAAATTGCGGTTAATTCACTCTAGGACGACTGAAATCGTGAAATCAGTGTTGCAGTTGCAGACTGAAATAGCGAAATCAGTGTAGCAGACCGAAACCAAAATTGCGAAATTAGTGTCTGTTTGATTTTTCATCAAGTTTAACAAAATAACATCTGATCCCCACGGTAAGCAAAAGCTCCAAATTCCAGCTTTTCATTTTCCACATTAAAAGTGCCTCGGGAATTGATTGTGTGTGCAAAGGCTGTTCCAAACACATATTAATGTATTAGAATAGCACCTTGTTGGTGTCGTCACCCATCCCGTATCAGACACCAGACACACTCTTAGACACACATTAAATCTTTATTCTTTAGTGTTGTGTTGGTGTTGCAAACCTATATCAATTTGAAATTTGTAAATTGATTGTGTCCTTCCTTCAGCATATTGAATCAATCATGATAAAATAGAGATTAACAGAAAACTTAAAACATATATTTGGAAACTTACTTCAGCTCTATGTTGTTAATACCGGAAAGCGGCGCGGCGGGGCCACTCTAAAAATGGGAGCGGCGCGGAAGCGGGGAGCGGCGCGGGTGCTATTTTCCCGATGCGGGCGCGGAAATATACTAAAATATATTATAAAAAAAACTCAAATTTCATAATACTATTAAAATTCAAATTTCATAATACCATATATTACTTCAAATTCATAATAGTATTCATTACTTCCAATTCCAAAAACCATTAAAAGGATAAAGTCTTAAGCAAATAAAGCATTGCAACATACTTCCAAAATTCAAGAAAATAAAAACTTAACATCTAAATATTAAAATAACCAAAACAACCAAACTCTAATAAAACTTCAACAATCATTAAAATCATAGTCTTCATTGTCACTTCCTCCGACACTAGCATCCTCTTCATCCTCTTCAATCTCTTCATCCTCTTCAAGATACTCTTCATCACCAAATTCATCATCTACTACTACCACTTCCTTTCCTTTTGCCTTAGATCTAGATGAAGAAGGTGGAAGTGGTGGAGGCGCAGTTGCCTTCTTTTGCATTGCTGCTTGGCTCCTAGTGTTGATTGCAGGCTCAGCAGCACCACTTGCAATTTCAACATCTAGCCAAGTCAAATCATCACCATCAAACACCGTATCATCAACTTCAGATTGAGCTTCTTCTTCACCTCCCATCAACCATAGGTAAGTGGTTTCAAAATCATCATCCATAACCACAGGATCAATCAAATCATCACTATCAAAACGCTCTTTCAAGTTTTGATTATACTTGATGAACACCAAGTCTTGCAACATTTGATGTTCAAGTCTATTTCTCTTCTTTGAGTGAATCTATAATATAATTTTAGCGTTAGTTTAAATAATAAATATAAACTATTAATTTGAATCTATAAATTAATACTAAGTTAGTAAGTACTTACATGCTCAAAAGCACTCCAATTCCGCTCACAACCCGATGAGCTACAAGTCAAACTCAATATCTTAATAGCAAGGAGTTGCAAATTTGGTGTTTTTGCTCCATACCTCCTCCACCACTCAGCTGCAATATAAGACTTATTTTCATTAGCATATATTCACAAAAATTGTTATGCGATTGAATTATTGTCAAATATATTTAGTAACTTACCAGGAGCTACATCATTCCTTTGCCTTACCGCTTCCGCCAACGAAAAGTGGCCTATACCCATCTTATATTTTGACAATTCTCCATGGATGGCATCAATAACTTTATCATTTTCAGAAAGCTTATTAATGCGTGCATAAAGACCATCCAACAACTTATCATCATTCTCAATCATTGGATTGCTATAAAAGAACCTCGGATTAAGATAATATCCAGCTGCGTGTAACGGATGATGAAGTTGAATACTCCATCTTCTATCAACAATAGCAATGATATCTTTGTACTTGCTTTCATTGTTGTTGAAGTTTTTTGTGATTAACTCTTTGGCTTCCAACATTGCATGATAGATCATACCCATTGCCGCCTTCTTTTCATTATCAACAAGCCTAAGTACCTTTACAAGAGGTCCCATTGCCTTAAGAGTGTACACAACATCCTCCCAAAATGAGACTTGAAGTACAATAGCAGCTGCCTTCTTTCCTTTCGCATCCTTACTAGCATTCAAGTTCAACCATTCTTCAGAAGTGAACATGGTTCTAATTTTTGCCTTTAAAGTGTGCAACCTATGCAAAGTAAGAAAGTTTGTGGCAAACCTTGTGACTCCGCTTCTAACCAACTCACTTTCTAATTTCTCTCTCATTAAGTTTAAAACCAAAGAATGGTTGTAAATGAAGCCCACAAGTTGCATTCCTTTTTGTATAACCTTCTTGACTTTAGGAATTTTTCCGATATCTTCTAGCATCAAGTCTAGACAATGAGCAGCACATGGAGTCCAAAATATTTTTGGCCTCGAGACTTGAAGATGTTTACCAGCCAAGACATAGTTGCTTCCGTTATCGGTAACTAGCTGAATAACATTACTTTCACCAATCTCTTCAACAAAGCTATCCAATAATTCAAACACTTTTTGTCCAGTTTTCATGTATGCAGAAGCATCAATACTCTTAACAAACATAGTTCCTGCCGGAGAATTGACTAAAAAATTAATCAATGTCCTTCCTTTTGTATCAGTCCAACCATCAGACATTATGGAACAACCATACTTTGCTTGTTCTTGCTTATTAGTACTCAACATCTCATGCGTAAGTCTCAACTCATCTTGAAGCAATGGAACTCTTAACTCATGATAACTTGGAGGCTTCAAGTGTGCACCATACATGCCAATTGCTTCAACCATCAACTTGAAACTTTTTGAATTTGCAACATTGAATGCAATTCCATTCCGATAAAAGAAACGGGCTATGTATTTGAGACAACTTGCTCTTGCTTGCTTATCACAAGCATCATTCAAGCTTGTTTGCTTTCCTTTTTTCATAGCTTCCTCGGGTTGTCTATAGAAAATTACATCCAAGGGACCTTTTGTATTCTTCTTGGCAGCCGGCATACTCCCCTCTTCAGCCGGTCTTTTTCCACTTCGAATCCTAGATATCTCTAGCAAACGTGCCGCCTCATCATCATCTTCATGCACTTCACCTGACATACCTTTCTTTGCGGCCAATTTCTTATCTTCATGCTCTTGCAAAATCGCCTTAACCTCTTCGGGTGTTTGAGTGCAAGACTTCACATTTCCTTTAATTCCTAATTGATGTTGTTTAGCCCTAGAAATACCTCCGGTAGACGTTTCGTTACAAAAATCACACGTAACCCTCCTCTTATTATTCAAGTCTTTCAAATGGTTATATTTCCATCCTATATCACCGATTAGTTTATGTTGCTTAGCCGAAGAAGCAACCGATTGATTATTGGACGATGATGGTGGAATACTAGAACCAATAGGAGGAGTTGGAGTTGTCATGCTGTTGAAAGAAAATAGAAAAAAACACTTGAATATACTGTTATAGAAAAATATATACAGTATATTATAGAAAAAATATAGACAGTATAGAAAAAATATATTATAGAAAAATATATTAATAGAAGAATTAAGTAGAAAAAGTATTACTGTTATAGAAAAATATATTATAGAAAAATATATTACAGTATATATAAACTGTTATAGAAAAGAAAAAAAGTAAAAGAAGAAAAAAAAGTAGAAGAATTAAGTATATATATACTGTTATAGAAAAGAAGAAAAGTAGAAGAAGAAAAAAACCTGTGGAGTTGAGGAAGACCGGAAGAGCAGGAATGGAGAAGTGAAGGTGCTGGACCGGAAGAGTAGCAGTGAAGGAGTGAAGGAGCAGTGAAGGAGAAGCGCAGGAGTGAGAAGAGGAAGAAGAATCGCAGGAGTGAGAAGAGGAAGAAGAAGCGCAGGAGTGAGAAGAGGAAGAATTCTAACGGTAAAAAGAATTAGGTTTTTTTTTAAAGTTTAAAATAATGGGCCAAACCCGACCCGGAAAACGCGGCGCATCCGCACCGCACCCGCGTCGCACCCGCACCGGCCGCGCCGCCCGCGATAGCGCCGCTTTCCCCTTTCGCGGCTTACCGGCCCCCTCCGTCGCGGTTGTTCCGATTCCGGCGCGGTGCACCGCGATAGCGGCCGCTACCACCGCTTTTAACAACATAGCTTCAGCTGAGCATGCTCCTTAACAATGTGCAAAACAAACATTTCTGACCCATGTAGAGACATAGGGATAAATTGATTTATGGACATCAATTTCATAGACTAATTTGTTATTTCGCAAAGTTGGAAGATTAAATTGTCTGATCTCACAATTTGGATGACCATAATTTGAATGACCATAATTCTACTTGATGCTTCGTTGTTGAGTTGAGCTGTTGTTCGTCCAACACTGAAACCCCGCCTGCCTGTAGTTATTCTAACAATATTAGGTTCACGCACAAGTGGAGAATATGTTTGATTTATTATTGAACATGAAATAAACTAATTATGACATTCTTTTAGACTTTAATTATTAACTATAAGGTATCTCCAAAATTAAGTATTGTTTCAATCAGCAGTTATGATTCTGTATTATTCTCTAAAGATTAGTGTCTTATGCAAGAAAATGTTATATCTTTTGCATACATGCTCTCTTCACTGATACATAGTTTTGATTTGGTGTTGCACAGATTCACACTGTTTTTACATTTGGTGCTGATCCTGATTTTCTCGAGAATGACATTCGTGTGAAACCGGATCTTGACGCTCTTGGCTCTCTTGGCGATGAAGGATGGTACTGTGTTAGGGCGATTCTGTTCGCTAACAACTACGAATTACCTAAAACAGTATTAGCCTCGTGCGAACCCATTCTTAATAAAGCTGGAGTGATATTATCTTGTGGTGCTTCTTTATTTTGGGAAGATGGGAGAGTAGCAACTTTCTATTGTTCTTTCTTGTCTAACTTAACAATGGATATAACCGCTGTAGGGACAAAAGGAACACTTCATGTTCATGATTTTGTTATCCCTTATGAAGAGAAGAAAGCATCATTTTATGCAGCTTCAGAATCAGGCTTTGATGATCTTGTCACGAGGTGGGGTTCGGAGCCGACCAATCATGTAATTGAAAACGATCTCCCTCAGGAGGCTCTTATGGTAAGGGAATTCTCTCGGTTGGTCGCCGAAATCAAATTCAACAAATCGAAACCTGAGAAGAAATGGCCAACTATTAGTAGGAAAACTCAATTGATATTGGATGCGGTGAAGGCTTCAATTGATAAGGGTTTTGAGCCTATTCAGATTCAGCAATGAGTGTCTTTTTAATCTGTCTTCACCATGTAAGCATGCAGTGTTTGTAGACTTTTTATTATGAAATAAACACTTTTTTATGTCCTTCAACTTGAATAAATAGTTCTAAGTTGGAACAACTTTATTACCAGTTCCTATAAGTGATGACATAATTTGTCACTCTAAGTTATATTTTTTGCTATGAAATCTGATAGAAATAGATCACAGGATTCTAAAAGATCTACTATGGTTATTATGTTTTGATTATATAATACTAGTTTGTATATAAATTTCAGTTTTCATATTCATGATGTATGTTTTTAAATTTAAATTGAAATTTGAAAAAGAATTGTATTGGTAAGAATAAATTGGGACAGAAAAATGTCCAACAAATATTGGTATTTTGTTTTGAAGTCTCCTTTAATTATGATTTAAAGTTAAGTTTGAGTTTGAAAATAATTGAGTTGTTAAGTTAAAAAGTTATCTTTTACATGTTTGTTTCCTTTTGTTTTTGATGGCTAAGAAAATGAATATATTAAACCCACTCTATACTCATGCATCAAATATGTTGAGGGAACTACCTGCCAGCCCAATCATACCTGACACTCCATATTTTATGATGGTAAAAATATCTTTTAATATTTTGTAAGTAACATCCGGAGTAAATTACCGGTTTTTATAAAATAAAATTTGGTATGAATCAAAATTCCCGGTAGTTCATTTGAGATTACTGGTATATTGATAATTTCAAATTCCCGATATGTTAAAATAAAATGGGTAATTTGGTTAAAAGTATAGTTTATTTACTGGGGATTGCATATCCAATGAAATTTCTGGTAGGTGTAATTTTAGTTTTTTTAAATGGTCAAGATTTTGCCGACAGTTTTGTATGTTTGTGATTGCACCGACAGTTTGTGCGGTCCAGAGTTGTTACACGTTTGCATAAATAGGAGTTAGGTCTTGTGGTTAAACAAATCTGAAAAAATGGCTATCCAACATTTTTGACTAAGGCGGAAGTTTACTTCAAGAGAGCTTCTCGACCTGTCGAATTCATGCTCCCCGATGACACAACCTCCTTTGCCGGCTTAACTTCTAAGTTGAAGGAATTGTTGCCTGATGGTGACAATAGAAAGATGTTGAAGATCGAGTTTTGGGAGGATAATAGTGTGAAGAAATACAACCTAATTGAGCTGAAGAACAATGAAGACGTCGTCAAAATGTGGAGAACATTTCGTCGTAGGTTAATAAGGGGTCTGTTGGCTTTAGATGTGCAGATGTCAAGATCAGTTGATGAAATAACGAAGATGCTGAAACGCCCTGAAGCATCTGGTAGTGTTTAAATTTTTAATATTGATTAATCATGTTGTAATGTTGAGTTTTTTTTAAGTTGTTTAATCAAGATCACTTCAATGTAAGGGTATAAATGAAGACATAATAATAATAAATTGTTTTGCCATAATATATAATACAACAATATACAAATCATCTAGAAATACAAATAATACTAAATAGGTCCCCCACGGGCTAAGTGTGCAATCTTGTGTAATCCATCAGAAATACTACCATCAGGGTTTACTAAGCCCATGAGTTCATCATCCACCACTATTATCATCTGAAAGCGTTGTGTGTCATCAGGGTGATGTGTTTGAGGAGGAAGAGAAGGAGGAGGTGCGTCATCAACAGGCTCCTGGCCACCAGAAGGTACATCCTCAGAAGGTGCATGCTCAGCCGGCGGTGGTGATGCGAGGATGGGATACAGTGAGATACTACTCCAAGTAGCCATCCTCACACTGCGAGGGATACTGAATAGGTGCATATCTAGCTATAATGGCGCGATTGTAAATGAGGATGTGCATCTGAAACCACCGATCAATACCCCCGGAGGGTGTATCTGGAACTGCTGGTGGTATGGTCTGAACGTATCCAAACTGACGTAGACATCTCTCTAGCAGGTGCCTGGAAATCAAAGTCTCCCACCGTATATAACCAGAGTATAATGACGATTCCTCGAACTCATGGACTGCTCTATGCTCATTGTAGGGTGTCCATATGACATCCTCTACAACCAGCTCATCTAGTCTCCACATGGGTGTTTCTATCTCGCCTTCCACCTCTTCGCCCGTGGCTCTCCTACTGTATAGGGTCGGATCCTCCTATCGCATATCCACAAGATATGCTCATATATTCCTGCATTGAGATATCAACAAATAGTAAATTAGAAATAATAGTATTTTAAAAAATAGAATGACAAGTAAGAACATGAATTAAGATATACCTGTAATAGACTAAGGTACCCAGCAAGCTGCTTCGTGTCAATCTGGGTCGCCTCCCTGAGCGGATGATATAACTGAGTCGGAGTTGCACAACCCCAAGCCCAGTTGTGCGTCTCCAGATTGCTAAAAAGAAACCGATAGCGAGCATCCACATATGTATCATACTTGTCCGCAAAGAGAGTACATGCTACTACATGCAGCATGTATGCCATAGCGGCAACCTGATACTGACCAGTAGAAACAAGGTTGTCATACTTATCCCGGAGCCACCACATATATAGGTGAGCACCTCGTGTATCACCAAACTCTTGTGCAACCACTGCCTCAGTAAAACACAAATCCCGAACAACCATCGCCTGTGCCCGGGTCACACTCATGATGGGAGTCGTCTAGAATCTTCCGCCAATAGGGAGATGAAACAAGGATGTGATATCATCTAAATTTATAGTCATCTCTCCGAATGGTAGGTGAAATAACAACGTCTCCTTGTGCCACCTCTCGACGAAGGCATTGAGAAGATCTCCATCCAACATGGTCAGGGAGAATTGGCCAAAATGCAGCAGGTCAAAATCCTGAATGATCGTCCTCACAGGAGCAGGGAAGGAATACTCGGGAAACCCTTCATCTTTGCACCGTGAGACTGTACCCTCAATACAGGTCGTACTTGTGACACAAAGGTTAAAACATAAACAAAAAAAATACTTTAAGTAGTAGGGAAGGGAATACTTTGTTAATAAATAAACAATTTATGTAAAAATAAACAAAGGTTAAAATTAAACGTAAACACCATATACCTGGCTTTTCCACAGACGTAAAGCTACATACTACTACATGCATCATGCATGCTATAGCGGTAGCCTGGTACTGACCAGCAGAAACAAGGTCGTCATACTTATCCCGGAGCCACCACATGCATAGGTGAGCACCTCGTGTATCAGCAAATTCCCGTGCAACCACTGCCTTAGTCAAACACAAATCCCGAACAACCATCGCATGTGCCTGGGCCACACTCATGATGGGAGTCGTCCAAAATCTGCCGCCAATAGGGAGATGAAATAAGGATGGGACATCATCTAAAGTTATAGTCATCTCTCCGAATGGGAGGTGAAATAACAATGTCTCCTTGTTCCACCTCTTGATGAAGGCAATGAGTAGATCTCCATCCAGCATGGTCAGGGAGAATTGGCCAAAATGCAACAAGTCAAAATCCTGCACGATTGTCCTCACAACAGCAGGGAAGGGAATACTCGGGAAACCCTTCATCTTTGCACCGTGAGACCTTACCCTCAATACAGGTCGTACCACACAACGGTTAAAACATAAACAAAGGAATACTTTAAGTAGTAGGGAAGGGAATACTTTGTTAATACATAAAAAATTTATGTAAAAATAAACAAAGGTTAAAATTAAACTTAAAAACCATATACCTGGTCCTGCCACAGACATAAAGATACGTGCTACTACATGCAACATGTATGCCATAGCGGCAGCCTGATACTGACCAGCAGAAACAAGGTCGTCATACTTATCCCGGAGCCACCACATTCGTAGGTGAGCATCTCATGTATCAGCAAACTCATGTGTAACCACTGCCTCAGTCAAACACAAATCCCGAACAACCATCGCCTGTGCCTAGGCCACACTCGTGATGGGAGTCATCCAGAATATTCCGCCAATAGGAAGATGAAACAAGGATGGGACATCATATAAAGTTATAGTCATCTCTCTGAATGGAAGGTGAAATAACGACGTCTCCTTGTGCCACCTCTCAAAAAAGGCACTGAGCATATCTACATCCAGCATGGTCAGGGAGAATTGGCCAAAATGAAGCAGGTCAAAATCATGCATGATCGTCCTCACAGCAGCAGAGAAGGGAATACTCGGGAAACCCTTCATCTTTGCATCGTGAGACTGTACCCTCAATACAGGTCGTACCTATGACACAAAGGTTAAAACGTAAACAAAGGAATACTTTAAGTAGTAGGGAAGGGAATACTTTGTTAATACATAAATAATTTATGTAAAAATAAACAAAGGTTAAATTTAAATGTAAAAATCATATATCTGGCCATGCCACAGACGTAAAGGTACGTGCTCATTGTACTTTGTAAGCACAAACGTATCTATCGGCACACCAGGGAATCCTGGTTGCGTATGTACGGATGGCTCGGTCGAAGGAACCATGACATTTGTCTCAATGGTCTCCTCAACCCTTCATGTACCAGTAGCCCCTCACGTACCCTCGCCCTCAGAATCACCCGCTTGCTCACCCTAAGCTCGAACATTGGTCTCCTCTGGAACATCTCTCACAATAGCCTCCTCCTCAGGTGTGACCTGCTGTGAAGAAAGATCTCCACGTCGCCTAACGGTGCGAGGTGCCTGGAAATGCTCCCGATGCTCGACCAATCACTTACGTTGAGAACCGGTTGGGACCACCCGTCCAGCCCATACATGAGCAGACTCAACATCTGGAATGGATGTACCCCTACCACCTCCTGCCAAATCATGCGCCCTCCGAGCGATGCTACCAATAATACCTCTAGTCTTCACTGCAAAACAAAACATTAAAAAAACAATATATTCATAACTACCACGAATTTGAAATTCCCGGAAAAACAAAAAAAATTAAAAATACCGGTACTTTAAAATTATCGATAGAAATCAAAAGATTTTATGAACCACCGGTAATTTAAAATCTCCGAAATAAATTACCGGTAATTTTGGAATTCTCGGTACAAAATACCAGTAATTATATGATTACCGGTGTAAACACCCCAAATTTGCCCTCACTCTTTATCACACCATGGCTTGTGATCTTTCATGTTTGTATTAACATAAGCATTACACCTCATATTGCATATTTGCTTCACTGCATAAGTTCAAGTTCATCTGCATCTAGGGTTTGTGATCTGAGCAATCCAAGAATCCATCTGAGCCATCCCAAAGGTCTTAAAGCTTTACAAGAGGTTCCATGTGTGTTCTACCATCATATTATTCTCCTCAAGGTTCATGGAAGTCAAGAAATCACAAGAACTGGCAAAGGCATGGAAGCAGAGCTAGGGTTTCACTACACAGATGACCAAAATTAGGGTTTTGGTTTCAGAGGCCTTAACTCAAATTTTTTGGGCCATTCTTGTTTCTAATGTTCTTAATATGTCATAAGGATCATGTGTACCATGTTTGATGAAGAAACTCATTGGGGAAGTCATCTGTTCACTGGGTAACTTCTTGAGCAAGTTAAGTCAAAATCAGGGCATCTGAGGCCCCCAACAATGGAACCAAAGGGCTATTTTCATCAAATTGAATTTCTATGATCTTTATTTGATCTTAGAAGAGGTTGTAAGTTCACAAGATTGAAGAATTTTGAGCCAATTGCAAACTTGCCATTTTTGGAAATGACTTGAAATGCAAACTTTCCATTTTGGCAAAGTTTTTCAACCTCCTCTTTCATAACCAAAAGTGCTTAAAAAAGTACAAGAACATGTCTTGGTCATGAAAGTTGTAGATTAGGTCTTTCCCTTTTCAAAAAGTACAAGAACATGTCTTGATTCATCATAGAACTCAAGATATGGCCTTTCAAAGTTGGCAAAAATCCTATAGTTTCAAGTTTCATGTCAAAGAGGGATTTTGTAGTTTGGCATGTTCAAGCATTCTAATGACTTCTAATGTACACAAACACTTCACAATATGTCAATGAACTTCTAAACATCAGAATTGTGCATCAAACCTAGGGTTTTCATGACTTGAACTTCAAGAAATCACAAAAGGGCCAATACTCTCCAAAATTGCAAAATGCATTGGATCCTCTCATCCACTTGTGTCAGCTGCATAATCTTGATTCCATGGCTCTCCATGAATCTTGTTGAGGCCAGACACCCCAAAAAACTAGACCTGCCATGGCCCATACCTCAAGTACACAAATCTTGACTTTTTTGCAAAACACCTCTTACCAATCAGCCTGTGCCACAACAACTATCTGAGCAATCCCATTGGCTTAATCAAACATTATGCAAGCCATTTCATAACACATAAGATCTTGAATCATCCCTCAACTCACATTTCACAAAATCCATCAAAACTTTCCTCTCTTCGAAACTCATCACACAACCACTGAAACTTCAATCTTTTTTTCACTAATCATCTCCACATGACCTAAGGATCACAAATCACCCATCATCATAGCCTAAAACACAGCCAAACCAAAACACGATTCTTGATGCAGAGGAACTGAAACTCTCAAACCAGGCCATACAAGCTTGCTCTAAGCTTCTCATCATCATCAAGAAGCTTATTGGGGTTGGATTGAAAAAAGAAAGAGGCCAGAAAGCTCTGGGAGGGAAAGCTTCAGCTCAGGTAGCCATCTCAAACGTTTTTCCAGAAGCTTTATTTTATGTTATAGAAATGTTCCTCATGCTCCCCTGATCACACTGCACTTGTTGCTTTTGAAAATGGTGAAGAAATGAGAGCATGAATCGTATCTCTGAAATTTTTGACCTAAAAGAAGTTTTCTTCGATTCATGCTGGTTTCTGAAAATAAATGATTTTTGATGTTGGATTCTTACTTAGTGATGTTCATAGTTTCATAGCCTAGGGAAGAAGTTGGGTTGTTTGGCTTGCCGGAGAAGATGACCGGAGCTAGCTCCGGTCACCTGAAAGTGATTAGAACCCTAATTAGGGTTTAGTTGCCCAGTTTGAATTCTGACCATTGGATGTGGTTTAGCGCGTGAACGAGTGGCTCAGATTGCTTCATTAACATTTAAATCTGATTAATTAGATTAATTAGGATTATTTAATTAAATCAACCCAGATTAGATCCTGGCCCTTTATTAACGCGCGCAGTCAACCCCTTCCCCCTGAATTTGAATCTCAGCCCTTGGATACGCATACCTTCCATTTTAATTCATTTTAATTCATTTTCTTTTTGTTTCTTTTGCATAATTAATTTAAAATAGCAAAGAGCATTCAAAAAATTATTTTCTTTTGCATTCTGACTTTAAATATGTTTCTCATTCCAAAAATGATTTTTATTTTATTTTTTGCATTAAAAAAGCATTTTAAAAATATTTAAATGTTATTTTTAATTAATTAAAGTATTTTAATTAATTAAAAATACATTTAGGTTTGTAAAAATCACCAAAAAAATCACGAATCATTCCAATGCATTTAGAAACATTTTCAAACTCTTCACACAAATTTCTATTTAGGTTTGATCATAGTTTGCCAATTTTCTTTGAATTAAGGGTCATAAAAATCCCATTTTTGATCCCTAACTTTGAAAAATCATATCTGCCTAACCAAGAAGAGTTTGAAGTTGATTCTTTTTGCATTGTGTTACATATTGCATGTAGTTTATAGGTCTTTTTCCTCATGAATTTATCTTACATTTTCAATTTGATTTTCATTTTTCTCTTTAAACCACCCAAAAACCCTAGAAAACGTAGGAAAATCATAACTTTTAATTGGTTAGGCTTCTGACTTTCTCCTTTGGGGTATGACCTAATACGGGAATAGGGTTTGTTTGAGCTTAATTGAAATTTTTTATCATGTCATTTGCTTCTGTTTTGTCCATTTGCATCTCACATGTCCATGTAACCCTAATTTTGTGTGTTCATTTGCATTCACCTTGCATATGCATCATTACATGAACTTGCCATGACATTTCATGGATTCATATGTCATATTAGACATCTTAGGACATGTTAGAACCTTGATTGATCATTTCTTCATCCATTTTCCATGTGTTGCATTTATTTCATTTCATAAACTTTCAAGTGTTTTCAAACTTCAAAGCATGCCTCCTTTGCATCTCATCTTTGTATGATCATGCATATGCACTTTGTATGCCTTTGCATCATCTTACATGACATTTGAATTGCATAAAAACTTCTGACTTTGGTCATTTCATCTCATATTATCTCATTTCATTTCATTTCCTTATGCTTTATACCTTATGCATCCATGCTAACTTTTCAGGTTTTGGTAATTTACTTTGAGAGGTGGATTTGCCTTCACTTCTCACTTCTTCCTATCTCTTTCATTTGCATTTTGTTTGTCTTTAAAGTGAACTTGTTCGCTTGTGTTCCATCTTTCTCACTTTCTTTCTCTAAGTTACTTATCTTCTTCAATGAAGTATGTAACTTGTTTTCTTTCTCATCCTCCTTTCATCTTCCTCTTCCATTGGTGGCTTCCTTGAAGATCTTTCTTAAGCCTTACAAACCATAGGAACATCCAAGCATGATAATAATTAGGTTTGTGATTAGTTCCCCTTAGCTTTTTACCTTTGAGTCTCCTTGAGTCTCTCTTCTCATCTCAATAATCAGAGACTAAAGTCTTAAAGTTTTAGGACTTTGGAATTAGGGTTATGCCTATAGGATGGAGTGTATAACTTTAATCCTAAGTGTTAAACCTTTAATTTGTTTAAACCTCTTAATCAAACCATCTTAATAACCATCAATACTTTATCTTGTAACTTGGGCCTTACATTAGGGTTCTAATTCTTCCTTATGGTTAAGAAGGACTAACCCTAGTGTTTAATGGACAAGTCCCCCTCAAGTTGTCTTACAAACCATAAAATTCATTTCTTAATCTCATCCCTTAATTAAAATCCACTTAATAAAGGCTTGTTACATAATGAATTTAATCCCTAACCATGGATTAAGTTGAGGTATCTTCCTCAGCTTAAGTGTTCTCATCTATTATCCTTGTATTAGGATGGTGTAATGAGTTCACTAGTCTGTGATTAGAGATTAAACTCATTACTTAACACTAAACAAAATCCCAAAAACATCTAAATAATCACAAGTAGGTTAATGATCTTAATACTACATCATTATGGTAATTAAGTTGAGATGCTTATCTCATACTTAAGTATTCTCATTATCCCTAATCAAGGAGGATATAATGAGTTTACAAGCCCTTGATTTAGGCTTAAGATCATTAACTTATGCAAAACATCAAAAACAATAACAAGACTGAAAACACAAAACAAACAATAATCGTCTCCTTCGGGATTCTTTTCTCATCACACTCATTCATAAGCGAGAACTTGCTTCTTCCATCTAATGAAAGACAGTTAGCACTCGAGCCAGACGAGTCATACACTTGAGCATAGGCAAGCAAGCAGTTCACAGTCAATTTATTTTCAGTCTCTTTGAGTCGAACTACATTGTTCTGACTTCCTCATTGCACGAGAGGATACGTAGGCATAACTTAACTGTTATCGAACAAAAGTCTCTTTGTCTTCCCCCTCTTTCAGCATTCTCTTTTAAGCCTCAATCCTGAGCATTTCACTTCCCTTTTGCACTGACACCTATATATTCGTTTCTTAGCTTTTGCACACAGATAGCACATACACTACCTCTTTTAAGCACAATCTTTCAAGCGTGGATCCCATCGAGTACGGCGGACAATCTGGGTGCTAATACCTTCCCAGGTTGTAACCAACCCCCTTTCTCAGTTTCTCTGGTTCGCAACCGTCTTATTCATCTTTTCTTAGGTTTATGCAGCATTAACTTTCCTTCGGGATAAAAATGCCTAGCTGGCGACTCTATTCATCTTCATCTTCATTTTCTCTTTTCACCGACCGTTCGCGCTTGTACCGGGATGAAAATCTTTGGGAGCGACAGCTTGGCGACTCTGCTGGGGACCTTATCTTGTAACCAGGGCTTCTGGTTCTTTTTGTGGGTTTCTCCTAGCGCTCGTTTGATTTGTGTTTATGGGGGTGGTATGTGCTACTTGAGCTTGTTGATTATTGCTTTATTTATTGCTTTATGTACATTTTTATTTATTGCCTTCATTTACTGTTTATATGCATTTTATACTGTTATCATCATATCATATGTGCTGGATCTGTTGTTTTCTTTGGTGGGAGGGTTATTGAGTGAGTAAGGTTCCACACCGGGGACTTGAGTGACACATAGGATAAAGTGGTTTCATATTCTTTCCCATTCCATTTCAGTCTGGTGCGGGAATATGAAATACAGTTCAGACATGGGTTTCTTCTTGAGAACTCTGTGCTACGGATTTCCTATAGTACTAGGGCTATCTGGGAAGCCTGCTAAGTCTGGATGAACTTTTTATAACCTTCAGCATCTGAGGTGAATTAGAGGAGGAACCTTTATGATTATTGTAAATACTGTACCTCCGGGTTAGAAGTGTTTACACTTCTCATAACTGATCCAAGTCTGAGGATCCTTGTTCTAGAACAATACATGTGAGGGGGATGGGATGTTTACAGGTTTGCAGGAACCCTTGGCCTCATCATACCTTGTTACTAGTTTTGTTAAGGTTGCATCATTTTGGACTGTTCTTGTGAAACCCTGGACTTGTGACTCTTTATTTGAGTCCCCCACCTGGTTACTGGTTTTCTAAGCCTTCATCCGGACTTATGAACACACATGGACCCTATCAAGGCAGATAACAGATCCAGCACTTGATCACAAACCCTTTGCATATCATTCTGCATACATTATTTTGCATCATTTAACATTTGTCTATTTGTTTTACAGGGTATCCACATCTTATCTTTGGTTTGGTTTTGACCTGTTCTGCTGCTCAGATTCCTTCAGCTATCTGCACCGGCCTCTGCATCAGTTATCTTCACCAGAGATTCTTTTCAGCTCTCTCCACCAGTTGTCTTCATCAGAGACTCTTCTTCAACATTTTCTTCAGTTGCCTTTATCAGCAATTATCCTCATTCTTCTTCACCAGCATCCATTATCAGCATGGACACATCCAGGAAGAGCAACATCACATACCATTTCTTTGAGCCCACTTTAACAGGCATCAGGCAGATGCATGCACTCATCACTCCTGATCATGTCCCTTTATTCAGGGAACATTATGGTGGCATTATGGACATGATCATGGACTTGGATGCCTCCTAGAGGAGTATGATCCACACCTGTCTCCAGTTCTATGACCCTCCTCTCAAATGTTTCACTTTCCCAAATTTTCAGTTGGGACCTTTGATGGAAGAGTTCTCCATGTTGTTGGGTGTCCCCATCAGGAGAGGGATTCCCTTCAACCCTGATATGGTTTCTCCTAAGAATGAAGATATAGACAAGGCTTTGAACTTGGAGTCCACCCTCATTGACCAGAACATGACCACTAAGGCTGGAATCCCAGGCCTTCACTTGGATTTCTTGGTTACTCAGGCCACCCTGCATGCTGCAGCAGGGAAGTGGGACACTGTTTGTGCTCTTCTGGCCCTCAGCATATATGGAGTCATCTTGTTTGCAGACGAGCCTAAGTTTGTAAGCAAGAGTGCTATCCACCTCTTCCTGTTGAGGAATCTAGTCCCTACCTTGCTTGGAGACTTTTACTACTCAGTGCATCAAAGGAATGAGAAGCAGAGGGGAAGATTGGTCAGATGCTGTGCACCCCTCTTCTACTGTTGGTTGTTAAGGCACTTGCCGAAGTCAGACACTTTCTTGAATCCTCATCAGCCAAGGAACTGGGCTAAGAGAATGATTGCCCTTACATCAGAAGACATCAGATGGTGCACTCAGAGCACCAAGGGTAAAGATATCATCACTAGCTGTGGGCAGTATCCCAATGTACCCCTGATTGGAGTAAAGGGTTGCATAAACTACAATCATTTGTTCTTCAAAAGACAATTAGGGTATGCCTTGGTGCATCCACCAAGAGGGCAAGATTTGACAGAGACCCTCTATTGTGACATTCAACACAACCTTGCCATTGTCAGACAGGCAGCCTGGGCTTGGGACAATATTAAGACTAAGGGAACAACTATTCTTGGCAAGTGCAACAACATAGCCTCATCTAGTATCTTGACTGGTCTCGTGTCAGGGGATAGATCACCCGTATGTCATTCACCTTAGAGGATGTACTTGGACCATCAGCAGTGGAGCCTGCAGCTACTGTCAGTTTAGAGGAGTTTGAGAAATTGAAGGAAAGGAATACTCAGCTCTCTGAATCTTTGAAGAAGACCCCCTGGGAGAGGAATGACAGTCGTCTGGAAAATGAAAGGTTAGAGAAGCTCCGGATTGAGCACTTGACCAAGATTGAGAAGACAGATGACTACATCAGAAAGGCTAGAGTAGGAGAGTTAGTGTTGAAGAATGCTTGCAAGGAAGCTAAGACTCAGAAGGCCAGAGCTGAGCATTACTTAGAGGAGAGTCAGGCTAGGTGGATCAGGATCACTGAGACTCGTGCACAGGAAAATCAGAGAACCCAAGCTAGGATAGAGCAGCTGGAGGCTAGTGAGAAGAAGAACCAGGTAGCTTTGTTAGCAGCACAAAAGGAGATCTCTGAGTTGAAACTCCGGGCGGGGTTGAAGAGGTCAAAGGATCAGGATAAACACAAGAAATTGACCAGTGCCATTGCCACCAGGAACCTTCTTATCAGGACCATCACAGAGTACCCAGTTGGCCCAGTGTTTGAGGCTCTACTGAAGGAAGTCAGAGAGGATGACTTTGGATTGGATGTTTGATTCCTTTGTTTGTACTTCATTTTGATTGTATTTTTGTTGTTGCATTTTGACCCATCATGGGGATTTTGTTGTAATCAAACTATGTATCTTCACATTCTGTAATATATGGTTTGTATTATTTCATGGGCTTTATCTCTCTGCAACATCATCATTCCTCGAGGTCTGGAAAGGTCAAAACCAAAGAACCAAACTGGATACCCTTGGAAGACAAATAGGCATCCTGCATTGCATACTAACCTCTTTTCTTTGTTTTATAGGTTTTTGTTTTTTGTTGTTGTTTCTCACTTTGTTGTGATTTCAGGAAGCATTGCTCGTAGAAGAGTGTTCCCCGTCAATAGAGTGCACCGGTATCCGACAAGAAACAACCTTCCGGGATTAAAAATGGATCAGGTTCAACAAGACTTGACTGATGTGAGGACCCAAATGTATCTCCGGACGCATCCTTTTTTACTCAACATTGGATTTTCTCGTAGATGTATCTATGAAAGGATTATAATTTATTAAACATTGGAATGTTTAGTAGATACATCTACAAAACATTTTAGCATACTTTCGCGCCAGAGTCTTTTCTTCTCCCTTATTCTTCATTTCTCTTTTTCTCCCAAACTCTTCAACTCTCTCAATCGTCAAAATTTAATTTTTCAGCAAATCTCATTTCTTTCAATCGAATTCGACAAGTAGCAATCACTTCAACGATCAAGACACTCCGAATCATTAAAACATTGATTTAACCGATAAGTTTTCAAGTTTACAATAAATATTTAAGTTTTTCCTGTAAACGAGTTAGAATACATTTTTAGGGATAGAAATCCTTAGATAGTTTTTGAAACATAGTTTTGAGACAATATAGCTATTATATGTTGGCTGAAACGGACGACCAGGGCTTCAAAAAATAAATTTTGAGGGGTAGGGGATGCCATTTCCGCGAGCTTTGAAACTGCAGAATGTTCCGTAGATGCTTCTATAGAATAAGTTAACATTAAGGCAATTTCGTAGATGCATCTACGGAACAAATCAAACGTTGTGAGTTTTGGGTACTTTTGTAGATACTTTTGTTAAAGTTTTTCGTGTGTATATATCCAGACGTATAAAAAATATTATTTTTTTATTTGCATCTAATTGTATTTTATTTATACCTTGTAGAAATTATGGCCGAGAGATCCGATCGATTGCGACTTGGATGAGTTACACAACATGCATTCGTTCGACGTGTGCGGAGCTAGACCATTCTAGAGGCAGGTGTTACAGTAGAGGCACAACCTACCCCTAATGCACATCCTTCTTTATCTCATGTCAAGGACACTCCATCGACATCGTATCCCACCCCACCATCTACTTCTTCCTCCCACATGCATCAAAATTCTAATGATGATGCATCACAACCCCATCCTCCCGCATGTCTCGTTGGGATACTCCTGTTCCTCCTCCTACTGATGTTGATTTGGTGCCACCTCTAGAGGGGATGACCCACCACTGAAGGATGTTGATGACCATGCTGCCGAGCTTAAGGGTTTTCCAGGGGGTCCATCAGATATGTCCCTACTGATACTATACTCAAACCATATTGCTAGACATGTTTTGGAGGGAGAGGTAACATTACTCAAACAATTTGCTTTTTTTTCATTATTTGTAAAATTGTTTCTTATTAACATTATTTCTTATTTATGGAAATTTTCAGACACACGATCCACAGAGGTTCTATATCCATGGGCGGAAGATCTTAACTTTGAGGCAGCCAGAGGAGGCTTGGTTTCAGGATGCCCTTACCACCTTTGGTTTGAAGGATTTGTGTAAGATCGATGATAGTCTAATCCATAACAAGAAGCTCATGGGGCTTCTGGATAGATGGCACTCCGAGACATCTTCCTTCCATCTACAACATGACAAAATATCCATTACAGTGGACAACATCTCATGTTTGTTACATATACCGATCAGATGTATCCTCCTTCGTCAGGTAGGATACCAAAGAAGGAAACGGCAGACATTTTGGTGGAGGAACTCAGGGCTGATCCACTAATGGTGTAACGCCCTGATTTCATAATTTAATTATTGAATTAATTATTATGATAATTTTGCAATTTTGGTGTATATGTTGTGGTGTTGTAATGATGAAATTATTTTATTTAATGGTAATATTGAATAAATAAGCCATGTTATTTAAATATTATCAGTTAATTAAAATAAAGAAAATCAGAAGTATGAGGTGCATAATGGTCTTTTATGGAGAGTTAGTAAGGATAGAAGGGGAAAAACATATTTGGGGTCCTAGGGGTAAAATTGACAAAAAGGAAGTTGAGGTTGGGGATACAATCAGTTTTATGATCGCGTTTGGGAGAGAGGAGAGAAGAGGTCTGAAGAACGAAGAAGAGAAGCTAAGGTTTGAAGAGGTTTCCAGAGATTTTTTTGTGAAGACCATGGAAAAGCTTCACTCTAAGGTATGTGGAGTATTGCTTTTGAATGTTCTTGATGTAGAGTTTAGGTAATGGGGATAATTGGGGTTTTTAGGAAAAACCTAGGAATTGATGGGTAGAATTGAGGAATCATTGATGATTTGTTGTGTGTTGTATGTTGTAAATGATGTTTGTGTGTAGCTATAGGTTCTGTTTTTGAATTGGTGATTAAAATGATGAAAATTTGGGTTTTTTAGGGTGAAAAGTCGTAGTAGAATTTGTTGTCATCGTAGACTGAAAATTCCGAGTTTCGCCTAGCTCGCTTAGAGAGCAACAACAACTGGGATTTTACCCCAACCCAATAGGAGCCCGCTTAGCGAGCGATGATGTCGCTTAGCGGGCCCTGGAAGTGAAAAAGTGGTGATTTAATTTTAGAAAATTGTCTAATGAGGTGTAGATAGGATGTATTGATATTGTGATGTATTATACTTGTTGCCATGATTGTTGATCTTTTTTTAGTAATTATTTTATGATTGAAATGATGATAAAATGTAGGTTATTATATGATGCTTGTTTACATGAATGCCGATGCAAATGTTGAATCATGTTGATAATGTTGAATTGTTGTATCATTTCATTCATGGCATACCTATGTTGTTGAAAGCTTCGATTCCATAATGTGGATCGAGTTTATGTTGTTCTCCATTATGGAAGGTAGATGGCCCAATGTCCATCACATGTCGAAATTGGTACCACATGCATATATGAAGTTGCATTTCATTCTTGGTGGCATAACATGATATATATATGTGTTGAATAGACGTTTGATGATGTTTTATGATGTGATGATTGAAGATTGTGATGTATTTGTATATGAAGAACTGTTGCATGGTTATCTTTACTCTTGTCAATTATATTGATTCGTGATTACTCACCCTTCTTTCCTTTGGTGGTGGTCTATTATGCCATCCAACAGATACTCAAGAATAAGCTTGGTGCGTGGACGTAGCTTGGAGTGTTATTTCTTTTATCATTTATAGAGTTTAGGGCGGTGTCATGCTCTGTGTCATGTAACATCGGGGTGGGAATACTTGAGGTTTATTGTGTTCGCTTATTTTACTTTGAGTTAATGATATTTTGAATTAAATTTGAATTTTCATATTTGAGTTAAATGAGTTGATGACTTGTTATCCGCTGCGTAGTAATGTTGGCCTTTAAATATGAGTACATGTTGTAACCCGTGTTACGGGATAGGACCAAGTGATGATAAATTTTGATGTTTTTTGAAGTAGAAATGTGATACCCTTTTGTTGAATAATATGATTTTATTGAATAATCTCACATTATTTTGTTGTGGGGTAAAGGGTGTTACAAAAGTCGCTTGAGAGGGTGGATAAGACCCGAGGTGATCATGTCAGGTTCGCCTTTCTAAAGAGGAGATTTGATAAGGAGCTCGTTGTTGTACGACAAGAAGATGGTGATCTCGCTGAGGTGGAGATTCATAGGTCCCGAGTGTTGAGGGCTTATCTTCTATATTTAGTCGGCACTGTTCTGTTTGTGCACACGAGCTCCACATATACTGATTTCGCTTACCTTAGGTATTTTTTTGGATTCCACACGGATCCATGAGTACAAATGAGGGGAGACGATATTGGTGTATTTGTATTCGAGGTTAGGAGAGAGATTCTTGTGGGAGACCAAGACAATGGCAGGCTCCTCGACACTACTTGCGGTAACAATCTTTTATCCTTCAACTTAACTTTTTTCCATTTCTTTTCATTCTATATTCGTATTAATGCTTGATCCCAATGTTTTTTATTTTCATTTCAGGCTTGGATCTTCCATCACTTTCCGATGATCGCTAACAGGGGAGTGTGCTTGAGTACACTAAGATCATGCTGGTGCCCGTGCCTTTCTCTAACTCAGAGGGAACCAAATGGTCAAACCTTACAAAGTCTATCTTGATCACTTGGCTGCTGAAGGAATCTATTATGACTGTTATATAGATCACCATGAGATGCGTCCATTTGATGACATGTCATTTTTCTCCAGATAGTTGGCATGCAATTCGACCATCACTGTTCCATAACTACCCGAGTGTGTCATGCGGAAGTTCGGGTACACCCAGAAGATACCTAGGCACCCTGTTGTCTCCGCTCCTCTTGGCTTGACCCGTCTGCAGATCAATGACTTGTTTTCTAAATATGAGCACCACCTAGTACCTGACGAGGCTCGGGCAACCAGAGCGCCAAAATACTAGAGATGTGTCGAGGGTTACATCAGATGCTTCTTTACCGTTTCACACCCGTACATGGTGCCCATTGCTCCAGGATCATCGCCCAGACCATTTCATCAGAAGATTTTAGAGGAGGATTAGTCTCAGTTGGATCACACTCAATATGTATTTCTTTGTTGTCGTTGCATAGTGGAGATGGTCCAGAGAGGCATTGAAAATAGGAGAGAACAAAGATGGTGTTTTTATTTATGTACTATACTATTTACCATTTTCATGACATTATTGATGTACTATATTTTGTTCCTTTTTTGACATATGACATCTTATGTATATACTATTATTTTATTTATATACATGTTATTTTATATTCATCTACAATAGTTAAATTCCATTTGCGAACAACAATATTGTGTTTATTACAAAAAAACTGTTCTGATAAGGTTTCAGAGATGCATCTCCGAAACTTCTTCCGTAGATGTATCAATAGAAGCATCTAACATAAAGTACAAAAATAATGTGTCTGGAGTTACATCTACGAAAGAGGAGCATATTAAGAAATGCACTAGGTGGCTAAGAGTATCAAGATGTGGATTAAGACATTTCCCTTTTGAATACATTATTTACGAATTTGCCTCCTAAAATTGTAAAAGGTAAAACATCTCCTTACACCTTTGAAATTTTCTAATAAACCTAAAAGATTATGTTTTTTTGGAAAAAGTTGCTTAGTTATTCTAAGCCTATAAACATCAATAGTATAGCTTGTATTGATCAAATACAATCAATTTTGTGAATTTTTATATGGTAAATACTACACCCATTTTAAAATAAGGATTATACATAGTACACATAAATTAAGAAAAAATACAAATGGAAAAAGTGAATAACAATTTTATAAAATTATTTTTATTGATTTTTCATGTAGATGAGAGAAATAATAAATTAAACCAAAACCTTAAGATGAGTTATTGATGGCATTTTCTACTCCACACTTCTTCAAGGACTTTTTTATTGAGCTTCTTGATAGGGAACTTGTTCAAAATATAAATAGTAATGGAAACAGTTTCACCTCATTGTGTTTCCACCCAATAGTGTATTACCCTAATTTTTACCCCAAAGATTGTGTTTTGCATTTGCATCATTTGCATACAAACAAGATCACACACTGGTTCCTCGGTCCTTTTCTTGGCTGTAGATATATGCCTCACAGGGGATCACCATTTCTTTTGTTTGTCTTTTATTTGTTTACTAAACATTAATTAAAATCCAAAAAATATTTTGTTTTTCTTTTACTAATATTTTGAGGGGAAGAATAGGTTAAAAATGCCAAAAATAGCAGTCCCATAACTCGAATGAATTTCACTGATAAGAAGTCGAAGTTGATCGACAAATAATTCATATTTATCTGATCAAGGATTCCTTAAGTTTTAATTGATTTATTCAAGGAATTTTAAGGTTCATGTGTTTATTTCCATGCCTTATTCGACAAGCAAACAAATTGAGCTGAAACAACAAAGCAATCAAAAGAGAACAAAATATTCAAATTTTGACTTGGTTAATTGATTAACCAATGTGTTAGCCGATTCACAAGGGAAAAATTTGAATAATTTGTTCAAATTCAACATCATCCTAGCCCTTGATCTCATTTGGAATATTCTAGATCACTTCACTTTTATTCTTCTACATCACTTTGATCATTTCCCACCATATACCTTCACTAATAACCCCTCTTTTATAAATTTCCCTCCAAATTTGAATTCGTAGCCTAACTTTAATTTTACAAAGCAAATTCCATTCCACCAATTTCCCATACCTAAAGTCTTTAAATAACACCCTCATTTCATTCATTTTTCTAGCTTTAGAGAGCAAAAAAACCCCTTGCAAAATGTCTCCTCAAACCATAAAATTCACCAAAGCTCATTTTCTTCTTTTGAAAGTTATCAAGAATTTGCATTGAATTCTTGATTAACTTTGAGTTAAACCTTCATCCTTTTCATCATCAATAATAGAGTGACTTATATGGTTAGAATATGATTTTTGGTGAGTTTTATCGCAGCAGGTTCGTGCAAAAATCGTAGGTTTTTCTGCTAGAATTCGTCGTCTCACTTAGCAAGTAGTTGAAAATCTAAACTTTCCCCAACCTGAGAGGAGGCCACTTAGCGAGCCCTGTAACACCCCTAAAATCTAAATTGATTATTTATTTAATTAATTTAGAGGTTTTTGTAATTTTGAAGAATTTTGGGAGTACAAGAGTGTTTTTAGATATAATAAATATTTAGTGTATTATATTATTATTATTATTATTATTATTAATAAAAATATTGAGAAAAAAGGGGCAAGGTGGTAATAAAAGAAATATAATACGGATAATTTTGGCAATCTCTAGAATGGGATATTTGGTCTAAAGAATGAAAAGACCGATCAAATTCTGATTTTTATCGTGTTTTTGTGAAGAAGAGCTCGGAGGAAGAGAAGAGCAGAGGAAGCTCTAGGGTCTAGAAGAATTGTCAGAAAATATTGGAGAATGAAGGCTAAGCTGCGAAGATCTCTAAGGTATGGGGAGTTTTCATATCTTATTATAGTTTTATAGGGTTTAGTTTGTGAATATATTAGGTATTCGTAGATTGTTGAGTAATTGTTGTGCTTGATGAATTAAAGTGATTTGGATTGTTATGTGTTGATATATGTGCGTTATGTGAACTAATTAAGGCACTTTAATGTTGGAGAAAACTGATTTTTGGTGGCATTTGAGGTCAAAACGCAACAGAAAACATTTTGAGGAAAATTGGGGTTTTTACGTACTCTAACATGGGCCGTGTCACACGACACGGACACCTGTGTCAGCTCTCTGGTGGGGAAAATAATTTTTTTTGGCTTCAGTGTACCTGACACGAGCGGCCGTGTCAGACCACTGTGTTTCTACATTTTTCTGCATTTTGAAGATTTGGGATGTAGGCCTCTGACATGGGCTGTGTCATAGGACACGACTGACTGTGTCAGGTGTCTATATTTGGAGATTTTTGCTGATTTTTGATGTTTTCATGCTGATTTTTGTAGTTGAGTTGTTTATGGTTGTATAGTTGGTATAACATGTTTGTTTTGATGAATACTTGGTGATTATGAAATTGATTATGAATATGTTGATTTTTAGTGATTATAAGGAGTATATCATCATTGTATTTCATAACATATTTTGTTGGGGACTTCGGCCTATTGGTAGCTTCAATCTCATTGTGCGGATTAAAGTGATTTGGTGATTATGTTGTGTTCCCTTGTGGAGGGTTGATGGCCAGTGTCCATCGCATGGAGAAAATCGGTACCACATGCATACTTTGCATTTCATTATAGTTGACATCACATTTAAAAGATGTATTTGTGATTGTGTTGTGCTGAATTTTATTGATGATGCTATGATGTTGTTGTGCTTATTCTATTTAATTCCATGTCCTTATATTGCTATAATGAATTATGATTCCTCACCATGCCTTCTTGGAAATGTTGCCTCTTATGTGGGTAACTTGCAGATGATCAAGAGTAGCTTCGCAGTGCTAGGAGATTAGAGTCTTGGAGCGTGTCTTTTATTATTTTAGGAGTGTTTTGGAGTTTTATCCTACTCTGTATCATGTAACATCGGGTTGAGATTAGTTGTGAACTTTGTTTTCCCTTTTTATGTTATGTTGAAAGACCTTTTTAAAATTATGATTCTATTTTGGATGAATACTTTTATTTCAAGAAGTGCAAGGTTGATTTGAATTACCAAGCATGGTTCCGCTGTGAAAATGCATATTATGCTTATGTTGGTTGTGTAACTCGTGTTATGGGACATGACAATTAGTTGAATATTTTTTTGAATAATGTATGGCACCTTTTTATTTGATTCACTCTGATAGTATGAAGTTATTTTTTTATAAATTGATTGTGGGGTAGAAGGGTGTTACATTAGTGGTATCAGAGAAGGTCGGCCTGTCCGACCAAGTTTTGTTGTTGTCAGTCTGTTGTCGGTCGTTACTTGTTAACAATTATTCTTTTCAGATGTGGTGAGTGTTGTGCAGAATGAATAGAAACAACACGTGTGCTCTTGCAGATCTTGCTCAGACTACTGCTCGAAACAATGCTCATGATGAGTTTCGTGCTTTGGAGAAGTTTCAGAGGAATAATCCACCTGTTTTTGAAGGAACTCATGATCTGGCGAGCGTGCAAAAGTGGCTCAAGGATATTGAGAAGATTTTCAGGGTGATTGTAAACACTCCAAATTTGCCCTCACCCATTCATACCATGGCTTGTTATCTTTTCATATGCATAAGTTCAATCATAGCATCTCATATTGCACTTTTGCTTCACTGCATTGTTTCTAAGTCATCTGCATCTAGGGTTTGTGATTTGAGCTATCCAAGAGCCATTTGGGCCACTCCAAAGGTCATCAATCACTTCAAAGGGGTCCATGTATGTTCAAGCATCATATTATATCCCCACAAAGTCAAGGAAGTCAAAGAATCACAAGAACTAAGAGTGGCATGGAAGCAGAGCCAGGTTTAACTGCACAGATGACCTAGAATTAGGGTTTTGGTTTCAGAGGCCATGACTCCAATTTTTTTGGTCATTCTTGTTTCTAATGGTCTCTATATGTCATAAGGATCATGCATATCAAGTTTCATGAAGAAATTCCATGGGGAAGGCATCTAATCAAGAGTTGACTTCCTGAGCAAGTCAGTGTAAAATCAGGGCATCTGAGGCCCCCAATGACCCAACCAAGGGGTGTTCTTCATCATTTTGGATGTGTATGATCTTTATTTGATCATATAAGGTGTTAGAAGTTCACAAAATTGGAGAATTTCAAGCCATTTGCAAAGTTGCCTTTTTGAAAATGACTTGTAATGGAAACTTGCCATTTTGGGAAACTTTTTCAAACCTTCCTTTTTGATTCAAAAATGCCTCAAATGAGAAAACTTTGGTCATGAAAGTTGTAGAATGGATCATTCCCTTTTCAAAAAGTACAAGAACTCCTTCTAATTCATTTTGGATCAAACGTTATGGCTTGTCAAAGTTGGGAAAAATCACATAATTTCAAGTTATGCACCAAAGAGGCAAAGTTGCAAAATCCCTTGCCAAGGCAAAATGAGACCTCAAAGTGACTTCTAATCCTTGCACAAACATGAACCAATGTCTAAAGATCAGAATGCACCAAGAGTTTGTCCAAATTCATGACTTGTGCATTAAGAAATTCCAAAAGGGCCAAAAGTTCACAAATTTGCAAAACACTACATAAACTTCACTCAACTTGCTGATTTATCTCAAAACCAATTCCATGGACATCCTTAATCTCAGCTGAGCTAGGACAAGCCATTGAGCTAGCTACACCATTGCCCATACCTCAAGTACAACACTTTTGAATTTTTGACAAAAACACCCATACCAATCACAACAGTCCACAACAACTCTCTGCCCAATCCAGACCTTACAAACACACTCAAAGGATTCATTTTCACAAGACACACAAGCCTGAAACACTCTCCAAGCCATAGTTCCAAGTTTATGCCTCTTATGCATTTTCATTCGAAACACCTCACACAAGCATCAAACATAAAAACAAGCTTCATAGGATCACTCAGCATGCTTCCCTGATCATTTCCCTACCCTCATTCATCCCTGAAACCTCCTCAAACTGAAATACGATTTCTTCCCACCACTGAGCAGAACTTCATCAAACTCTCAAACTAACCATTTTAAACGTCAACCAAGCCTCAAAGCTTCATCAGGAGGATCATTGAAGCCATTTTGAAGCAGAGAAGCAGGCAGAAAGCTCCTGGATTGAAAGCTCCATTTCAGGTGAGCTCAAGAACTTTTTTTTCCAGAAATGCATTTTTAAGTTCTTAAATGAATCTATGTGATGTGCTGATCATGCTGATATGTTTAGTTTTGCAAATGGTTAAGTATTGAGTATGTATGAAGCTTCTGAATATTTTTTGACCTAAACCCCTTTTGATTCGATTCAGCTTTGATACGAAAAATAAATGCGTTTTGTTTGTTGATTCGTGTTATATGATGTGTGGGGATGGATTCTGGGCAGAGAAATCAAGTTTTAGTGACCTAGGGAGTGAGTTAGCAATTTTCAGGGAAGGAGGTGGCCGGAGAAGATGACCGGAGGTCATTTCCGGCCACCTGAAAGTCATTAGTGCATTAATAAGGATTAAGGCTCAGTTTTAATGTAGGCCGTGGATTGGGTTGACTGGGGCTGACTTGCGCGCAAACGTGTAGCCAGGATGTGTCATTAAAACCCTAATCTATATTTAATTAATTAAAATCCTGTTTAATAAATTCATAAACCAATTTAGCCAAATTTGAATCTGGGCCCTTGGATCTGGCGCGCAGTCAACCAGTCCAAGCCCAGATAAAATCCTGGCCATCCCTCTTGAATACTTTCATTTATTTTCATTTTAATTCATTTTCTTTTGATTTATTTTGCACGAATTATTAAAAATAGCAAAACACCTTTAAAAATTATGAAATTTTTTGTCATGAGTTTCATTAATTTTTAAAACCCAAAAATATTTTTATTTTTATTTTTTGCACTGAAAATTATTTTTAAATCATTTAAATGTATATTTTTAATTAGTTAATGAAAATTAATTAATTAAAAATACATTTAGGTATTTAAAAATCACAAAAAAATTCACATAGCATTTAAAAACATTTAGAAACATTGTCCAACTCTCAAACCAAATTTCTTTTTTGTTCTTGATGCCTTTTGATCATTTTCATTGGATTTAATTTCTTTTTAAGGCAATATTTTGTTTCAATCTTCAAAAATTCATTTCTGCCTAACCATTGAGAGTTGGATGATGATTCTTTTGGCATTGCATCTTGCATAGCATGTAGTTTATAGGATAAAATTGGCTTGATTTTATCTTGCATTTTCAATTTGTTTTGCTTTTTTTCTTGACAAGGTACCCCAAAACCCTAGCAATCTTAGGAAATTCATAACTTTCACTAGGTTAAGAGTTGGATCCTCTCCTTTGGGCAGTGAGTTTGTATAGGTTTAGGGTATCTTGGATTGCATTTTCAAATTTTTATCATGTTGTTTGCTTCTGGTTTTGGATTTTTGCTTTGCATGATGCATGTAACCCTAATTTGTGCCTTCCCTTGCATCCATTTCTCATTTGCTTGCATCCATTGACTTGTCATGACATTTTGTGCATTCATTTGATTCATAAGACATATTAGGACATATTAGAATCATGTTTGATCATTGCATCTCTCATTTGCCATGTTGTATGTCCATTGCATTTCATAACATTTCATGTACATTCATGGTTAAATACATGCCTCATTTGCATCCTTATGCTTGTTTGATCATTCTCATGCCTTGCCTCATGTTTGTATCACCTCTTAGAATCATTAACATCATACTCATGCTTCTGGTTTTGTTTTGCATCATGACATTGCATCTCATTTGCATTACATTTCATTCTCTTATGCTAACATTTCAGGTGGTAAGTTGTTTGAGAAGTGAATTTTCCTTCACTTCTCACAATCTCTTTTCATCTCTTTCATACTTCCTTTGCTGCATTTTGTATGTGTATTAGAGTGAGCTTGCTCATTCATGTTCATCTTACCTTCTTTCTTCAAGCAACTTGACTTCTTAAGTGGAGCAAGTTGTTTTGCTTCTCTTTGTTTCCTGCTCCTTTCATCTGCTTCCTGGTGGTTTCTCTGAAGATCTTCTTGCAAACCTCATTAACCCTAGGAACAACCATGCATGACAATAATTAGGGTTTTGATTAGTCCCCCATGTAGCTTTTACCTTTGTGTCATCTTTGAGTCTTCTCCTCTCATCTCATAATCAAGGACTAAACCCTAAAGGTTTTAAGGCTTTGTGATTAGGGTTATGCCTGTATCCTTCTATTAGGATGGAGTGTATAACTTTAATCCTAAGTGTTAAACCCTTAATGTGTTTAAATCCTTTAATCAATTCACCTAATAATCATCAAGACATCAAGCTTGTAACTTGGGCCTTGCATTAGGGTTCTAATTCTTCCTTAATTGGTTAAGAAGGACTAAACCTAGTGTTAATGGACAAGTCCCCCTCAAGTTGTCTTACAAACCATAAAAATCACTTCTTCATCTTACCATTAACTAAAATCCACTTAATAAAGGCTTTGTTTTGTCATGAGGTTAATCCATAATCATGGATCAAGTTGAGGAGTCTTTCTCAGCTTAAATGTTCTCATTTATTATCCTTCTATTAGGATGGTGTAATGAGTCCATTAGATCCTTGATTATGGCTTAATCTCATTACTCAACACTAAACAAAAGCAACAAAAACATCTAAATAATCACAAGTAGGTTAATGATCTTAACCCTACACCATGTTGATTAAGTGTGAGATGCTGACTTCACACTTAAGGTATTCTCATTACCCCTAATCAGAGGGAAGATGTGATGAGTTTACTAACCCATTGGTTTAGGCTTAAGCTCATTAACCTATGACAAACTTCCAAAAGCAATAAAAGATTGAAAACACAAAAACAAACAATAATCGTCTCCTACGGGATTCTTTTCTCATCTCATTCACTCACAAACGAGAACTTGTTTCTTCCGTCTAATGCAAGACAGTTTGCACCTGAGCCAGACAGGTCATACACTTGAGCATAGACAAGTAAGCAGTTCACAAGTTAATTTATCTTTCAGTCTCTTTGAGTCGAACTACGGTGTTCTGACTTCCTCATTGCACGAGAGGATACGTAGGCATAACTTAACAGTTATCGAACAAAAGTCTCTGTATATTCCCCCTCTTCCAGCATTATTCTTTAAGCCTCATAGTCTTGAGCATTTCATTCTTGTTCTTACACTGACACTTCCCTTATACCCTTCACTGTTCTTTTACACTGACACTTGCATTCTTTCCAGCCTTGATACACAGATTGCACTGACACTACCCCTTTAAAACACAAATCTCTTAAGCGTGGATCCCGTCGAGTATGGCGGACAATCTGGGTGCTAATACCTTCCCAGGTTGTAACCAACCCCCTTTCTCAGTCTCTCTGGTTCGCAACCGTCTTATCCATATCTCTTCTTAGGTCTATGCAACATTACCTTTCCTTCGGGATAAAAATGCCTAGCTGGCGACTCTATTCATTCATTCTCCTTTCGCCGACCGTTCGCGTCTGTACCCCATTTGACTTAGCGCCATTTTGGTGGGAGCGACAGTGATGGCATAAGCTGATGCACAGAAGGTGCAATTTGGTACCCATATGTTGTATGAAGAGGATGATGACTGGTGGGATAATACTCGTCAGTGTTTGGAAGAAGCCTTTATTATGGTGACTGGGATTGTGTTTAAGATAGAGTTCCTTAAGAAGTATTTTCCCGAAGACATTCATGGTAAGATGGAAGTGGAGTTCATTGAATTGAAATAGGGAAATATGACTGTGGCAGAGTATGGTGCCAAGTTTGAGAGGCTTGTGAAATTTTGTCCTCACTACAACCGGGCGGATGCTGAACTTTCTAAGTGTCTCAAGTTTGAGATTGGACTGAGCCCAGATTGTAAACACCCCAAATTTGCCCTCACCCATTCACACCATGGCTTGTGATCATTTTCATATGCATAAACACAATCATATCATCTCATATTTCACTTTTTGTTTCACTGCATAGCTTCTAAGGCATCTGCACCTAGGGTTTGTGATCTGAGCAATCCCAAAGCATCTTGGGCCATTCCAAAGGCCACCAATCAATTCAAAGGGGTCCATGTGTTCTCTTATATCATATTTCATCTCCTCAAAGTCAAAATTGCAAAGGAATCACAAGAACTAGGGTTTGAGTGGATGCAGAGCCAGGATGAACTGCACAGTTAACTGAAAATTAGGGTTTTGGTTTCAGAGGCCATAACTCCAAATTTTTTTGGTCATTATTATTTCCATTGGTCTCTATATGGTATAGGGAGTATGCATATCAATTTGCATGAAGAAATTCCATGGGGAAGTCATCTGATCAAGGGTTGACTTTTCAGACAAGTCAGTGCAAAATCAGGGCATCTGAGGCCCCCAATGACCCAACCAATGGGTGATCTTCATCATTTTGAGTGTATATGATCTTTATTTGATCATGGAAGAAGGTTGAAGTTCATAGAAATCAAGAATTTAGGGTTTTTGCAAATGTTGACTTTTTGGGCATAGTTGACTTTTCAAGAATGCATCATTTTAGGTCATTTTTCAAGCTTTGATTCTTGATCCAAAAAGGCTTCAAATGGAAAAACTTTGGTCATGAAAGTTGTAGATCTCATCTTTCCCTTTTCAAAAAGTACAAGAACATGATCAAACTCTTCTTGGATCAAAAGTTATGGCAATGCAAAGTTGGCAAAAATCATTGATTTTCAAGACATGCTTCAAATGGAAATTTTGCAAAGTCTTGAACCAAAGCCAATTGTGACCTCTAGTTCATTTCAAACCATTACACAAACATTCTCTAAGTCATAAAAATCAGATTTGAACCAAGATCACATGTGTTTAGTTCATGTAGCAAGGCATTTTTTCATGAAAGTACAAAAAGGTAGCAACTTGCAAAACACTCATGACACTTCCCTCAACTTGCAGCCTTGGCCTTTGAACCTTGCTAGCTCTCTCACCACACCATGCTGCGCCAGCCCTAGCCTTTGTACCAAGCTAGTATCAAGCCCATGCCTCTCTTACAAGATTTTTGACTTTTGGCAAAAGCAAACATCCCAATCACCACAGGCCATGTCACATCCTCTGGCCACTTGCATTTGTTTATTGTATCCTTTGGCAAGCCATAACACTAACTAAGCAAGCCTGAAACTCACACATTCATCACATTCACAAAACACTCCATCATTGCATAAGCCTTCGAATTTCTCTCCACAGCTTACAAACACTCAAACTATCTTCACCATTCAACTCACCTTGCTCCATAGACCACCCAGCACCAAGAACCCAAGCCTAAAACAACCAGAATACTCCATAACCATTTCTCACCTCAGCCTGCATTTCTCTTCGAAATTCTCACCACAGCTTGCAAACACACAAACAAACACCACAGACCTTCTCCATTCATCCTCAGGATCACAAACAACCATTCACCATGACTTGAAGCTCTCTATTTCACCATTGCCATTTCTGATCAAGCTTGAGCAGAAGCTTTCGAATCTCATTATCCAGCCAACTTAAACTCCTTTTGAGCATTCAAGCATCTTCTGTGGACCAAGTGGAGTGGATTGCACAAGGAGAAGTGGCCAGAAAGTCCTCAAACTGAAAGCTCCAAATCTCAGGTAGCCTGAAATTTATTTTTCCAGAAATCATTTTTCTTGTTACAAACTTGTTCTATGTGATTCACTGATCATCCTGATGTTCTTAGTTTTTAAAATGGTTTTGATTTGAGAGTTTAATTTGTCTCTGAAGCTTGCGTGCCCTAGTTTTTCTTTCTTTCGATTCAGCTTGTTTAGGAAGAATAAATGTGTTTTGAGAGAGGGGTTTGATTCGTGAGAGGATGGAGATCATTTCCCAGTTCTTAGTTTTCATTTTTGATACGATTTGAGGGGTTTGGGAAGTTTTCAGGTGAGCTGCTCGCCGGAGAAGACGACCGGAGGTCTTCTCCGGCAGCCTGAAAGTGATTAGGGCTAATGGTCATTAATTAGGCAACTTTGAATCTGGTCCCTTGGATGGACTCTCCCGCGCGCGAATGAAAGGCTGAGATGAGCCATTAGAAACCCTAATCCTGATTATCCATTTAATTCCTGATTAATTAATTCGTAATTTTAATTTAACCAAGTTTGAATTTGGACCACTGGATCACGCGCCAAGTCAACCCATCCACTGCCAGAATCAATCTCAGCCATCCTTCCTGATTACTTTCATTTTATTTAATTTTTATTCATTTTCTTTTCAATTAACTTGCATAATTATTTTAAAATAGTAAAAAATTCTTAAAAATTATGAAACTTTTTCTCAAAAGTTTTATTAATTTTTAAGACCCAAAAACATTTTTATTTTATTTTTTATCATTAAAAAAGTATTTTTAAATATTTAAAAGATTATTTTTAATTGATTAATGGAAATTAATTAATTAAAAATACTTTCAGGTATTTAAAAATCATCAAAAAATTCATGAAATGTTCTAAGACATTTAGAAACATTGTCCAACCTTCAAACCAAATTTCTTTTTTGATCTTAATGCATTTTAAGAATTTTTCATTGAATTAAATCATTTTTTATGCATTATTTTGATCATGAGTTCAAAAATTCATTTCTGCCTATTGGAGAAGGTTGAGACATTGATTCTTTTTGCTTGGTCTTTTGTTTGGCATGTAGTTTCTAGGGTAAAAAGGCCATGATTTGTTCTTGCATTTCCAAATTGATTGGCATTTCTTTTGTTAAGAACCCTAAAAAACCCTAATAACTTGTAAAAATCATATCTTGAATTTGGTTGAGAGTTGAGAGCTCCCCTTTGGGCAGTGGTTCATTATAGGTTTAGGGTTTCCTTGGATGTCATTTTCCATTTTTTATCTTAGGGTTTGCTTATGTTTTGGTTTTTTGTCTGATGTTTGATCCTTGAACCCTAATTTGGGACTTCTCTTGCATCCTCCTTGCATACTCTTGCATAACATGACTTGTCTTTGCATTTTGTGCATTCTTGTGATTCATTTGACATCTTAAGACATATAGAAAGCATATTTGATCATTGCATTACATATTTGCCATGCCATTTGTCTTGTATGCTTCATAACATTTCATGCTTGTTCATGCTCCTTAACTTGCATCATTTGCATCCATGATCTTGTATGAACATCCCCATGTCTTGCCTCATGTTTGCAGCACCTCATAACACCATAATCATCATCAACATGCTTCTGGTTTTGCTTAGCATCATACCATTTCATCTCATCTTGCATTGCATTGCATTTTTTTTCTAACATTTCAGGTGGTAAGTGAACTTGAGAAGTGAATTTGCCTTCACTTCTCATAACTTTCCTTTTCATCTCTCTTGCATCCATTGCTGCATTCCTATATGTGTTTGAGATTGAGTTTGCTCATTCTTCTTCCTCCCACTTTCTTTCTTCAAGTGACTTGACTTCTTGAATGAAGCAAGTCACTTTGCTTCTCTTGATTTTGTTCATCTGCTTCCTGGTGGCTCCTCTGAAGATTGTTCTTGCAAACCTCACAAACCTTAGGATCATCCAAGCATGACAATGAATTAGGGTTTTGATTAGTCCCCTCATAGTTTTACCTTTGTGTCTCTCTTTGAGTCTTCTCTTCTCATCTCATAATCAGGGACTAAACCCTAAAGGCTTTAAGACTTTGTGATTAAGCTTATGCCTGCATCCTTCTCTTAGGATGGAGTGTATAACTTTAATCCTAAGTGTTAAACCCTTTATGTGTTTAAATCTCTTAATCAATTCACTTAATAATCATTAAGACATCACACTTGTAACTTGGGCCTTGCATTAGGGTTCTAATTCTTCCTTAATTGGTTAAGAAGGACTAACCCTAGTGTTAATGGACAAGTCCCCCTCAAGTTGTCTTACAAACCATAAAACTCACTTCATCATCATATCACTAAATAAAATCCACTTAATCAAAGGCTTGTTTTGTCATGAGTTTAATCCCTAATCATGGATTAAGTTGAGGAGTTTTCCTCAGCTTAAACATTCTCATCTATCATCCTTCTTTTAGGATGGTGTAATGAGTCTGTTTAATCCATGATTATGGCTTAACCTCATTACTCAACACTAAACAAAATCACAAAAACATCTAAATAATCACAAGTAGGTTAATGATCTTAATCCTGCATCAAAGGTGATTAAGTGTGAGAATCTGACTTCACACTAAGGTATTCTCATTACCCCTAATCAGAGGGAAGATGTGATGAGTTTACTAAATCCATTGATTTAGGCTTAAGCTCATTATCTTATGACAAACTTTCAAAGGTAATAAAAGACTGAAAACTCAAAAACAAACAATAATCGTCTCCTTCGGGATTCTTTTCTCATCACCTTCACTCACAATCGAGAACTTGCTTCTTCCGTCTAATGCAAGACAGTTTGCATCTGTGCCAGACAGATCATACACTTGAGCATAGACAAGCAAGCAGTTCATCAAAGTCAATTTTATCTTTCAGTCTCTTTGGGTTGAACTACGGTGTTCTGACTTCCTCATTGCACGAGAGGATACGTAGGCATAACTTAACAGTTATCGAACAAAAGTCTCTGTACATTCCCCCTCCTTCCAGCTTTACTCTTTAAGCCTCATTATCATGAGCATTTCATTCCTGATCTCACACTGACACTGTATATATCACACTTCACACTCTTCTACACTGACACCTGTACATTCTTTTCTAGTTATTTTATGCACAGATTGCACTGACACTACCCCTTTAAAACACAAATCTTTTAAGCGTGGATCCCGTCGAGTACGACGGACAATCTGGGTGCTAATACCTTCCCAGGTTGTAACCAACCCCCTTTCTCAGTCTCTCTGGTTCGCAAACCGTCTTATCCATCTCTTTCTAGGCTTATGCAGCATTGCCTTTCCTCCGGGATAAAAATGCCTAGCTGGCGACTCTTTTCATCTCCAGTGAGTTCACGGCTATGTGTTCTCACTGTTCCCTTCGCCGACCGTTCGCGCTTGTACCTGGATGCTAATCTTTGGGAGCGACAGCTTGGCGACTCTGCTGGGGACCCTTATACTGCAACCAGGGCTTCTGGTTCTTTTTGTGGGTTCCTCCTAGCGCTTGATTGATTTGTGTTTACTGGGGTGTTATGTGCTTATTTGTGTTTGTATATTTGTTTTATTTTTACTGCTTTATGTACAGTTGCTTTATTGCTTTCTTTATTGCTTTTGTATATATCATACTGTCATGCTGCTGGCTGGATCTGGTTTCTTGTTTTGATGGGTGGGTGTTCCAATGAGAGTTAAGGTCCTATACCTGGGACCTGAGTGACACCTAGGCTAGAGTGAATCATATTCTTTCCCATTCCATTTCGGTCTGGTGCGGGAATATGAAACACGGTTCAGATATGGGTTTCTTCTTGAGAACTCTGTGTTGCAGATTTCCTGCAATGCTAGGGCTATCTGGGAAGCCTGCTAAGTCTGGATGACCTTTTAGTATTGACCTTCAGAAACTGAGGTGAATTAGAGGAGGAACTTTTATGGTTATTGTAAACACTGTACCTCCGGGTTAGAAGTGTTTACACTTCTCATAACTGATCCAAGTCTGAGGATCCTTGTTCTAGATCATCACCTGTGAGGGGGTTGGGCTGTTTACAGGTTTGCAGGTACCTTGACCTCAGAATACCCTGTTACTTTGACTTTGTTAAGAATACTCCATGTTGGATAGTTCTTGTGATTCTAAACCCTGGACATGTGGCTCTTTATTTGAGCCCCCCACCCTGGTTACTGGATTTTTAGACCTCCAACTGGAATTCTTGAACACACTTGGACCTATATCAGGACATTTTGATCAGATCCAGCTCAGTCGCAAACCCTTGCATTTCATTTGCATACATACCCATTGCATCATATTAACATTTGCTTATTTGTGTTTCAGGGTATCCATTCTCATCTGGTTTTGGTTTTGACCCCATCTGCTATATTGACCTATCTCCACCAGCATTTGCTTCAGCTTGTCAGCCATATACTTCAGTTACTTGCACTAGCCAGCCAGTGGCTCACTCCTCAGCACCTTCATCAGCACTTATTCTACTCAGTCTTCAGCACTCATGGCTCCAAAGAAAAGTAACATCACCTATCATTTCTTCCAACCAGACTTATCAGACATCAGGAGGATCCAAACCCTGATCACTCCAGATCACCTACCTTTGTTCAGGGAGCATTATGGGGATATACTTGACTTGGTCATGGATCTGGACCCATCTCAGAGAAGCCTAATCCACACCTGCATTCAGTTTTATGACCCCCCATTGAGATGTTTCACCTTTCAAGACTTTCAGTTGGGGCCTCTTTTAGAAGAATACTCATCTTTGGTTGGTTTGCCTATCAAGAGGGAAATCCCTTTCAACCCTGAAATGGTCTTTCCCAGCAATGGAGAGGTAGCAAAAGCTTTGCACCTGGAACCTGTTTTGATTGAGCAACACATGACCTCTAAAGCTGGGATCCCTGGATTTCATCTGGACTTCCTGATTTCTCAAGCTAGTCTGAAGGCCTCCTTGGGGGAGTGGAAAGCTGTTTGTGCTCTGTTGGCCTTAAGTGTATATGGAATTGTGTTGTTTGCAGATGAGCCTCGATTCATTAGCAAAAATGCAATCCATTTGTTCATCCTGAAGAACCCAGTGCCAACTTTATTGGGAGATCTTTATTACTCAGTGCACCAGAAGAATGAGAAGCAGAGGGGAAGGCTAGTGAGGTGTTGTGCTCCATTATTCCATGCTTGGTTTCTTAAGCATCTACCCAGGACAGATGCATTCCTAAATCCTCATCAGCAGAGCAACTGGGCTAAGAGGCTCACTACTCTCACTTCAGCAGACATCAGATGGTGTACTCAAAGCACCAAGGGCAGAGATATAATCACAAGCTGTGGACACTTTCCCAATGTGCCTTTAATAGGGGTTAAGGGAAGTATCAATTATAACCCTCTGCTGTTCAGGAGGCAATTAGGCTATGCACTGGTTCATATTCCTAGGGAACAAGACTTGGTTGAGACCCTCTACTGTGAGAACAAGATTAGTTTGGCTGTTGTTAGGCAGGCTGCCGGGGCCTGGGATCATGTTCAAACCAAGGGAGTCACCATTCTGGGGAAGTGCAATAATGTGGCATCAGTCCAATATTATGAGTGGTCCCATGCCAGGGCCCAATTCTCTGGAATGCCCTTTACCATAGAAGACATGCCTGAGTCATCTTCAGCACCACCCCCTGCCACTATCAGTCTGGAGGAGTTTGAGAGCTTGAAGGAAAGAAATGAGAGGTTAACCCAAGCCTTGCAGAAGACCCTCCGGGAGAGGAGTGAAGGTGTGAGGGAGATTGAGAGATTGGAGAAGTTGAGAGTGGAACACTTGACTAAAATTGAGAAGTCTGGAGATTATATCAACAAGTCTAAGGATGGTGAACAGATTCTGAAGAATGCTTGTAAAGAAGCCCAGTTCCAGAGAGCAAGAACAGACTTGTATTTGAAGGAAAGTCAGGCCAGGTGGGTCCGGATCACTGAGGCCCGTACTCTGGAAGACAAGAGAGTTCAGGACAAGATGGAACAGATGGAAAAAGCCCTGGCAGCAGCCCAGGAGGAAATATCAGAGCTGAAAATCAAAGCAGGAGTGAAGAGGTCTAAGGACCAAAGTCAGAACAAGAAGTTGACTGCAGCTGTTGCAACAAGAAACCTTCTCATCAGAAATCTTACGGAGCATCCGGCTGATCCTGTGACCGAAGCACTTCTTAAGGAAGTTCGTGAGGATGAGTTTGGCCTTGGAGTTTGATCATTTGCTTGTTGTTGTTCCTATTCCATGTACTTTTGTTTTTTTTGTGATGTATTTTGACCCCTTTAAGGGCTTGTGTTGTAATTTGAACAAATTGTATTATTTCACCTTTGTAATATATTTGTGTTGGTTTCTATCTGGGTTCACATCGAAAGCAACTTCAACAGCATCATCTTCAAGGGTCTGGAAGGGTCAAAACTGAAGGCCAAACCGGATACCTTGAGAACAAATAAGCATAACTGCATTGCATGCTAACCCTTTTGTTTGTTTTGTAGGTTTTTGTTTTGTTGTTGCTAACCTCTGTTGTGACATTCAGGAATTATTGCTCGCCGCCGGGTATTTCCTCTCAACAGGCCACACAGGTACCCAACTAGAAACAACCTTCCGGGAATCCAGATGGACCAGATGCAACAAGACCTTACGGAGGTCAGAAACCAGATGGCAAACGAAAGATTGGAGATGAGAACCCAGATAACACAATTCATGGAAGTGATGAACAACTTAGCTCAAAGCCAGGAGAGGCTCAGAGCTTTGGTAGAGGGAAGGAATCAAGAGGAGCCCCATGTGGGGACTGCAGGCACAAGTAACAATGAAAGGGTGCAACCACATGTTAACCCCCCTGTGTTTGGTCCACATCTACATCCTGAGGTTAATATTCCTGCAAACATTCAAGGAACAGCCACCGCAGCCAGAGTACTTCAAGAAGATCCTCAGGAGGATCAATTTACAGTAATGGGTGTTGGAGAGGAAACTTATGATAGGAGACTGGATGAAATGGCTGAGAAGTTGAGGTCTTTAGAATCTCAAAATTCTTTGGGGTTCGACGTCATGGACATGGGTTTGGTAGATGGGGTCAGGATCCCCCATAAGTTCAAGCCTCCTTGTTTCGAAAAGTATAATGGGACTTCATGCCCCCGGACTCATCTACAATCATTTCTGGGAAGACTGAAGGCCTATACAATGGATGAGAAATTGTGGATGTTCTATTTTGAAGATAGCTTGACTGGAGCTTCGAGGGAGTGGTATTCCCATCTGACAAGGGCAACTGTAAGATGCTGGAAGGACCTGGAAGAGGCCTTCATCCGACAGTATCAATACAACTTAGACATGGCACCCAACAAGACTCTCCTAATGGGAATGTCACAGTCTTCGAGGGAGAGTTTCCGAGAATATGCTCAAAGGTGGAGGCAACTGGCTGCTGCTGTTCAACCACCTATGTCTGAACGGGAAATGGCAGACATGTTTATGAACACTCTCCAGGGAACGTATATTGACAGGTTGGCTGCTTTCTCCTCCACTAGCTTCGCAGATGTTGTTATAGTTGGGGAGAGAATTGAAAGCCTGTTAAAGATGGGAAAGATCTCAGACAACGGCGCGAGCTCGTCCAGTAGTACAAGAAAGCCTTTTGCAGGCCCAAGAAGAACTGGCGAGACCAATGCCATCCATTCAAGCAGGGGTAGGCCCCAATATGTTCAAAGGTCAATAGCAGCAGTCACTATCCCTGCTCCAGCTCATCCACAGCCAGTCTATCAACCTCCTCAACAAAACTTCCAGCAACAACCTCAGTATCACCAGAATCAGTATCCTCCAAGAAACTTCAGCAACAACAACACCAACAACAATCAACAGAGGCCATTCCAGCAAAGGCCATCCCAAGCTAACAGAGTGATCGACCCGATCCCAATGCCGTATGCTGCCTTGTTGCCACAACTTCTGAAACTCAACCTAGTTGAGCTAAGAACGTTGGCACCTCCGGATCCCAACAGTCTACCAAGGAACTATGACTCCAATGCTAGGTGTGCTTTTCATTCGAACGCACCTGGTCACAGTACAGAAAAATGCAGGGCTCTGCATATGAAGGTACAAGACTTGGTAGACTCCAAGGCTCTGAATTTTGCACCTCCGCCCAATGTCAATAAAAACCCAATGCCAAACCATGGTGGTCCCCGAATTAATGCTATTGAAGAAGACCAACTGTCTTATTTAATAACTAGTGTGGATCAGATCAGGACACCGTTGGTGGAAATCAAAGCTCAACTCCGAGAAAACCAAATATTTCCGGGGTGTGAACTAGGGTGTCCCTACTGCAATATTTCATGGAACGGGTGCGAGGACCTGAGGAATGGCATTGACAGCCTTATTCAGAGTGGCCTGCTACAGATCACCACATCATTTCCGACAAACCCAACAACTTCATCAGCAACGGTTCCAGAACCTCCTACAAATGCAGCAACTATTGTTCCCGACAATTCACCAGCAACATCAACAAGTACTTCATCTGTCCTCTCAAATGATCAGTTTTCAACAGTTTCTCCTGCTACAACTTCAGCTTCATTCCATTTCGAATCTCCAACAACAACAACAGTCCTTCCAACAACACCTCCTACAACACCAGCAATCAATCATGAAGATGTCTCTACTGTTACCATATTCTACGATCCTGAAAATAATTCCGCCTACCATTCAGAAGGTGCCGCTCCCGTTAGAGCACCAGTTACAATCTTTTATGATCCACAAACAATAACAGTCCCTTCAGCAGCAGCAATCAGTCCGGTCACTGTCACGGTGCCTGGACCAGTACCATATGAAAGCAATAGGGCCATCCCTTGGCACTATGGCTCTGACGTGTACTGTGGAGGGAAAAGGATCACTCTTGAAACATCAGCACCTGCACCACAAGTAGATAATGTGGGGGGAGGCGGAGGCTTCACTCGAAGCGGACGTCTCTTTGCTTCACAAGTTCAAAGACCTACTGCCGAAGCAGAAGCTGCTGCCAAGGCAAAGGGTAAAGGCCCGGTGCAGGAAGATCCAGCTGCCAAAGAAGCCCTGAAAACTCCATTCGATCAGGAAGTTGATGAGTTTATGAGAATCATCAAAAAGAGTGACTACAAAATTGTGGATCAACTTCACCAGACGCCATCCAAAATCTCTATCCTCTCACTGCTTATGTGCTCCGAAGCCCATCGGAATGCACTACTTAACGTCTTGCACGCAGCTTACGTGCCTGAGGAGATTACTGTCAACCAATTGGAAACTGTGGTTGGAAATGTTACTGCTAGCAATGGGCTAGGGTTTACCAATTCTGACTTGACAGCGGATGGCCGCAACCACAACAAAGCCCTGCACATAACCATGGAATGCAAAGGAGCTGTCCTTTCTCATGTGCTGGTGGACACAGGATCTTCCCTGAATGTCTTACCAAAGAAGGCTCTGGTGAAGTTAGAATATGATGGATTGGCATTGAGACCCAGCAACCTGGTGGTACGAGCCTTTGATGGTTCGAAGAGATCGGTTCTGGGAGAGATTGAGCTGCCCGTGACAATTGGCCCGCAGACCTTTAAAACTATCTTTTATGTGATGGACATTCAGCCCGCCTACAGCTGTTTGTTGGGTAGACCCTGGATTCACGCCGCCGGCGCAATAACGTCTACCCTTCACCAAAAGTTAAAATTTGAGTGGGAAGGCCAAGTTGTCACAATCTGTGGAGAGGAGGACATTTTTGTCAGCCACCTGGCAACCTATAAGTACATTGAAATGGATGGGGAGATCCATGAAACAATGAGCCAGAGGTTTGAAGCTTTGAATGTGAATGAGGCATCTGCTGTATCTGGTACTCCAATGTCATCATACCAACAAGCCCGAAAGGTTGTTGAGGAAGGAACTGCCCAAGGCTGGGGCAAACTGCTATTGGTGGAGAAAAAAGAGGACAAATTTGGGTTGGGTTACAGACCAACTCAACATCAAGCAAAGGCTGCTGCAGAGCCTGGATTTGTCAGTGGGGGGATGCTTACCCCCGATGCTATCAACTGTCTGGAAGACGAGCTGGAAGAGGAGCGCAATCTGGAGAATTGGATTCGTCCAAAGATCCCGGGGAGCAGTGTCTCGAACTGGTCTTCCCAGGAAATTATAAGAGTTACTCATGCAGAGTAATTATTATTTCCTGTATTTTTATAGCATGCATTAAAGTCTTGCATCTTGCCCAAGATGACAAGACTCATTTTGTAATCAGGGCCATCTGTACTTTTGTGCAAACAAGATTAAATTAATGAAATATCAGACATCTTTTTGCAAACAAGTCTTTTTCTTTTCTGTTCACTGTTTTTCCATTTTTCTTTTTGTACAAAAATAAATGGCGGTGTTTTCAAAATGATAACTTCATTTCACTTTTTTCTAAAGCAAGATTAAAATCAATCACTAAAATGAACAAACTTAACCCTTGCAGAGAGTGCCTTCCAGACAGCACCGACAACAGCACGGCTATGACATCATATGACTTTGACAATCCAATCAATCAAGCTGATGAAGGGGTTGATGAAGAGTATGAGCTTCCTGAAGAGCTAGCCAGGTTGTTGAGACAGGAGGAAAAGGTTATTACTCCTCACCAGGAGGAGATTGAAGTGATTAATCTTGGTACAGACGAAGACGTGAAAGAGGTTAAAATAGGGGCCTGCCTGCAAGACTCAGTGAAGAGACAACTGATAGATCTACTTCAAGAGTATGTTGATGTGTTTGCTTGGTCGTATCAAGATATGCCAGGGTTGGATACCGGTATAGTTGTGCACAAGCTGCCTTTGAGGGAAGAATGCCCACCAGTTAAACAGAAACTGCGCCGAACTCGCCCAGACATGGCTATGAAAATTAAGGAAGAGGTACAAAAGCAATGGGACGCCGGGTTCCTTGCTGTAACTAGCTATCCGCCGTGGGTGGCTAACATAGTACCTGTGCCTAAGAAAGACGGCAAAGTAAGAATGTGTGTTGACTACCGGGATCTGAACAGAGCCAGCCCGAAAGATGACTTCCCATTACCTCACATTGATGTATTGGTGGATAACACGGCTCAGTTCTCGGTATTCTCCTTCATGGATGGATTTTCAGGATATAATCAGATCAAGATGTCACCTGAAGACATGGAGAAGACAACTTTCATCACACCCTGGGGCACGTTCTGTTACAAAGTGATGCCATTCGGACTGAAGAATGCTGGTGCCACATATCAACGGGCTATGGTGACATTATTCCATGATATGATCCACAAGGAAATAGAATGTTATGTGGATGATATGATCGCCAAGTCCCTTACAGAGGAAGATCACCTGGTGAATCTGCTGAAGTTGTTCAAGCGCCTGAGGAAGTACCAACTAAAGTTGAATCCCAACAAATGCACATTCGGGGTGCGATCTGGTAAGTTGCTGGGTTTTATCGTAAGCGAGAAAGGGATTGAAGTTGACCCTGATAAAGTCAAGGCTATTCAAGAGATGCCTGCACCGAGGACTGAGAAAGAAGTTCGAGGGTTCTTAGGTCGATTGAACTACATTTCAAGGTTCATATCTCACCTCACAGCAACCTGTGAACCCTTGTTCAAGTTGCTAAGAAAAGAACAAACGGTCAGGTGGAACAAAGATTGCCAGAAAGCTTTTGACAAGATCAAGGAGTATTTGCAAGAACCTCCAATCCTCATGCCTCCAGTCGAAGGAAGACCTCTGATTATGTACTTGACAGTATTAGAAGAGTCAATGGGGTGTGTGCTGGGCCAGCATGACGAGTCTGGTCGAAAAGAGTATGCAATATACTACCTAAGCAAAAAGTTTACCGACTGTGAACAACGTTATTCACTGCTCGAGAAAACTTGCTGTGCTTTAGCGTGGGCTGCTCGCCGACTGAGACAGTATATGCTGACCCACACTACTTTGTTGATCTCAAAGATGGATCCAGTTAAGTACATTTTCGAGAAGCCAGCTCTTACCGGAAGGGTTGCAAGATGGCAGATGATTCTCACGGAATACGACATACAATACACATCTCAGAAAGCCATCAAGGGCAGTGTACTATCTGAATATCTTGCTGAGCAACCCATTGATGACTACCAGCCTATGAGATTTGACTTCCCTGATGAAGACATCATGTTCATAAAAGCAAAAGATCATGAAGAGCCTGTTCACATTGAAGGGCCTGACCCAGAAGAAGAATGGACTATGATGTTTGATGGGGCTGTTAATATGAATGGCCGTGGTGTTGGTGCAGTACTCATTACACCTAAAGGAGTTCACATGCCTTTCTCGGCAAAACTTACTTTCAACTGCACTAACAACGAAGCTGAATACGAAGCTTGCATTATGGGTCTTGAGGAAGCCATTGACCTCAGGATCAAGACGTTGACCGTATTCGGAGATTCGGCTCTGGTAGTCAATCAAACCAACGGGAAATGGTACACCCACCAGGATCATCTGATACCTTACAGGGATTATACAAGAAAGTTACTGACTTTCTTCACAACAGTCAAGCTTGAGTATATCCCACGGGACGAGAATTAGTTTGCAGATGCTCTTGCTACCATTTCGTCCATGATCAAAGTTCAAGCTTCCAACTTTGTACCTCAGATTTCAGTGTCCAGACTTGATAGACCAGCATATGTATTTGCAGCAGATGTCGTCAAGGGTGATAAGCCTTGGTTTCATGACATCAAGTGCTTCTTGGAGGATCAAACATACCCACCTGGGGCATCTTCCAATGATAAGAAGACTTTGAGAAGGCTTGCTGGCAGTTTCTTCCTAAACACTGATGGGTCTTTATACAAAAGGAACTTTGACATGGTACTCCTCAGATGTGTTGACAAGACGGAAGAAGATTTGTTGATGCACGAAGTGCACGAAGGATCCTTTGGCACCCATGCAGGAGGGCATGCCATGGCTAAGAAATTGTTGAGGTCGGGCTATTACTGGATCACAATGGATGCAGACTGTTGTGCTTATGCCAGAAAGTGCCATAAATGCCAGATCTACGCAGATAAGGTGCATGTGCCTCCCAATCCTTTGAACATCATGTCTTCACCATGGCCCTTTGCCATGTGGGGCATTGATATGATTGGCAAGATTGAGCCAACTGCTTCGAACGGCCACAGATTCATCCTGGTCGCCATTGACTATTTCACTAAGTGGGTCGAAGCAGCCTCATATGCAAACGTCACAAGGCAAGTGGTAGCCAGATTTCTGAAGAGAGATATCATCTGTCGGTATGGAGTGCCCGAGCGAATCATTACTGATAATGGTTCCAATCTAAACAACAAAATGATGGCAGAACTGTGCCGGGACTTCAAGATCCAACATCACAATTCTTCTCCTTACAGGCCAAAGATGAACGGCGCTGTCGAGGCGGCAAATAAAAATATTAAGAAGATTGTGCAGAAGATGGTAGTCACATACAAAGACTGGCATGAAATGCTACCGTTTGCCTTGCATGGGTACCGCACGTCAATCAGAACATCCACTGGGGCAACACCGTATCAGCTTGTGTATGGTATGGAAGCAGTCCTACCTGTTGAAGTTGAATTACCTTCCCTACGGGTATTAATGGATGTTAAACTGAGTGAAGCAGAATGGGTTCGGGCCCGATACGAACAACTGAGTTTGATCGAAGAGAAAAGATTGGCTGCAATCTGTCATGGACAGCTATATCAGAAGAGAATGAAGAGAGCCTTCGATCAGAAAGTCAGGCACCGAGAGTACCAAGTAGGAGATCTTGTGTTGAAAAGAATCCTCCCTCCTCATACAGACCACAGGGGCAAATGGACTCCAAATTACGAAGGACCATTCGCTGTAAAGAAAGTTTTCTCCGGTGGAGCACTGATGCTCAGCACCATGGATGGTGAAGATTTCCCGTCCCCTGTGAATTCAGATGCAGTTAAAAAATACTTCGCATAAAATGACCCGCTGGACATAAAAACAGAATGTAGGTCCAGGCAAAAATAGGGCATCCCGGCGAGTCAAAAACAGAATAAAAGACTCGGGCAAAAGGAAGGGAAAATGAATAAAAATGTACACCCGCTGAGTTGAAAAGCCACATTGGACAGCTCAGGCAAAAATGGGTATCCCGATGGATTGAAAACCCGAAAGGGCGATCCATGCAAAATAAGGGAATAAGCGAACAACTGCATTCTGAATTCGTCTGTATCACTTACAACTTGGTAAGCTACAAAGGATCAAGCTTCAATCAGAATCAACTCTCTCCAGAAAGCAAGACGAGAAGAACGTCATTGTCATACGAGTCATAGCAGAAGAGGAAGCTCCTTGAAAGCGTCGTCAGCATCGCCAGCATTTTGTTTCTCAATTTGTAACAATCTCTTCATTTCAGGAGATATGTTTCCTTGACTGTATCTTGCCAATTCAAGGCACATGAATTAATAAAATCAGATTTTCGGTCATGTTTCGTTTTTTTACATTTATGTTTTGCAAAGAGTTGTCTGATATCTCTAAAATACAATTGCATAAGTACAGATGCCTTTCTCTAAAAATAAAAACACATGCTTACAGGGAATGTGATTATTCTCGAAAGTACTTAACTCCTATGACGGAATCCAGTGAGGGATACCTCGGGACCTTTTGTACGTTTCCTTATCGTTGCAGGATTGCAGGTATCCAGAACGCAACCTGGGGCATGCAGGTTACATCTCAGCAAGTTGGCGAATCATTATCAACTCGGTCTATCTTCCACATGGCACTGGAGAGTGCCCACCTCCCCAGCAAAGTTGCCAAATCAACAAACAGGCTTAACACTCAGGATGTTTTCTCCCCAGCCGAGTTGCCTCTCATTACTCTCCCCAGCTGAGTTATCAACAGCATTCCCCAGCTGTAGTGCCAACCATTCTTCCTCAGCAGAATGCAGAAGTCAGGGAATCATCTCCCCCACAGAATCCCCAGCCTCTATTCAGAAGAGCAACGCACGGAGAAGTCACAACAGAGTACGGAAAGCTTCTACAAACCCCAGCTGGGTCCCATATTATAAGGATATGTCAATCAGTGACCTATATCCCCAAGCAGATACATCATTAGATCTACCAATGATCTCATCCCCAGCTGGGATGTTCACTTCAAGCAGATCATCCAGAGATCTTCGCAGCAATGGGATCCGAATCCTGGATCTGTGCCCCTTTGCATAATCATAGCATTCGCATCATACTATCCCCTCAGAGCGTAGCATTCCGTCTAATACGGAGAATTACGGCAAAAATCAAACGCATAGCATAATCATAAGCCATGTTCTGAATTAACACTTGTGAATAATAAACCGTTCATCATCATGATACAGAAAAATCCCCACCAGAGTCCCTGGCAAAAGCAGTTGCTTCACAATCACAAACACCAGTATATACTCCTTTTGGCACCCGTCCGTGTCATCTTTCCCCAGTAAAGTCGCCTGAACACTCTTTACAAACAAGATCACCCGTATTACGGATACTTCATGACACCCGTCCGTGTCATATCACCAGCAGAAAGCCGAAGACGTCCTCTTTGCACTCACATATACTTGTATATGCACTTTTCTTGACACCCGTCCGTGTCATATCCCCAGCGCAGTCGCTTACACCTTTATCACTCATATACTTGTTAATATTATACTTTTCTCTCTTGACACCCGTCCGTGTCACTCTCCCCAGCAGTTAACACTCATCTATACAATACAATGCTCATTACTCATGGTACACTTATACAGATACTCGTCCGTATCTTGTATACACCATCACTCATATCCCCACAGATTCGACAGTAGTCTTTGTTCTTTGTTAACCAGTTGGTACTCGTCCGTACCATCATCTCAGAACATTGCGTCTAATGTTTGTTTCTACGTGATACTCGTCCGTATCATAGTCTTAAGGGTGCTCGTCCGCATCTTTAATCCGTACACCGTGTCAAACACTTATGTCTTCTTGGATATAGATACTCGTCCGTATCTACTTTTCCCCAGAAGAGTCCTTTCAGATGCAACACTCGTCCGTGTTCTTTGTTAACCAGTTGATACTCGTCCGTATCATCATCTCTGAACATGTGTCAGTTTGTTTCTACGTGATACTCGTCCGTATCATAGTCTTAAGGATGCTCGTCCGCATCTTTAATCTATACACAATACCAAACACTTATACCTTTTGTTTCTTGGATGTAAACGCTCGTCCGTGTTTACTATATCCCCAGTAGATCACCAACAAATTTTCTTTTTATCTAACACTCGTCCTGTGTTATGATACCTTTGAGAGCAGCCGTACCCTGCTAAGTGGTCGTCCTCCACTTCTTGATGGTCGTCCTCCATCATGCTCAGTCGATGGCCGTCCCCATCGCTGATATTTTTAGCAGCCGTCCCCTGCTAGGTGGTCGTCCTCCACCTTTTGATGATCGTCCTTCATCACTTTATCCAATGGCCGTCCCCATTGTTGATTTTGGTTATCTGACATTCGTCCTATGTCATGAGAAACCTCGAGAGCAGCCGTCCCCTGCTAAGTGGTCGTCCTCCACTTCTTGATGGTCGTCCTCCATCATGCTCATCCGATGGCCGTCCCCATCGTTGACCTTTTCTATCCGATGGCCGTCCCCATCGTTGTTAATTTCGGCAGCCGTACCCTGCCAGGTGGTCGTCCTCCACCTTTGATGGCCGTCCCCATCATATTTCTTTTATCCCTAACAGAGCAGCCGTCCCCTGCTAGGTGATCGTCCTTCACCTTTGATGGCCGTACCCCATCATCTGTTTATTTCATTTATTCTTTAACCCGATGGCCGTCCCCGTCGTGGTCCCTTTTCCTTTTTAACCCGATGGCCGTCCCCATCGTTGGTTACTTTACCTTTATGAAATTGATGGCCGTCCCCGTCATGTTTCATTCGATCCCCAGAAAATTTTACAGCTTTATCTTGATGGCCGTCCCCATCATGATATCTTGCTTTCCCCAGCTAGTCGGCCGTCCCCGTCTTGGCTTTACCTTTTATCCCCAGCATGTCGGCCGTCCCCTTCATCGCTTTGTTTTCCGCACCTTTACAATATACTTTATTTCCTTTTACAATCTATATCCCTTTTCTTCTTCATTCTGTGAGTGCAAATTTTGGACTGTCTTTGGTATTCAACCACAAGTTATCTTGTTTGCCTGTTAAGCCGTCGCTTACAACCTGCACAGCTAACTCATGTTTGAATAGGGGCAGCTGTAAACACCCCAAATTTGCCCTCACCCATTCACACCATGGCTTGTGATCATTTTCATATGCATAAACACAATCATATCATCTCATATTTCACTTTTTGTTTCACTGCATAGCTTCTAAGGCATCTGCACCTAGGGTTTGTGATCTGAGCAATCCCAAAGCATCTTGGGCCATTCCAAAGGCCACCAATCAATTCAAAGGGGTCCATGTGTTCTCTTATATCATATTTCATCTCCTCAAAGTCAAAATTGCAAAGGAATCACAAGAACTAGGGTTTGAGTGGATGCAGAGCCAGGATGAACTGCACAGTTAACTGAAAATTAGGGTTTTGGTTTCAGAGGCCATAACTCCAAATTTTTTTGGTCATTCTTATTTCCATTGGTCTCTATATGGTATAGGGAGTATGCATATCAATTTGCATGAAGAAATTCCATGGGGAAGTCATCTGATCAAGGGTTGACTTTTCAGACAAGTCAGTGCAAAATCAGGGCATCTGAGGCCCCCAATGACCCAACCAATGGGTGATCTTCATCATTTTGAGTGTATATGATCTTTATTTGATCATGGAAGAAGGTTGAAGTTCATAGAAATCAAGAATTTAGGGTTTTTGCAAATGTTGACTTTTTGGGCATAGTTGACTTTTCAAGAATGCATCATTTTAGGTCATTTTTCAAGCTTTGATTCTTGATCCAAAAAGGCTTCAAATGGAAAAACTTTGGTCATGAAAGTTGTAGATCTCATCTTTCCCTTTTCAAAAAGTACAAGAACATGATCAAACTCTTCTTGGATCAAAAGTTATGGCAATGCAAAGTTGGCAAAAATCATTGATTTTCAAGACATGCTTCAAATGGAAATTTTGCAAAGTCTTGAACCAAAGCCAATTGTGACCTCTAGTTCATTTCAAACCATTACACAAACATTCTCTAAGTCATAAAAATCAGATTTGAACCAAGATCACATGTGTTTAGTTCATGTAGCAAGGCATTTTTTCATGAAAGTACAAAAAGGTAGCAACTTGCAAAACACTCATGACACTTCCCTCAACTTGCAGCCTTGGCCTTTGAACCTTGCTAGCTCTCTCACCACACCATGCTGCGCCAGCCCTAGCCTTTGTACCAAGCTAGTATCAAGCCCATGCCTCTCTTACAAGATTTTTGACTTTTGGCAAAAGCAAACATCCCAATCACCACAGGCCATGTCACATCCTCTGGCCACTTGCATTTGTTTATTGTATCCTTTGGCAAGCCATAACACTAACTAAGCAAGCCTGAAACTCACACATTCATCACATTCACAAAACACTCCATCATTGCATAAGCCTTCGAATTTCTCTCCACAGCTTACAAACACTCAAACTATCTTCACCATTCAACTCACCTTGCTCCATAGACCACCCAGCACCAAGAACCCAGGCCTAAAACAACCAGAATACTCCATAACCATTTCTCACCTCAGCCTGCATTTCTCTTCGAAATTCTCACCACAGCTTGCAAACACACAAACAAACACCACAGACCTTCTCCATTCATCCTCAGGATCACAAACAACCATTCACCATGACTTGAAGCTCTCTATTTCACCATTGCCATTTCTGATCAAGCTTGAGCAGAAGCTTTCGAATCTCATTATCCAGCCAACTTAAACTCCTTTTGAGCATTCAAGCATCTTCTGTGGACCAAGTGGAGTGGATTGCACAAGGAGAAGTGGCCAGAAAGTCCTCAAACTGAAAGCTCCAAATCTCAGGTAGCCTGAAATTTATTTTTCCAGAAATCATTTTTCTTGTTACAAACTTGTTCTATGTGATTCACTGATCATCCTGATGTTCTTAGTTTTTAAAATGGTTTTGATTTGAGAGTTTAATTTGTCTCTGAAGCTTGCGTGCCCTAGTTTTTCTTTCTTTCGATTCAGCTTGTTTAGGAAGAATAAATGTGTTTTGAGAGAGGGGTTTGATTCGTGAGAGGATGGAGATCATTTCCCAGTTCTTAGTTTTCATTTTTGATACGATTTGAGGGGTTTGGGAAGTTTTCAGGTGAGCTGCTCGCCGGAGAAGACGACCGGAGGTCTTCTCCGGCAGCCTGAAAGTGATTAGGGCTAATGGTCATTAATTAGGCAACTTTGAATCTGGTCCCTTGGATGGACTCTCCCGCGCGCGAATGAAAGGCTGAGATGAGCCATTAGAAACCCTAATCCTGATTATCCATTTAATTCCTGATTAATTAATTCGTAATTTTAATTTAACCAAGTTTGAATTTGGACCACTGGATCACGCGCCAAGTCAACCCATCCACTGCCAGAATCAATCTCAGCCATCCTTCCTGATTACTTTCATTTTATTTAATTTTTATTCATTTTCTTTTCAATTAACTTGCATAATTATTTTAAAATAGTAAAAAATTCTTAAAAATTATGAAACTTTTTCTCAAAAGTTTTATTAATTTTTAAGACCCAAAAACATTTTTATTTTATTTTTTATCATTAAAAAAGTATTTTTAAATATTTAAAAGATTATTTTTAATTGATTAATGGAAATTAATTAATTAAAAATACTTTCAGGTATTTAAAAATCATCAAAAAATTCATGAAATGTTCTAAGACATTTAGAAACATTGTCCAACCTTCAAACCAAATTTCTTTTTTGATCTTAATGCATTTTAAGAATTTTTCATTGAATTAAATCATTTTTTATGCATTATTTTGATCATGAGTTCAAAAATTCATTTCTGCCTATTGGAGAAGGTTGAGACATTGATTCTTTTTGCTTGGTCTTTTGTTTGGCATGTAGTTTCTAGGGTAAAAAGGCCATGATTTGTTCTTGCATTTCCAAATTGATTGGCATTTCTTTTGTTAAGAACCCTAAAAAACCCTAATAACTTGTAAAAATCATATCTTGAATTTGGTTGAGAGTTGAGAGCTCCCCTTTGGGCAGTGGTTCATTATAGGTTTAGGGTTTCCTTGGATGTCATTTTCCATTTTTTATCTTAGGGTTTGCTTCTGTTTTGGTTTTTTGTCTGATGTTTGATCCTTGAACCCTAATTTGGGACTTCTCTTGCATCCTCCTTGCATACTCTTGCATAACATGACTTGTCTTTGCATTTTGTGCATTCTTGTGATTCATTTGACATCTTAAGACATATAGAAAGCATATTTGATCATTGCATTACATATTTGCCATGCCATTTGTCTTGTATGCTTCATAACATTTCATGCTTGTTCATGCTCCTTAACTTGCATCATTTGCATCCATGATCTTGTATGAACATCCCCATGTCTTGCCTCATGTTTGCAGCACCTCATAACACCATAATCATCATCAACATGCTTCTGGTTTTGCTTAGCATCATACCATTTCATCTCATCTTGCATTGCATTGCATTTTTTTTCTAACATTTCAGGTGGTAAGTGAACTTGAGAAGTGAATTTGCCTTCACTTCTCATAACTTTCCTTTTCATCTCTCTTGCATCCATTGCTGCATTCCTATATGTGTTTGAGATTGAGTTTGCTCATTCTTCTTCCTCCCACTTTCTTTCTTCAAGTGACTTGACTTCTTGAATGAAGCAAGTCACTTTGCTTCTCTTGATTTTGTTCATCTGCTTCCTGGTGGCTCCTCTGAAGATTGTTCTTGCAAACCTCACAAACCTTAGGATCATCCAAGCATGACAATGAATTAGGGTTTTGATTAGTCCCCTCATAGTTTTACCTTTGTGTCTCTCTTTGAGTCTTCTCTTCTCATCTCATAATCAGGGACTAAACCCTAAAGGCTTTAAGACTTTGTGATTAAGCTTATGCCTGCATCCTTCTCTTAGGATGGAGTGTATAACTTTAATCCTAAGTGTTAAACCCTTTATGTGTTTAAATCTCTTAATCAATTCACTTAATAATCATTAAGACATCACACTTGTAACTTGGGCCTTGCATTAGGGTTCTAATTCTTCCTTAATTGGTTAAGAAGGACTAACCCTAGTGTTAATGGACAAGTCCCCCTCAAGTTGTCTTACAAACCATAAAACTCACTTCATCATCATATCACTAAATAAAATCCACTTAATCAAAGGCTTGTTTTGTCATGAGTTTAATCCCTAATCATGGATTAAGTTGAGGAGTTTTCCTCAGCTTAAACATTCTCATCTATCATCCTTCTTTTAGGATGGTGTAATGAGTCTGTTTAATCCATGATTATGGCTTAACCTCATTACTCAACACTAAACAAAATCACAAAAACATCTAAATAATCACAAGTAGGTTAATGATCTTAATCCTGCATCAAAGGTGATTAAGTGTGAGAATCTGACTTCACACTTAAGGTATTCTCATTACCCCTAATCAGAGGGAAGATGTGATGAGTTTACTAAATCCATTGATTTAGGCTTAAGCTCATTATCTTATGACAAACTTTCAAAGGTAATAAAAGACTGAAAACTCAAAAACAAAAAATAATCGTCTCCTTCGGGATTCTTTTCTCATCACCTTCACTCACAATCGAGAACTTGCTTCTTCCGTCTAATGCAAGACAGTTTGCATCTGTGCCAGACAGATCATACACTTGAGCATAGACAAGCAAGCAGTTCATCAAAGTCAATTTTATCTTTCAGTCTCTTTGGGTCGAACTACGGTGTTCTGACTTCCTCATTGCACGAGAGGATACGTAGGCATAACTTAACAGTTATCGAACAAAAGTCTCTGTACATTCCCCCTCCTTCCAGCTTTACTCTTTAAGCCTCATTATCATGAGCATTTCATTCCTGATCTCACACTGACACTGTATATATCACACTTCACACTCTTCTACACTGACACCTGTACATTCTTTTCTAGTTATTTTATGCACAGATTGCACTGACACTACCCCTTTAAAACACAAATCTTTTAAGCGTGGATCCCGTCGAGTACGACGGACAATCTGGGTGCTAATACCTTCCCAGGTTGTAACCAACCCCCTTTCTCAGTCTCTCTGGTTCGCAAACCGTCTTATCCATGTCTTTCTAGGCTTATGCAGCATTGCCTTTCCTCCGGGATAAAAATGCCTAGCTGGCGACTCTTTTCATCTCCAGTGAGTTCACGGCTGTGTGTTCTCACTGTTCCCTTCGCCGACCGTTCGCGCTTGTACCTGGATGCTAATCTTTGGGAGCGACACAGATATTAAGAAGGGAATTAGATGCCAACAAATTTGTAGGTATGCGGAACTGGTGGATAAGAGTCGAAATTATGATGAGGATAGTTGAACTCGATCTACTCACTACAAACAACTGAGTGAGAAGAAAGACAAGGGGCAGTTTAGAGGGAAACCTTATGTGATTCCAGGTGACAAAGCGAAACAGAAGGTATCAGATGAGAAAAATCCAAGTAGAGTTGCCGCTAATGTACCTATCAAGTTCTATAAGAGTGGAAAGTTAGGTCACAAGGCTGATGTGTGTACCAACAAGGTTCTAAAATGTTACCATTGTGGTAAGCCTGAGCATAGAATTGGTGATTCTCTGAATGAGGCTCCGACCTATTTCAATTGTGGTGAACAGGGGCATATCAATACTCAATACCAGAAACCAAAGAAGACACCTACTGCTGCCCAGACTACTTGAAGAATGTTTTCTTTGGCGGGTTCAGAAGTTCCAAAGAAGGATAACTTGATTCGAGGTACTTGTTTTATTAACAATGTTGAGTTGATTTCTATTATTGATATTGGGGCTACATATTCATTTATCTCCCTTGAGAGTGCTACTAGATTGGGTTTGAATTTGTCTAATATAGATGGTAGTATGATAATATAGACACCAGCTAGAATACAAAATCCAGAAAGAGAGATAAACTCTCACCCACCTTCAAGAAGAAAAAATATCCTTGAATCTTCAACTCATCACTCTTCTGCCCAAGAGCAACTTGTTCCAAGACAATCCTCAATAACAACCAGTAGCCACACTCTGATCATCTTGATTTTTCGAATCCACTTTAGAGATTAATCAATTGTCACAGTTTTATCACCTCCTTTATGAATCCTCATATGAAAAAGCCAATTGCCACACTTGTCTTCTTCATGTTTATCAGAAATCTTCAAAATATATCCTAATCAATAAATTTGATCTTCAGCAAGCTATCAAGATAACAATCCTTTTGAAGCATTCAATCACTGTAGATCATTCTATCTTAAATTGATGTGACACTCCACCAATTAGATTCTGATGTTTAACTAGATGTTTGAACATTGTTAGTCCATATCCAACTGTTAAATTCAGCTCCTTCTTCTGCCACTTGAAAGAACCTCCTTCCTTTACAGAACAAGAGTTCCATGCTCTCATAGACTTGATTCATCAACCAAGTTTGAGTAAACAACCTCCATTCTATTGTTTTTGCATAAATTCCCACCAATATCACATATTGATGAGAAACTTCTAATGTTTCTCCAAAGTCATCAAACCTTCCACTGTCTGAATCTTTTGAAGGAATAATTTAGAACTACACCTTGCAGCTATACCAAGGATGACATTTCTCCATGAGTAAAGCAATCTTCACAAAGCCCCGATGATTTATCAATTATAACTTCATGATTATAAACACCTTCCTTGTCAAGGGAAGAACAAAACTCCAACTACACACACCATACAATAATCTGCATCCTTGCACCAATAGACCATAAATAACACTTCTTAACTCCCCTTTCATGAACAACCAAAGCTCCTTTTGAAGATGAGCATTAGTTACTCAGAACACTTTATGAACCATAAGATTCAGACTGCTGATATTGACTACTCTTTACCTACACAACAATCCAAAAAATAAGGCATACTTTCATTACAATACATTAACCTTGCTTAGCAGCTTCAGTTAAGTACACAACTTCTCTTGCTTAACAACTTCAAGAATCACAAATAAAACAACCACAATAGGAATCCTTGTTGTGCACGGCGACCACAAGAACACAACCCTAATAATGTTTACATTTTGGTTGGTTGGTCTGTTCTAAACCTAGGTTATAAGGTTTCTTTTTATAATCTATTCCCAACTGGATTTGGGCCTAAAAAATCACAACAACAACTGCTACAAATATGCAGAAAAATCTGCTACAAAAATACAAAAAGATCTTCAAATATAAAAACTCCTAAAATATCTATAAATATAGAAACTCTATATTTTTCAATATTTTTCTTCAATGTAAATTTGAGTCTTCAAGATCTTTTACAATCAGCGCCACTGAATTGATTTAAACCTTCAATAATATTCTATTTCTATTGAAACCTAACAGAATATTCAATCCATCTTCAGCAGTTCATGATGTCGAATGAACTGTCTTGACATCTTTTATTGACATGTTGATCCAGATGTTGAAACATTTCAACATAATATATTTGGGCACACACAAAAGTATTCCTTGCTTTATGTTCTCTTTGTTTTGCAAAGATCCTATACATACACACTGCTGCTATATTTGTTTTACAAAATTAATGCCAACCTAAAAATATTGAACTTATAATCTCCCCCTTTGGAAAATTTTGGCTAAAACAAATATATAAAAAAACACATCAAAAATCACAGCAGCAACAAAACATACTGAAAAAAACAATAGCAAAAGAAAACTCTTCACTTTGTCAGGGCATGTTGTTTGACATCTTCAACAGTATTCACAATAACACACCATTAACCTATTCTTTCAGTGGAAAATAGAAAGTCTTGAAGTCTTGACCGAACCAATCCATTAAGACCTCTCACCATTCAGGTTCCACAAAACCCTTCCTCCCAAGGTGATGAACATTTTCCATCTAGGTGACCAATGGTGGCTTAAAAGTACACCCTCTTATTCTCTTATGTAACTTAGAACACAAGTCATAATTGTGTTCAACAACTCAGGACATAATTCACAAAGACTAGTATTCAACATTCATCTTGACATCCTAATATCCATCATACAAGAACAAAAGGTGCACACCTGTGACAACATCTCCAAGCACATCATCTACACACACTATTTCTCCCCCTTTTTAGCCAAAACTTGGCAAACACAACCCTCACAAAACTGCACCCATGTATTGTTCATCCATACACAAAAGAACCCCATTAGAAGAAAGGATGAAAAATACTCACATGCTGATGGAGGAGAAAATACGCTTCTATAAATAGGGAGCAATAACATAGATAGTAACATACTATCCTTGAATAAAGAAGCGTTCTTGGTCCAAGATCTTTATGAAAGGAGAAAAAACTTCTGCACCATTAAATGAGGATTATATAAAAACAGATCTTGACCAGCTGACTTGCTCTCCCAAAACAAACGACCCAATAAAAAACATGCTTGAAAAACCTATGTTTCACATTTTTCTGCCAGCGCCGTTGATTAGTGCATTTTGATGCACATTCCTACATGATTGCACTTAGGCATTTCTTTAGTTTTCTTTGTTTATTTTTATATTTTAATTTGTTTTTCTAATTTATTTTATTTTTGGCTTAATTTAATTTTCGTACTTAATTTGCAGCTTTAACAACTTTTACGGAAATGATCATAAACGGAGTTCCAGGAATCTGATTGAGGCGTTCTACCAGTCGATGGAAAGCTAAGAGAGAGAGAGAGCTACAAATTTTGTGTTGGACTTGAAGTCAGATTCGGAGTCATATTTTCCAGAATTTCGTTTGAAGCTGCTGTATTAGTTTTATTTAGTTTCAGGTCATTTAGAATTGGGCCTGAGTTATGTATTTGACCCAGTTGGGTTGTAAACGAGTTTTTAAGGTTTTCTATTTAACCTAGCAGCCACAACTGTTCAATATACACTATTCACGAAATATATTGTGAATAATGTATTCAGGTTCCAACACTTGAGATTATTATAATGTTAATTTTAGTTTAATTCCTTTCAATTATATTTTGTGTTCTTGCATGCTTAATTCAATTGCATGAAATATATTGATTCAATTTGATTGATTGTATGATCCTAACATATACACGACATGTTTGCTTAATTCGTTGTGTCTGATCAATCATGTTTGCTTAATTCATGGGATTTTATCACGCTTGCTTAATTCGGACAATAGGATCGTACATCTTACAATTCTCACCGCGCTTGTCATTGAGGTTGTATCTGAATAGGAATGAATAATCCATTTAGGGCATTATAATTATAATAATCGATGATAGTAGGAACTGAATCGGTAGATTGACTTATTCCATAATCACATATTTTAATCACTTAATTGTTCTATTTTTTTATCAACCTTAAAACAAACCCCCCTAATTCGGAATTCAGTTACCTTCGATTAATAACAATACAAGAATCCTTGTGAAACGATTCGAGTCATTGTCGTTATACCACGTTTTCAAAAATTACTCGTTTTTGTTCTGTGCGCGACACGCGAATCAAATTGTCACCGTTGCTGGGGATTCTTGTTGTTATTAACCGATTTTATAGTCATAGATATAGTTTTCTATCCAGTTTTTTTCTTTTATTTTTTGTTGTGTTTGTTGATTTTCAGGGTTGCAATACCGGTTGCAGTATAGTGATAGGTTCTCCAGCCTTTCAGGTAAGTTAGAAGCTACTGTTTCGATTTGCTCCGATTTTTTTCCAGAAAATCAGAAATAAATCGAAGAACAATACTCTTTTAGAATACAATTCTAAAAGATTTTGACCTTCAAAATCGCAAATTTTGCTTTTTTCTATTTTATTTGATTTATTTTCAATTTTCATATATTCAAAAAAATCTAAAAAAATTTGTGCGAGCTTTATTTGATTTAATTTTATTTTTAGCGTTATTTTTATAATTTTTAGATTTTATTTTAATCGCTTTTCGTTTTTTCCAATCTTTTTAAATCTGCAGTGATTTTATTTGATTATGTTTTGAAATTTATAATCATATCATGGCTGATCAAAGAACTCTGAGATAACTTGTTGCACTTGTGAATTATAATGCTTTATGTATTGAATGTCCTGTTGTTGATGCACCTTTCGAGTTAAATTTTAGTTTAACTCACTTGTTGCCAAGTTTTAATGGTTTTGCAGGTGAAGATCCACATAAGCATATGAATGAATTTAAGGTTGTGTGCTCTGCACCTTCTGAACCTTCACTAGAGGACATTATCAACCAAATGGCTACAAATAATATCAAGTTTCAACAACAAATAGATTCTAATTTTAAGACTTTGCAAATACAGCTTGATCAAATTACCACTTCGATGAATGCTATGCAGCAAGCTCAAGGATCAAACCAACAACCGTTGGAAGAACATTCTATTTTTCAAATAGAGTTGCCTTCTGAAATTGTTGATGATACTTGTATTAATTCGCTTGCAGCTGATTTTCCATCATTGTCTGATTTTGATGATGTTTACTCTTGTGATGTTTGTACTGACACTAAAATTTGCTATGTTTGTGCTGAATTAAAGGTTTCCTTGCAAGTTGATATTCTTACTGCAAATGAGGTTGCAAATGAAGTTGTTCATGTCAATGAGGCTCTCGACACCCCGACTTCTCGGAACAAACCATCCATCGAGAAATCTCCCTTTTTAGAGCTGAAGCCACTTCCTAATAATTTATTTGAATTTGTGCAGGAAGATAAATCATTACAGGAACATAAGAAGGGAATTGGATGGACTTTGGTTGACACTTGTGATATTAGCCCATCCATGAGTATGCATAGGATCTCAATTGCAGATGGAACAAAAATTGTGAGGAAGCCCCTTAATCCTTTGATTCTTGAAGTTGTAGAAAAGGAGATCACTATCACCTACACATTCAACACTTTTACTTATCGAAGATTCTTCTTTGATCCTGGAATAAAAGGCGAAGGCACTAATAAAAACTCTAAGATTAATGGATACTACCCAAAGTTACTCTATGAGATCCCCACTTTGGAAGAAGAGACTGTAGAAGAGTTCTCTTTAGGAAATGCTGCTTATGTGATCACTTATCCACCTTGACTACTCGGGTGTGTTCATTCCTTTCTCTCCCTCTTATTTTATATTTATGTCCTTTCATTAAGGACAATGCTTGTTTTAAGTGCGGGGAAGAGAATAATTTATTTTCTTTGTTTTAATTTTGTTTTTGTTTGTTTTGTTCTGTTTTAGAAACACTAGACATTTTTTTTCTAAAAAAAGTTTTAGGCTATAGATTGTTTTGAGGTTAGTTATGGAGACTTGGGAAAAGTTCATAAGATCTGTATCGTTTTAACACCTTAAGTATCCTGAATATGGAAATCATTTTGAATGCTTGTTATGCCATAACCTTGAGTTCTCATCCTTTAATAGCTCTTAAGTAGTTTATATAGCAGTCAACACCTTCTAAAAATCATACACTAAGTAATTAAGTTGATGCAAATAAGTGAATGATCTTGCGCTTAAAAAGAAATCTAAATAGGTATCCACCTTATAAGTTAGGTGACCCTCATCCGGTCATTTAGCCTAACGGATGTGAAACCTTAAGAAAAAAAAATTGTTGTTACTAAAGTAACTTTAAAATATTGTCAAGATATGGATCATAGTCACTAACAAACTTATTTACCATGTGTATGAATAGATAACGGGCTTAATGTGATCGCACTTGAATGAAAGAGAGCAAAAAGGAGGATGAGTAAGTTAGACTTAGGCATAATAACTGATTCAAAATGGTTTGTATATGATGGAGGCTTATGACCGCACAATTGCGGATTTGTGTTCTTACGATATCCTTAGTGTGTAAGATTAATACCTATCGATGCTATCTTAATCAAAGAAGAGTTTGTAGCCTAGAATGAGTATCTGAATGATGTTGTGTTTCTTGAGTCTTGAGTTTATTTTTTGCTCGGAGTGCAAAAGTTCAAGTGTGGGGGAATTTGACTAGTGCATTTTGGTGCACATTCCTACATGATTGCACTTAGGAATTTCTTTAGTTTTCTTTGTTTATTTTTATATTTTAATTTGTTTTTCTAATTTATTTTATTTTTGGCTTAATTTAATTTTCGTACTTAATTTTCAGCTTTAGCAGCTTTTACGGAAATGATCATAAACGGAGTTCCAGGAATCTGATTGAGGCGTTCTACCAGTCGATGGAAAGCTAAGAGAGAGAGCTACAAATTTTGTGTTGGACTCGAAGTCAGATTTGGAGTCATAATTTCCAGAATTTCGTTTGAAGCTGCTGTATTAGTTTTATTTAGTTTCGGGTCATTTAGAATTGGGCATGAGTTATGTATTTGACCCAGTTGGGTTGTAAACGGGTTTTTTAGGTTTTCTATTTAACCTAGCAGCCACAACTGTTCAATATACATTATCCCTTCTTGGTTTGTAGTTACCACAAACTACATAAGCTAAACATCTTCTAGCACAGATGTTCTGATACTAAGCCTTCACACACCAAAGGCCATACAATCCAGATAAAACACATCCAAACTAATTCTGACATTAGAATTAATGACAACATTCAGACTTTCAAGCAATCAATACCTGATCTACTTCAGTCTACTCTGCATGTTTCTTCCAGACAGATCATCTACTTCATCATTCTCCCATATGATTAGGTAGGATAAAAATAGAAACCATGTAGACAAACACCTAGGATAATGTGCTAACACCTAGTTAGAACATTTACCACACACTAATACCTTATCACCATTATCCTAGATGTGCTCCACCAACCATACTTACTATAACATAGTAATCCAAGAACCGAAAATCTTCAACTGCATTGTGCCACCAGCTAGAATAAAAAATCCAGAAAGAGAGATAAACTCTCACCCACCTTCAAGAAGAACAAATCTCCTTGAATATTCAACTCATCACTCTTCTGCATAAGAGCAACTTGTTCCAAGACAATCCTCAAGAACAACCAGAAGCCACACTCTGATCATCTTGATTCTTCGAATCCACTTTAGAGATTAACCAATTGTCACAGTTTTATCACCTCCTTTATGAATCCTCATATGAAAAAGCCAATTGCCACACTTGTCTTCTTCATGTTTATCAGAAATCTTCCAAATATATCCTAATCAATAAAGTTGATCTTCAGCAAGCTATCAAGATAACAATCCTTTTGAAGCATTCAATCCCTGTAGATCATTCTATCTTAAATTGATGTGACACTCCACCAATTAGATTCTAATGTTGAACTAGATGTTTGAACATTGTTAGTCCATATCCAACTGTTAAACTCAGCTCCTTCTTCTGCCACTTAAAATAACCTCCTTCCTTTACAGAATAAGAGTTCCATGCTCTCATGGACTTGATTCATCAACCAAGTTTGAGTAAACAACCTCCATTCTACTGTTTTTGCATAAATTCCCACCAATATCACATATTGATGAGAAACTTCTAATGTTTCTCCAAACTCATCAAACCTTCCACTGTGTGAATCTTCAGAAGGAATAATTTAGAACTACACCTTGCAGCTATACCAAGGATGACATTTCTCCATGAGTAAAGCAATCTTCACAAAGCCCCGATGATTTATCAATTATAACTTCATGATTATACACACCTTCCTTGTCAAGGGAAGAACAAAACTCCAACTACACACACCATACAATAATCTGCATCCTTGCACCAATAGACCATAAATAACACTTCTTAACCCCCCCTTTCAAGAACAACCAAAGCTCCTTTTGAAGATGAGCATTAGTTACTCAGAACACTTTATGAACCATAAGATTCAGACTGCAGATATGCATACTTCCTAGATAAATACTAACACTCTGAGGCATCATATAAAAAATAGACAAACACCAAGTCTCCCCTCAAAGTATTTACTATAGGCCAGATAGGATTACCTTCTCACACAAGGTAGGACATGAGTCTGACTTCTTCTTCTTTTGCAGGCATCTAAAACTTTCTGAGATGATGTTCTAACATCCTTTCAGACCTCAGTATCAATCACAAACACCTCTATATAAGCTCATGCAAGTAAACACAGGGGAATCAACCATCATTAGTTGATCAGGCCAAAACACAGACAAGCAGCAGCTAGGACACTTCAACAGACTTCTCCTTCAGATCCAGTATTCAGACTGTCTGACTTGAGATGTCTTCACACACAATATAGCTATTGATCAACTATATCACATCAATCAACTCCACTAGTTAATATAGCTTAACCTTCATGTACAAGGAGTCTCTCTGAAGTAATACTCCTTGAAGCTAAGGTACTTCACTCTTGCAACAAGGATCGAAAATAAAATGTCCTCAGGAGAACAAGACATGTTGATCACACCTTGATCAACACATACAGCTAAGAGAAGATCCAAGGCCATAACTGAAGGGGCGTAAAACACAAGGAAGGGGGTTGAATTGGGTTTTCTTAACAACTTAAAAATAACTTCTATGACACGTTGATTTATCCTGGTTCGTTTGAACTTAAACTACATCCAGTCCACCTGCCAAGGTGATTTTTCCTCTATCACTGAGGTCTTAATCCACTATTCAATATTTAGATACAATCACAATGACCTACTGTCAAAGTCTTCTTGAGTCTACTGACTAACTAGTCACTCAAGGAAAATCACTTTTATAATAAACAATAATGTAACTAGTATGCTTCTAAGCTTTTGATTGTTACAAAGTTTTGGCGCAATAATATAATATATGAAAAAGTAATTCGTCAGCGTCTTTTTCAATCTTCAAAATCATTCCTTTATATAGGCTTGAATAAAGTGACCGTTGGGAACAACTTGAGCCTGTTTTGGATATAAATTATTATTATAAATTCCTTCCAAAACGAGAGATACTTATCTTCACCATTAATTGATATATTCTTTAATTAATTCCTTTAATATGAGAATCATCATCTTCTAGACATAAATCAGAGAGAATTAAATCTTGATACGCAGCCAATAAATCACGTCTTTAATGATGGATTCTTCAATAAATGTATCTTCTATATAGGGCGCAATGTTTCTTCTAATTAAGCACGTCTTCCTTTCAATAAATTCCTTTTCTACAACTTCTACACATATAACAAAGAAATTTATTTTCAGTATGTATTAGAACTTCTATTCTTGCATAATAATAATTGTTATCATCAAAACTCTTAGAGGTTTAGAACCAGAATTGTTCTAACAATCTCCCCCTTTTTGATGATGACAAAACATTTATTTAGATTTTAAGAATAGAGTTTAATAGGATTAGAAGAACTCCCTTTGTTTAATTTAATTCAAAGATTTCCATTACAGGTTCCTTCAGAAGTTTTATCCTTTAGAAGTTTTATCAGCTTTAGCTCCCCCTGAGTTGGTTACTTGACCTGTTTCTATTTTAGAATCACAACTCAAACAGTTTTATTAGAATATATATGTTAGAGGTTAATCTTGATAACTGATATAGATCAAAATCTTCTACGTTTCTCCCCCTTTTTGTCATAATCAAAAAGTAAAGATGCAGAAGGAAAAAAAGAGTGAAGAAGCAAAACGAAACAAGTTTTCATTAATTAGGGGCATAGTCAAAAAGAAACAAACAGTAGTAATTAAAAAGATAAGATAATTAGAATAAAAAACTAAAGGTTAACAGAAAATCAGGGTATGGGATTCATCTTAGTAACTAATGCTTCCAGAAGAGACTTGATTTCAGAAGAAGATTCCACTTGCTTGCCAATCATAGTCTTCAGTTCAGCATTAGTTTCATCCTATTTGTCCAATCTTTGATTGACCATTTCATTCTCCTTTTTCAATTCTTCTAGAGTCTTCAGCACAAGAGATGTTGGTAGAGGTTCTTCAGTTGTTGTAGCAGCTTGATTTCCAGAATTTGCTTCAGTTGATGGTGGTGGAACAGAGTCAACTTCCTGAGCTTCATCAGAAGGAGCTAAAACCATCTGAAGTTCAGAGTATGATTCCAGAGGTTCTGGTTTAGTCCAAGGTTTGTTATCTAGAAGTAATGGCTTGTGCTTTTCAATGTCGGAGACGACTGCTTTGAGGTATTCACAGAAGTTCTGATGAGCGATATCATAACAGATATCCTTCAGCCTTTTGGTCTCAACATTGAACCATTTTCTGAATGTAGCCCAAAGAAAATCAGAAGCTGCTGGATCAGGAAGCTATGAGCAAGCAACTTTCAGATCCTCTAACTTGATTTTCATTTCTGCTTCAAAGGCAAGCAGTAGTGCATCAATGTTTGTTTTGGTTTTGGGGCCGGAATGGCAGTTTTGTTGGAAACAAAAGATAGTTTTTGGAGAGCTTCTATGTTAATGGATGTTCTAAGAGGATTTTCTGGCTCGGATTCTTCTGGAGGTGTGTCTGGTATTGTTATGAATGTTGGTGAGTTTGGTGGGGTTGATTCATAAGAGGACAGAGAACTTTCTCTAATGGGTGAAAGGTCAAAAACTAGTGCATGGCCATCAACATTTAGAGGATGGAAATTGCTAGGTAGGTTTGTTTCAAAAGTTTGAATAGGTGGAATTTGTTGGGATTCGGGAGGTTGGAATGCGTCAATATCAGAAAGAACGTTTTGGAGAGCAGTGTGTGTTTCAACGAATTGGGAACGGTCTATATCAGAGAGTGGTGTTGGATCAATGGGTATATCAAAATCAGATAGAGTTTGTGGTTGATGAGTTTCATGTTCAGGTGGATTTAGTGAAGTTAAGATAGAGGAAACAATAGAAGTTATGGGTATCACAGAGGGAACTTGGTTAGAAACAGTTATGGGTACAAAAGGTGGGATGGGTTCAGAAGGAATTGGGTCAGAAGGAGGTGGGTCAGAAGAAGTTGGTTCAGACATGACCACTTTTACTGCTTCTACCATATAAACGAAATTAGAAGTAGAGGAAGAAGTGTTACCTGTCTTTTTGATCGTTTTAGAAACCTTCTGAGAAGTTCCTTCCCCAGCTTTCCTTTTCTTGCTCTTTTTTAATACAACTTCTGGAGCTGGTTGTTTGAGTTCCTCTGGGTTGAACATGAGATCCACACCATCTTGTTTGCAAGATTCTAAATATTTGACCACAACCTCTGGAGGTGTGTCAGTAGAAAATAATGGGAAGTTCTGTAGAGGAATCTTCCTTGTTGTGATAACCTCCCTGGAGTACAAGATTGGGTCCTTCTTGATAGAGGTGATGAATTTCATTTTCTTGAGATTCTTAGCGTTGAGGGGCTTTCCAGCATCAGGTTCTAGAAGTTCTACCTGCTTAGCTTCAATCAGATAATCCACCAATTTGTTTTCATTGAGGATATCAGAAATTAAGCATCCTAGAGGTATCCAGTCCCTCTTGGTCTTTTCTCCTTCTCTTGTTTCTTTGACACTGTTCTTCAGATGATTGAATAATGAATGGGCTAGGTTTACCTTCTTCTTCTTGGCAATGAAATAAAGCAAGAACTGCTGGTCCATGTTGATGTAGTCAGGGGAGTTGGTTGCTTTTCTATGACAAATGCTACCAAGGATGATCTTAGCCCATATTATGAGATGATCCTTCAGATCCTTAATTTTGTTAGAGGGTTGCCCATTTGTGAAAATTTCCTTTGCTATCAGTTTTGTGTCTGATAGTTTATCCATCTCACTGCACTTTATCCCGTTTCCATCAGATTCAATAAGTCTTGCAATATGGTCTTCTGAGATGATTATTCTCTTCCCCAGAACATAAGAAGTAACGTGAGAATTTGTGGCGCTTGCAAAAACCCAGAATTCTTTAACCAGCTTGGGGAAGACTAGTCCCATAAGGCGATCAAAGTATTTTTCCCAGCCTTGAGCTTTGACGGCGGGAAGCAAATCGAAACTGTTCTCTTTCAAACTAGCAAAGTCCACGAACAGTTCACACAAGACTTCAAGCTTTTCAGTGGGTGTGAGAAGAGTTTTCACTGGAGAAACATGTAGCACATCTATTGATGAATCCTTTGGTGGTTCAGAGGTGGAAGACATAGTTACTAAGATGAGGGTTTAGGGTATCTAAAAAGTTTCAGAGAAGAAGAATATATGAAGGTGAAAAAAAAAATAAAGAGTAAAAGAACGATGATGGTAAAAGTGAAAAGTGAATGTAAAAGAGTGTTTATATAGGGAAAAAAATTCATTTAAAACAACGAACAATTAGTGGAAAATTTTAATTTAAAAAACATAATGATTGGAAAGTAATAAATGCAGCTGACAAAAGGGAAGGCGTAAAGATCTTGGAACAGTTACCAAACAGATTTTTGCCTCTATTGTGTCAAGTCAGCCTTTTCAGTTTCCCAGAATTTGAACATGTGTCATTCTGTAGAGGACAGTTGTCCAATTGCATGTTCTGTCACTTTTCAGAGTTTGGACACGTATTCTGATTCTGATAGGATTTATTAGAGCTTTGTTGACACGTATTGATGTAAAGATCTGCATGTTATTCTCTTGAACAGAAGTTCTCAGAATTAAACAGTTAGAATAAAAGAAATTATAACTTCTGAAAGAATAAAACAGAGGTTTTAGTTCAGAACTTCTGAGAGATAAAAACATACAATTAAAGCATTTTCATTCTGGACATAATTCCATACTAAGGTTGGTTAGAATGAAATTGAATCTATCTTCAGGAAGGGGTTTTGTAAAAATGTCAGCCCATTGGTGATTTGTGTCTATGAATTTTAAAATTAAGATTCCCTTCTGAGTATAGTCCCTAATGAAATGATGTTTAACTTCTACGTGTTTAGCTCTAGAGTGTAAAATTGGATTTTTAGAGAGACAGATAGCAGAAGTATTATCATAGAGGATGGGAATGTTACTCTCATAAATATTGAAATCCTCAAGCTGATTTTTCATCCAGAGCATCTGAGTACTGCATCCAGCTGCTGCAATGTATTCAGCTTCTGCAGTTGATAATGCTATGGTTGACTGCCTTTTGCTAGACCAAGAAATTAGATTATCTCCCAGAAATTGACAACTTCCAGAAGTACTTTTTCTTTCTGTTCTGTCTCCAGCAAAATCAGCATCACATTATCCTACAAGTTTGTAATCTTTGGATCTTCTGTAGCATAGACCAAGATTAGTAGTACCTTTCAGATACCTAAAAATTCTCTTAACTGCTGTTAAGTGAGTTTCTCTAGGATCTGATTGGAATCTAGCACATAAACAAACACTGTATAGAATATCTGGTCTAGAAGCAGTTAGATATAGGAGAGAGCCAATCATACCTCTGTAGATTTTCTGATATACTTTCTTACTTACCTCTTCTTTCTCCAGAATACATGTAGGATGCATAGGAGTTTTAGAGATGGTACTTTCGGATAAATCAAATTTCTTCAGAAGTTCTTTGAAATATTTGCTTTGATGAATATATGTTCCTTCTGATGTTTGATTGATTTGGATTCCCAGAAAGAACTTTAATTCTCCCATCATGCTCATTTCAAATTCTGCCTGCATAGACTTAACAAACTCCTTTCCCATAGCACTTTTAGTAGAACCAAATATTATATCGTCTACATAAATTTGGTATATCAGAATGTCATTTTTAATGTTTTTACTGAAGAGTGTTGTATCCACTTTCCATTTGATGAAATCATTTTCCAGAAGAAAATTGCTTAGTCTTTCATACCAAGCTCGTGGAGCTTGCTTCAGACCATATAAAGATTTTTTGAGTTTGAAGACATGTTCTGGAAATTTTGTATTTTCAAAACCAGGGGGTTGGTGCACATACACTTCTTCATCAATATAACAATTTAAAAAGGCACTCTTGACATCCATTTGATATAGAATGATATTATGGTTTACAGAAAATGAAATTTGAAGTCTAATAGATTCTAACCTGGCGACTGGGGCATAGGTTTCTGTGTAGTCAATTCCTTCCTGTTGACTATAACCTTGTGCAACCAGTCGTGCTTTGTTTCTGACAACTTCTCCTTGCTCATTTAGCTTGTTTCTGAAAACCCACTTGGTGCCAATGATGTTGAATCCTCTGGGCCTAGGAACTAGATCCCATACATCATTTCTGGTGAATTGATTAAGTTCATCTTGCATAGCCAGAATCCAATCGTTTTCTGAGAGAGCTTCTTCTACAGAAGTTGGTTCAATCAGGGAGACTAGTCCCATTAGAGATTCTTCAGAGTTTCTGAATGATGATCTTGTTTTGATTGGTTCATCCTTCTTTCCCAAGATTTTGTCTTCTGGGTGATTCAGCTTGCTTCTGGATAGTTTCTTCTGAGTGGGTTCTTCAGAGCTTGTTGGAGTGATTGTCTTGTTTTGTTCTGTAGGTGATTGTTCTTCAGATGTTCTGTTTGTACTGATTTCAACTTCTATATCTGCAAGAGATTCATTCTGCTTTGGTTTTTCAGAACCAAGCTTATCATCAAATCTGACATAAATAGACTCTATGACTATTCGTGTTTCTGTGTTGTATACTCTGTATCCCTTTGAACATTCAGAGTATCCTAACATATAACACTTCTGTGCCTTAGAGTAGAACTTATTCAGAGGATCATTAGTATTCAGAATAAAACACTTGCACCCAAAAGGATGAAAATATGAAATGTTGGGCTTTATGTTCTTCCACAATTCCTAAGGAGTCTTTTCAAGAATAGGTCTTATAGAGATTCTATTCTGAATATAGCATGCTTTATTTACTGCTTCTGCCCAAAAATGTTTAGCCATGTTAATCTCATTGATCATGGTTCTGGCTATCTCTTGCAATGTTCTATTCTTACATTCTACAAGCCCATTTTGTTATGGAGTTCTAGGACAAGAAAAGTCATGAGAGATTCCATTTTCATTAAAGAATGATTCTAATTATTTGTTTTCAAATTCTCCACCATGATCACTTTTGACTTTAACAATTCTAAACTCTTTTTCATTTTGAACTTGTTTGCAGAAGTTAGAGAATACATCAATTGACTCCTCCTTGTGTCTAAGGAACTTTACCCATGTCCATCTGCTGAAGTCATCTACGATCACCAATCCATACTTCTTGCCACTGACTGAAGCAGTTTTCACTGGTCAAAACAAGTCAATGTGCAGAAGTTCTAGTGGTCTAGAGGAAGATACAACATTTTTAGCTTTACAGGCAGGTTTTGAAAATTTGCCTTTCTGACATGCTTCACACAGAGCTTCTGAGTTGAACTTCAAGTTTGGAAGTCCTCTGACCAGATTGAGTTTGTTAAGTTGAGATAATCTTCTCATATTAACATGTACCAATCTTCTGTGCCAGACCCATTGCTCAGTTTCCACAGACATTAGACATTTTACATTCTGATTTTTTAATTCAGAAAGTTTTATTTTATATATGTTGTTCTTTCTCTTTCCACTGAAGAGGATTGTTCCATCTTTCTGACTAAAAGCTTTACAGAACTTTTGATTGAAGATTATGTCATAGCCATTATCACTTAATTGACTTATGGATAATAGATTATGCATTAATCCTTCTACCAATAGAACATTAGAGATAGAGGGAAGATTTCCATCACCAATAGTTCTAGAGCCAATTATTTTTCCTTTTTGGTTGCCTCCTAAACCTACGTGGCCTCCAGCTTTTAATTAAAGACTTTGGAACATATGCTTTCTTCCCGTTATGTGTCGTGAGCATCCATAGTCCAGGTAGCAGGATCGGTGTTTCAGTTTTGCTGTTAAAGACATCTGCAACATACACAATCTTATCTTTGGGAACCCATATTTTTCTGGGTCCTTGTTTGTTAGTTTTCACAATCTTCTAATTTATTTTAGGTTTCAAATCAGAACTTGTAGAACAAGATGACTCACTAGTATATATTAGGTCATGATTATGACCATAGGTAAAATGAGAACTTAGAGGAGTATTAACTTTTATGACAACTTCATCAATCTTTTTAAACTTCAGAGTTTCCTCTTCTTTAGTTTTCACATAGTGTAAACACCCCAAATTTGCCCTCACCCATTCACACCATGGCTTGTGATCATTCTCATATGCATAAACACAATCATACCATCTCACATCTCATTTTTGGTTCACTGCATAGTTTCTAAGTCATCTGCACCTAGGGTTTGTGATCTGAGCAATCCAAGAGCTTCTTGAGCCATTCCAAAGGCAACCAATCACTTAAAAGGGATCCACATGTGTTCTTACATCATATCACATCCTCTCAAAGTCAAGATTTCAAAAGAATCACAAGAACTAGGGTTTGAGTGGATGCAGAGCCAGGTTTGACTGCACAGTTGACTGAAAATTAGGGTTTTGGTTTCAGAGGCCATAACACCAAATTTTTTGGTCATTCTTGTTTCCATTGGTCTCTATATGGTATAGGGAGTATGCATATCAATTTTCATGAAGAAATTCCATGGGGAAGTCATCTGATCAAGGGTTGACTTTCTAGACAAGTCAGTGCAAAATCAGGGCATCTGAGGCCCCCAATGACCCAATCAATGGGTGATCTTCATCATTTTGAGTGTATATGATCTTTATTTGATCATAGAAGAGGTTTGAAGTTCACAAAAATCAATAATTTAGGGTTTTTTCAAATGTTGACTTTTTGGGCATAATTGACTTTTCAAGAATGCTTCATTTTAGGTCATTTTTCAAGCCTTGATTCTTGATCCAAAAATGCTTCAAATGAAAAAAACTTTGGTCATGAAAGTTGTAGATCTCATCTTTCCCTTTTCAAAAAGTACAAGAACACGATCAAACTCTTCTTGGATCAAAAGTTATAGCAAGACAAAGTTGGCAAAAATCATTGATTTTCAAGGCATGCTTCAAATGGAAATTTTGCAAGATCATGAACCAAAGCCCAATGTGACTTCTAATTCATTTCAAACCAGTATGCAAACATTACATAGACACTAAAAATCAGATTAGGACCAAGAATCCTTCATGTTTATGGTTTGTGTAGCAAGAATAGTCACATGTGAACCAAAAGCCACAACTTGCAAAAACTCATGATCATTCTTCCTACAACTTGCTGCATTGGTTACTGCACTAAGCTAGCCTCTCACCTCATCTTGCTGCACCAGAGCCATGCTTTGTACTAGCAATAGATCAAGCCATACTTTCTCTTACAAAGAAGTTGACATTTTGCAAAAGGTGACCTACCTATCACAGCAGGCCATGTCACATCCCCTGACCTATGGGATTAAAATATACTTTCCATATGCTGGCCATAAGACACATCAAGCAAGGCTAAAACTGATTCATTGATCACATACACAAAAACACACCAAGCTGCATTTTGCTTCGAATCCCTCTGCCCAGCCACAAAACATCCAAACCATTTCCACACTTCAAATCACCATGATCCATTAAGAAGAAACCAGCCAAGAACCAGGCCTGAAATCAACCACAAAGCCACTTCACCATTTTCACCTCAGCCTGCATTTCTCTTCGAATCACCTTCCACAGTTTACAAACATCCAAACAAACCTTGCAAAGCTTCTCCATTCACCCTCAGGATCACAAACAACCCCTCACAATGACCTGAAACTGCCTGAAACTCCATTGCCATTTCTGACTGAGCTTGAGCAGAAGCTGTCGAAACTCATCAACCAGCCAACATAAATTGTTCTAAAGCATTCAAACACCATCAGGAGGTCATAAGGAGTGGATTGCACTGAAGGGAGTGGCCAGAAAGTCATCAGGTTGAAAGCTCCAAATCTCAGGTAGCTTGAAAATTATTTTTCCAGAAATTGTTTTTCATGTTATAAACTTGTTCCTTATGTTTCACTGAGTGTCCTGGTGCTCTTAGTTTTTGGAATGATGCTGGAATGAGAGTCTAATTACTCTCTGAAGCTTGCGTGCCCTAGTTCTTATTTTCTTCGATTCAGCTTAGTTAGGAAAAAGAAATTTGTTTTGAGTGAGGGTTTTGGTTCGTGAGTGTGTAAGGATCATTTCCCAACTTTTAGATTTCATTTTTGTTACGATTTGAGGGGTTTTGGGGATTTTCAGGGGAGTTGCTCGCCGGAGAAGACGACCGGAAGTCTTCTCCGGCAGCCTGAGTGTGTTTAAGCCCTAATCACGTGATTAATGACCATTTGAATTTGGACCGTGAGATGCCTTTGACCCGTTGACTTCGCGCGTGAGTGTGTGGCCTGGATCTTCCTGATTAGCCCTAATCCACGTGTTTATCTTAATTAATCCATAATTAATTTAATTTGATCAGAAGCCATCTGGACCCTTCATTTGCGCGCTGGTCAACAGATTCAAATCCAGACCCAATCCTGTCCCTCCATTCTGATTACTTCCTATTTTATTTCATTTTATTTTCAATTAACTTGCACAATTATTTAAAAATAGTAAAAAATTCCTAAAAATTATGAAACTTTTTCCTCAGGGTTTTAATAATTTTTATGACACAAAAATATTTTTATTTTATTTTTTATCATTAAAAAAGCATTTTTAAATATTTAAGAGATTATTTTTAATTGATTAATGGGAATTAATTAATTAAAAATACTTTTAGGTATTTAAAAATCACAAAAAAATTCATGAAATGTTCTAAGACATTTAGAAACATTGTCCAACCTTCAAACCAAATTTCTTTTTTGATCTTGATGCATTTTAAGAATTTCTCATTGAATTAAAATCATTTTTGTGCATTAATTTGATCCAAAGTTCAAAAATTCATTTCTGCCTATCTAAGAAGAGTTGGACATTGATTCTTCTTGCATTGTTTTATGTTTAGCATGTAGTTTCTAGGATAAAATGGTCATGATTTGATCTTGCATTTTCCAATTGTTTGGCATTTCTTTTGTTTAGGAGCCTTAAAAACCCTAATAACTTAGAAAAATCATAACTTAGGATGGGTTAAGAGTTGAGACCTCCCCTTTGGAATTTGGTTTAGTATAGGTTTAGGGTTTCTTTGGTTAGCACTTTCCATTTTTTACCTTAGGGTTTGCTTCTGTTTTGGGTTTTTGTTTGTTGTTTGATTCATGAACCCTAATTTGGGCCCTCATTTGCATCCTTCTTGCATTCTCTTGCATAACATGACTTGTCTTAGCATTTCAAGCATTCTTGTGATTCATTTGACATCATAAGACATGTAGAAAGCATGTTTGATCATTGCATCACATATTTGCCATGTCATTTGCCTTGTAAGTTTCATAACTTTTCATGTTCATTCATGCTCCTTAACTTGCTTCATTTGCATCCATGATCTTGTATGAACATCTCCATGCCTTGCCTCATGTTTGCAGCACCTCATAACATCATAATCATCATCAACATGCTTCTGGTTTGGTTTTGCATCATGTCATATCATCTCATTTTTGCATTGCACTGCATTTCTTTCTAACATTTCAGGTGGTAAGTAACTTGAGAAGTGAATTTGCCTTCACTTCTCATAACTTTTCTTTTCATCTCTCTTGCATCCATTGCTGCATTTTTACATGTGTTTGAGTTTGAGCTTGCTCCTTCTTCCCCTTCCCACTTTCTTTCTTCAAGTGACTTGACTTCTTGAATGAAGCAAGTCACTTTGCTTCTCTTGATCCTGTTCATCTGCTTCCTGGTGGTTCCATTGAAGATTGTTCTTGAAAACCTCACAAACCTTAGGATCAACCAAGCATGACAATGATTAGGGTTCCGATTAGTCCCCCTCATAGTTTTTACCTTTGTGTCTCTCTTTGAGTCTTCTCTCCTCACCTCATAATCAGGGACTAAACCCTAAAGGCTTTAAGGCTTTGTGATTAAGCTTATGCCTGCATCCTTCTATTAGGATGGAGTGTATAACTTTAATCCTAAGTGTTAAACCCTTAATGTGTTTAAATCTCTTAATCAATCCATTTAATAATCATCAAGACATTACACTTGTAACTTGGGCCTTGCATTAGGGTTCTAATTCTTCCTTAACTGGTTAATAAGGACTAACCCTAGTGTTAATGGACAAGTCCTCCTCAAGTTGTCTTACAAATCATAAAAATCACTTCATCATCATACCATCAAGTAAAATCCACTTAACCAAAGGCTTGTTTTGTCATGAGTTTAATCCCTAATCATGGATTAAGTTGAGGAGCTTTCCTCAGCTTAAACACCCTCATCTATTATCCTTCTATTAGGATGGTGTAATGAGTCTGTTTAATCCTTGATTATGGCTTAACCTCATTACTCAACACTAAACAAAAACCACAAAAACATCTAAATAATCACAAGTAGGTTAATGATCTTAATCCTACATCAAAGGTGATTAAGTGTGAGAATCTGACTTCACACTTAAGGTATTCTCATTACCCCTAATCAGAGGGAAGATGTGATGAGTTTACTAAATCCATTGGTTTAGGCTTAAGCTCATTAACTTATGACAAATCCTCAAAAGTAATAAAAGACTGAAAACTCAAAAAAAAAAAAACAATAATCGTCTCCTCCGGGATTCTTTTCTCATCTCATTCACTCACAGACGAGAACTCGCTTCTTCCGTCTAATGCAAGACAGTTAGCACTCGAGCCAGACGAGTCATACACTTGAGCATAGACAAGTAAGCAGTTCACAAGTCAATTCATCTTTCAGTCTCTTTGGGTCGAACTACGGTGTTCTGACTTCCTCATTGCACGAGAGGATACGTAGGCATAACTTAACGGTTATCGAACAAAAGTCTCTGTACATTCCCCCCTCATTCCAGCTTCATTCTTTAGCCTCATTATCATGAGCATCTCATCTTTGTTCCTACACTGACACTATACATATATGCACTTCATTTCTTTTACACTGACACCTGTACACTCTTTTCCAGCTATGTTATACACAGATTGCACCGACACTACCCCTTTAAAACACAAATCTTTAAGCGTGGATCCCGTCGAGTACGACGGACAATCTGGGTGCTAACACCTTCCCAGGTTGTAACCAACCCCCTTTCTCAGTCTCTCTGGTTCGCAACCGTCTTATCCATCTTTTTCTAGGTCTATGCAGCATTGCCTTTCCTCCGGGATAAAAATGCCTAGCTGGCGACTCTATTCATCTCCAGTGAGTTCACGGCTGTGTGTTCTCATTGTCCCTCTCGCCGACCGTTCGCGTCTGTACCTTCATCTGATCCAGTTTTCATTTGTCGGGAGCGACAGCTTGGCGACTCTGCTGGGGAACCTTATACTGCAACCAGGGCTTCTGGTTCTTTTTGTGGGTTCCTCCTAGCACTTGATTGATTTGTGTCTATCGGGGTGTTATGTGCTATTTGTGTTTGTATATTTGCTTTATTTATTGCTTTCTGTACAGCTTTATTTATTGCTTTCTTTACAGTTTTTCATATACCATACTGTCATTGTTGCTGGCTGGATCTGTTGTTTGCTTTGGTGGGTGGGTGATTCATTGAGAGTTAAGGCCCTATACCTGGGACCTGAGTGACACCTAGGCTAGAGTGAATCATATTCTTTCCCATTCCATTTCGGTCTGGTGCGGGAATATGAAACACGGTTCAGATGTGGGTTTCTTCTTGAGAACTCTGTGTTGCAGATTTCCTGCAATGCTAGGGCTATCTGGGAAGCCTGCTAAGTCTGGATGACCTTTTAGTTTTGACCTTCAGAAACTGAGGTGAATTAGAGGAGGAATTGTTATGGTTATTGTAAACACTGTACCTCCGGGTTAGAAGTGGTTACACTTCTCATAACTGATCCAAGTCTGATGGTCCTTGTTCTAGATCACCACCTGTGAGGGGGTTGGGCTGTTTACAGGTTTGCAGGTACCTTGACCTCAGAATACCCTGTTACTTTGATTGTTTAAGAGTACTCCATGTTGGACAGTTCTTGTGATTCTAAACCCTGGACATGTGGCTCTTTATTTGAGTCCCCCACCTTGGTTACTGGATTTATAGACCTCCATCTGGATTTCTTACACAGGGACTTATACCAGAGCATTTGATCAGATCCAGCTCAGTCACAAACCCTTGCATATCATTTGCATACATAATCATTGCATCATATTAACATTTTCTTATTTGTGTTTCAGGGTATCCATCTTCATTTGGTTTTGGTTTTGACCCCATCTTCAGTATTGACCTGTCTTCATCAGCACTTGCTTCAGCTTTCAGCTATCTACCCCAGCCAATCAGTGGCCCTTCTCTTCAGTATCTTCATCAACACTTGTTTCTGCTCAGTCTCAACATCATGGCTCCAAAGAAAAGCAACATCACCTACCACTTCTTCCAGCCAGACTTGTCAGACATCAGGAGGATTCAGACCCTGATCACTCCAGACCATGTGCCATTGTTCAGGGAACACCATGGAGATATACTTGATATGGTCATGGATCTGGACCCTTCACAGAGAAGCCTGATCCACACCTGCCTTCAGTTTTATGATCCCCCACTGAGATGTTTTACTTTCCAGGATTTTCAGATGGGGCCTTTATTGGAAGAATACTCATCATTAGTTGGCATACCTATCAGGAGAGAAGTTCCTTTCAACCCTGAGATGGTCTTTCCAAGTAATGAAGAGGTAGCAAAAGCATTGCATCTGGAATCAGTCTTGATTGGGCAGCATATGACTTCTAAGGCTGGAATCCCTGGCATGCATTTGGATTTCCTGATCTCTCAAGCTACCCTGAAAGCTTCTCTAGGAGAGTGGAAAGCTGTTTGTGCTTTGTTGGCCTTGAGCATCTATGGGATTGTTTTGTTTGCAGATGAGCCTCGATTCATCAGTAAGAATGCAATTCACCTGTTCATCTTGAGGAACCCAGTGCCAACTTTATTGGGTGATCTTTACTACTCAGTGCATCAGAGGAATGAGAAGCAAAGGGGGAGATTAGTGAGGTGTTGTGCTCCATTGTTCCATACTTGGCTTCTCAGGCATTTGCCCAGGACAGATGCATTTTTGAATCCTCATCAGCAGAAAAACTGGGCTGGAAGACTTACTACTCTTACTTCAGCTAACATCAGGTGGTGTACTCAAAGCACAAAAGGCAGGGATATCATCACCAGCTGTGGGCACTTTCCCAATGTGCCCTTAGTAGGAGTTAAGGGGAGTATTAATTACAACCCTCTGCTGTTTAAGAGACAACTGGGCTATGCACTGGTCCATACTCCTAAGGCACAGGATTTGGTAGAGACTCTTTACTGTGAGAACAAGATTAGTTTGGCTATTGTTAGGCAGGCAGCCTGGGCCTGGGATAATGTTCAAACTAAAGGAGTAACCATCCTGGGAAAATGTAACAATGTGGCATCAGCACAATACTATGATTGGTCCTATGCTAGGGCTCAATTCTCTGGGATGCCCTTTACTATTGAAGATGTGCCTGGGCCTTCCACAGCACCACCTCCAGCAACAGTCAGTCTGGAAGAGTTTGAAAGCTTGAAAGAAAGAAATGAGAAGTTAACCCAGGCTTTGCAGAAGACCCTCCGGGAGAGGAGTGAAGGTGTGAGGGAGATTGAGAGATTGGAGAAGTTGAGAGTGGAACACTTGACTAAGATTGAGAAGTCTGGAGATTATATCAAAAAGTCTAAGGCTGGTGAACAAATTCTGAAGAATGCTTGCAAAGAAGCCCAGTTCCAGAGAGCAAGGACAGACTTGTATCTAAAAGAGAGTCAAGCCCGGTGGGTCAGGATCACCGAGGCTCGTACTCTGGAGGACAAGAGAGTTCAAGACAAGATGGAACAAATAGAAGAAGCCCTGGCAGCAGCCCAAAGGGAGATATCAGAACTAAAGATCAGAGCCGGAGTGAAGAGGTCAAAGGACCAAGGTCAACACAAGAAGCTGGCTGCAGCTATTGCTACAAGGGACCTTCTCATCAGGAACCTTACGGAGCGTCCGGCTGATCCTGTGACCGAGGCACTTCTCAAAGAAGTTCGGGAGGATGAGTTTGGACTTGGTGTTTGACCATGTGTTTGTTGTTGCTTTATTTCCATTGTACTTTTATTTTTCTTATGTATTTTGACCCCTTAGAGGGCTGGTGTTGTAAAATGAACAAGTTGTATTATTTCCCTTTCTGTAATATATTTGTGTTAGTTTGCTTCATCTGGGTTTCTTTCAAGCAACTTCAACAGCATCTTCAAGGGTCTGGAAGGGTCAAAACTGAATGCCAAGCCGGATACCTTGAGAACAAATAAGCATACTGCATTGCATGCTAACACTTTGTTTGTTTTGTAGGTTTTGTTTTTGTTGTTGCTAACTCTGTTGTGATGTTCAGGAACTATTGCTCGTCGCCGGGTGTTTCCCCTCAACAGGCCACACAGATACCCTACCCGAAACAACCTCCCGGGAATTCAGATGGATCAGATGCAGCAGGACCTTACTGAGGTCAGAAACCAAATGGTCAACGAAAGGGTGGAGATGAGAACTCAGATAACCCAGTTCATGGAAGTAATGAACAACTTGGCTCAAAGCCAGGAGAGGCTCAGAGCTCTGGTAGAAGGGAGAAATCAAGAAGACCATCAGCCTGGAACTGCTGGGACTAGCAACAATGAAAGAGTCCAACCACATGTCAATCCCCCTGTCTTTGGTCCCCACCTTCATCCAGAGGCCAATATCCCTGCCAATATTCCAGGAACTGCTACAGCCGGGAGGGTGCTGCAACAAGACCATCAAGAAGACCAGTTCACGGTAATGGGAGCCGGGGAAGAGGCTTATGATAGAAGATTGGATGAAATAGCTGAGAAGTTAAGGTCCTTGGAGTCTCAAAACTCTTTGGGATTCGATGTCATGGATATGGGTTTGGTAGACGGGGTTAGGATTCCCCACAAGTTCAAGCCTCCATGTTTTGAAAAGTATAATGGGACTTCCTGTCCTCGGACTCATCTGCAATCTTTTCTGGGGAGATTAAAAGCTTATACCATGGATGAGAAACTGTGGATGTTCTACTTCGAAGATAGCTTGACTGGAGCTTCGAGGGAATGGTATTCCCATCTGACAAGAGCAACTATAAGATGCTGGAAGGACTTGGCAGAGGCCTTCATCAGACAGTATCAGTATAATCTGGATATGGCACCCAACAGGACTCTCCTAATGGGAATGTCACAGTCATCCAGAGAGAGCTTCAGAGAATATGCTCAAAGATGGAGACAGCTTGCTGCTGCTGTCCAGCCACCTATGTCTGAACGGGAAATGGCTGATATGTTCATGAATACCCTTCAAGGAACCTATATTGATAGGCTAGCTGCCTTCTCATCTACCAGCTTTGCAGATGTTGTCATAGCTGGGGAGAGAATTGAAAGCCTGTTGAAAATGGGTAAGATCTCAGACAATGGTGCAAGCTCATCCAGTAATGCAAGAAAGCCTTTTGCAGGCCCGAGAAGGACTGGTGAGACTAATGCCATCCACGCCAACAGGGGTAGGCCCCAATATGTTCACAGATCTGTGGCTGCAGTCACTATCCCTGCTCCATCTCATCCACAACCTGTTTATCAACCTCCTCAGCAAAACTATCAGCCACAACCTCAGTACCATCAGCAGAATCAGTACCCTCCAAGAAACTACAACAACAGCAACACCAACAATAACCAGCGAAGGCCATTCCAGCAAAGGCCATCTCAAGCTAACAGAGTGATCGACCCGATCCCCATGCCATATGCTACATTGCTGCCACAGCTTCTGAAACTCAACCTAGTTGAGCTAAGAACGTTGGCACCTCCAGATCCCAACAGTCTACCCAGGAACTACGACTCCAACGCTAGGTGTGCCTTTCATTCAAACGCACCTGGCCATAGTACGGAAAAGTGCAGAGCCCTGCACATGAAGGTACAAGACCTGGTGGACTCGAAAGCTCTGAATTTTGCACCGCCGCCCAACGTCAACAAAAATCCTATGCCAAATCATGGTGGTCCCCGAATTAACGCTATTGAGGAAGACAAACCGTCTTATTTAATAACCTGTGTGGGACAGATCAGGACACCATTGTTGGAAATCAAGGCTCAGCTCTTGGAATGCAACATGTTCCCAGGGTGTGAATTGGGTTGTGCATACTGCAATATCTCAGTAAACGGGTGCGATAATCTGAGGAATGGCATTGATGGCCTTATTCAGAGTGGCCAGCTCCAGATCACTACATCATTTCCAACAAATCCAGCAATCTCATCAGCAGCGGTTTCAGAACCTCCTACAACTGCAGCAACCATTGTTCCCGATAATTCTTCGGCTTCATCAACAAGTACTTCATCAATCTTCTCAAATGACCAGTTATCAGCAATTGCTCCTGCTACAACTTCAGCTTCATTCCATTTCGAATCTCCTACAACAACAACATCCGTCCTTCCGACAATGTCTCCTACAACTCCAGCAACCAATCATGAAGATATCTCTACTGTCACCATATTCTATGATCCTGAAAACAACTCTGCCTACAATTCAGAAAGTGCTGCTCCCATTAGAGCACCAGTTACAATTTATTATGATCCGCAAACAATTACAGTCCCTTCAGCAGCAGCAATCAGTCCGGTCACTGTCACAGTGCCTGGACCAGTACCATATGAAAGCAGTAGGGCCATCCCTTGGCACTATGGCTCTGACGTGTACTGCGAAGGAAAAAGAATCACTCTTGAAACACCAACACCTGCACCACAAATAGATAATGTGGGAGGAGGCGGAGGCTTCACCCGAAGCGGACGTCTCTTTGCTCCACCAATTCAAAGACCTACTGCCGAAGCAGAAGCTGCTGCCAAGGCAAAAGGAAAGAGCCCGGTGCAGGAAGATCAAGCTGTTAAAGAAACTGTGAAAACACCATTCGATCAAGAAGTTGATGAGTTTATGAGGATCATCAAAAAGAGTGATTACAAAATTGTGGATCAGCTTCACCAGACGCCATCCAAGATCTCTATCTTATCTCTGCTTATGTGCTCCGAAGCCCATCGGAATGCACTACTTAAAGTCTTGCACGCAGCTTACGTGCCTGAAGAGATCACTGTCAATCAATTGGAAACCGTGGTTGGAAATGTTACTGCTAGCAATGGGCTAGGGTTCACCAATACTGACTTGACAACGGATGGCCGCAACCACAACAAAGCCTTGCACATCACCATGGAATGCAAAGGAGCAGTCCTTTCTCATGTGCTGGTGGACACAGGGTCATCCCTTAATGTCTTACCAAAGAAGGCTCTGGTGAAGCTAGAGTATGAAGGATTAGCATTGAAACCCAGCAACCTGGTGGTAAGAGCCTTCGATGGTTCTAAGAGGTCGGTTCTGGGAGAAATAGAGCTGCCTGTGACTATTGGCCCGCAGACCTTTACAACTATCTTCTATGTGATGGACATTCAGCCCGCCTATAGCTGTTTGTTGGGTAGACCCTGGATTCACGCCGCTGGCGCTGTAACGTCTACCCTTCACCAGAAGTTAAAATTTGAATGGGAAGGCCAAGTTGTCACAATCTGCGGGGAAGAGGATATATTTGTTAGCCACCTGGCTACTTATAAGTACATTGAGATGGATGGGGAGATCCATGAAACAATGAGCCAAGGTTTTGAGGCCTTGAATATCAATGAAGCATCTGCTGTATCTGGAATCTCCATGTCATCTTATCAACAAGCCCGGAAGGTTGTTGAAGAAGGAACTTCCCAAGGCTGGGGCAAGGTCGTATCTGTGGAGGAGAAGAAGGACAAGTTTGGGTTGGGTTACAGACCAACTCAACAACATCAAGCGGAGGCTGCTGAGAAGCCTGGTTTTGTCAGTGGGGGGATGCTCACCCCCGATGCTATCAACAGTTTGGAAGACGAGCTGGAAGAGGAGCGCAATCTGGAGAATTGGATTCGTCCGAAGGTCCCGGGGAGCAGTGTCTCGAACTGGTCTTCCCAGGAAATTATAAGAGTTACTCATGCAGAGTAATTATTATTTCCTGTATTTTTATAGCATGCATCAAAGTCTTGCATCTTGCCCAAGATGACAAGACTCATTTTGTAATCAGGGCCATCTGTACTTTTGTGCAAACAAGATTAAATTAATGAAATATCAGACATCTTTTTGCAAATGAGTCTTTTTCTTTTCTGCTCACTATTTTTTCCATTTTTCTTTTTTGTACAAAAATAAATGGCGGTGTTTTCAAAATGATAACTTCATTTCACTTTTTTCTAAAGCAAGATTAAAATCAATCACTAAAATAAACAAACTGAACCCTTGCAGAAAGTGCCTTCCAGACAGCACCGACAACAGCACGGCTATGACATCGTATGACTTTGACAATCCAATCAATCAAGCTGATGAAGGGGTTGATGAAGAATATGAGCTTCCTGAAGAGCTAGCCAGGTTGTTGAGACAAGAGGAAAAGGTTATTACTCCTCACCAGGAGGAGATTGAAGTGATTAATCTTGGTGCAGAGGAAGACGTGAAAGAGGTTAAAATCGGGGCCTGCCTGCAAGACTCAGTGAAGAGACAACTGATAGATCTGCTTCAAGAGTATGTTGATGTGTTTGCTTGGTCGTATCAAGACATGCCAGGATTGGATACCGACATTGTTGTGCACAAGTTGCCTCTGAGGGAAGAATGCCCACCAGTTAAACAGAAACTGCGCCGAACTCGCCCAGACATGGCTATGAAAATCAAGGAAGAGGTACAAAAACAGTGGGACGCCGGGTTCCTTGCTGTAACTAGCTATCCGCCGTGGGTTGCTAATATAGTACCTGTGCCTAAGAAGGATGGCAAAGTAAGAATGTGTGTTTACTACCGGGATCTGAATAGAGCCAGCCCGAAAGATGACTTCCCATTACCTCACATTGATGTATTGGTGGATAACACGGCTCAGTTCTCGGTATTCTCCTTCATGGACGGATTTTCAGGGTATAATCAGATCAAGATGTCACCTGAAGACATGGAGAAGACAACATTCATTACACCTTGGGGCACGTTCTGTTACAAAGTGATGCCATTCGGACTGAAGAATGCGGGTGCCACATATCAACGGGCTATGGTGACATTATTCCACGATATGATCCATAGGGAAATCGAGTGTTATGTGGATGATATGATTGCCAAGTCCCTTACAGAGGAAGACCACCTGGTAAATCTGCTCAAGTTATTCAAGCGTCTGAGGAAATACCAACTAAAGTTAAACCCCAACAAATGCACATTCGGGGTGCGATCTGGTAAGCTGCTGGGCTTTATTGTAAGCGAGAAAGGGATTGAAGTTGACCCTGATAAAGTCAAAGCTATTCAAGAGATGCCTGCACCGAAAACTGAGAAAGAAGTTCGAGGGTTCTTAGGTCGATTGAACTACATTTCACGATTCATATCGCACCTCACAACAACCTGTGAACCTTTGTTCAAGCTGTTAAGAAAAGAACAGACGGTCAGGTGGAACGAAGACTGCCAAAGGGCTTTTGACAAGATCAAGGAGTACTTACAAGAACCTCCAATCCTTATGCCTCCAGTTGAAGGAAGACCTCTGATTATGTACTTGACAGTATTAGAAGAGTCGATGGGGTGCGTGCTGGGCCAGCATGACGAGTCTGGTCGAAAAGAGTATGCAATATACTACCTGAGCAAAAAGTTTACCGACTGTGAACAACGTTATTCACTGCTCGAGAAAACTTGCTGTGCTTTAGCGTGGGCTGCTCGCCGACTGAGACAGTATATGTTGACCCACACTACTTTGTTGATATCCAAAATGGACCCCGTTAAGTACATTTTCGAGAAGCCAGCTCTTACCGGACGGGTTGCAAGATGGCAGATGATTCTCACAGAATACGACATACAGTACACATCTCAGAAAGCCATCAAGGGCAGTGTACTATCTGAATATCTTGCTGAGCAACCCATTGATGACTACCAGCCTATGAGATTTGACTTCCCTGATGAAGACATCATGTTCATTAAATCAAAAGATCATGAAGAGCCTGTTCACACTGAAGGGCCTGACCCAGAAGAAGAATGGACTATGATGTTTGACGGGGCTGTTAACATGAATGGTCGTGGTGTTGGTGCAGTACTCATTACACCTAAAGGGGTTCACATGCCTTTCTCGGCAAAACTCACTTTCAACTGCACTAACAACGAAGCTGAATACGAAGCTTGCATTATGGGTCTTGAGGAAGCCATTGACCTCAGGATCAAAACATTGACTGTATTCGGAGATTCAGCTTTGGTAGTCAACCAAACCAACGGAAAATGGTACACCCACCAGGAGCATCTGATACCTTACAGGGATTATACAAGGAGGTTATTGACTTTCTTCACAACAGTCAAGCTTGAGTATATCCCTCGGGACGAGAATCAGTTTGCAGATGCTCTGGCTACCATTTCATCCATGATCAAAGTTCAAGCTACTAACTTTGTACCCCAGATATCAGTGTCCAGACTCGATAGACCAGCCTATGTATTTGCAGCAGATATTGTCAAAGACAATAAGCCTTGGTTCCATGACATTAAATGCTTCTTGGAGGATCAAACATACCCACCTGGGGCATCTTCCAATGATAAGAAGACTCTAAGAAGGCTTGCTGGTAGTTTCTTTCTGAACACTGATGGATCTTTATACAAGAGGAACTTTGATATGGTACTCCTCAGATGCGTTGATAAGGCGGAAGCAGATTTGTTGATGCATGAAGTGCATGAAGGATCTTTTGGTACCCATGCTGGAGGGCATGCCATGGCTAAGAAGTTGTTAAGATCAGGTTATTACTGGATTACAATGGATGCAGACTGTTGTGCTTACGCCAGAAAATGTCACAAATGCCAGATCTACGCAGACAAGGTGCATGTGCCTCCCAACCCTTTGAACATCATGTCTTCACCATGGCCTTTCGCTATGTGGGGCATTGATATGATTGGCAAGATTGAGCCGACTGCTTCAAATGGCCACAGATTCATCCTGGTCGCCATTGATTATTTCACTAAATGGGTCGAAGCAGCCTCATATGCAAACGTTACAAGACAAGTGGTAGCCAGATTTCTGAAGAAGGATATCATCTGTCGATATGGAGTGCCCGAGCGAATCATTACTGATAATGGTTCCAACTTAAACAACAAAATGATGGCCGAATTATGCCGGGACTTCAAAATCCAACATCACAATTCTTCTCCTTACAGGCCGAAGATGAACGGCGCTGTTGAGGAAGCAAATAAGAATATCAAGAAGATTGTGCAGAAGATGGTAGTCACTTACAAAGACTGGCATGAAATGCTACCGTTTGCCTTGCATGGGTACCGCACATCGATCAGAACATCCACTGGGGCAACACCGTATCAGCTTGTGTATGGTATGGAAGCAGTCCTACCTGTTGAAGTTGAGTTACCCTCTCTACGAGTATTGATGGATGTTAAACTGAGTGAAGCCGAATGGGTTCGGTCCCGATACGAACAACTGAGCCTGATCGAAGAGAAGAGATTGGCTGCAATCTGCCATGGGCAGCTATATCAGAAGAGAATGAAGAGAGCCTTCGATCAGAAAGTCAGGCATCGAGAGTACCAAGTAGGAGATCTTGTACTGAAGAGAATCCTCCCTCCTCATACAGACCACAGGGGCAAATGGACTCCCAACTATGAAGGACCATTCGTGGTGAAGAAAGTTTTCTCTGGTGGAGCACTGATGCTCAGCACCATGGATGGTGAAGATTTCCCGTCCCCTGTGAATTCAGATGCAGTTAAAAAATACTTCGCATGAAAATGACCCGCTGGACATAAAAACAGAATGTAAGTCCAGGCAAAAATAGGGCATCCCGGCGAGTCAAAAACAGAATAAAAGACTCGGGCAAAAGTAAGGGAAATAATTTAAAAATGTACACCCGCTGAGTTGAAAAGCCACATTGGACAGCTCAGGCAAAAATGGGTATCCCGATGGATTGAAAACCCGAAAGGGCGATCCATGCAAAATAAGGGAATAAGCGAACAACTGCATTCTGAATTCGTCTGTATCACTTACAACTTGGAAGACCTCGAAAGGATCAAGCTTCAATCAGAATCAGCCTTCTTCAGAAAGCAAGACGAGAAGAACGTCATTGTCATACAAGTCATAGCAGAAGAGGAAGCTCTTTAAAGCGTCATCAACATCGCCAGCACTTTGTTTCTCAATTTGTAACAGTCTCTTCATTTTTAGGAGACTTGTTTCTTTGACTGTATCTCGCCAATTCAGGGCATTTGAATTAATAAAATCAGATTTTTCAGTCATGTTTCGTCTTGTACATTTTTATTTGCAAAGAATGTCTGATGTCTCTAAAACTAATTGCATGAGTACAGATGCTTTTCACTAAAAATAGAAACACATGCTTGCAGGGAATATACTTACTCTCAAGAATGCTTAACTCCTATGACGGAATCCAGTAAAGGATACCTCGGGACCATTTTGTACGTTTCCTTATCTTTGCAGGATTGCAGGTATCCAGAAAGCAACTTGGGGCATGAAGGCTTCACCCTCAACAAGTTGGCAAATCATTATCAACTCGGTCTATCTCCCACGTGGCACGGGAAGGTGCCCATTTCCCCAGCGAAGTTGCCAAATCAATACTCGCTCAGTCTTAACACCAGGTGTTCTCCCCAGCTGAGTTGCTCCCTCCCCAGCTGAGTGGCCAACAACTATCCCCAGCCATGGTACAAATCATCCTTCCTCAGCAGAATAGGAAGAGTCAGGGAATCATCTCCCCACAGAATCATTAGCCTCTGATCAGAAGAGCAACGCATGAAGAAGTCACAACAGAGTACAGAAGACTTCTACAAACCCCAGCTGGGTCCCATCTTATGAGGATATGTCAACCAGTGACATGTATCCCCAAACAATTACATCTCATCAGATCTACCAATGATCTCATCCCCAGCTGGGATGTCCACTTCGAGCAGATCGACCAGAGATCTTTACAGCAACGGGATCCGAGTCCCGGAGCTGTACCTCTTTGCATAATCATAGCATTCGCATCATATTATCCCCTCAGAGCGTAGCATTCTGTCTAGTACGGAGCATTACGGCAAAAATCAAATGCATAGCATAATCATAAGTCATGTTGTGAATCGTACACTTGTGGATAATAACTATTCATCAATATACAGAATACTTTCCTCAAAATCCCCACCAGAGTCCCCAGCAAAAACAGTTGCCTCACAATTCCCAAACACCAGTTGACACCCGTCCGTGTCATCACTCCCCAGTAAAGTCGCCTGAACACTCTTTACAAACAGAAACACCGGTATACACACCTTGTGGCACCCGTCCGTGTCACATCCCCAGCATAAAGCCAAGACATCCTCTTTGCACTCACATACTTATACGTACACTTTCTCGACACCCGTCCGTGTCATATCCCCAGCACAGTCGCTTGCACATTCATCACCCATATATTTGTTAATATTATACTTTTCTCTCTCGACACCCGTCCGTATCACCCTCCCCAGCAGATAAACACTCATCTATACAATACTCATACTCACTGCTCATGTTTCATTTATACAGATACTCGTCCGTATCTTGTACACATCACTTATATCCCCACAGATTCAACAATAGTCCTTGTTCTCTGTTAACCCGCTGGTACTCGTCCGTACCATCATCTCAGAGCATGCGTCTAGCGTTTGTTTCTACATGATACTCGTCCGTATCATAGTCTTAAGGATGCTCGTCCGCATTTTTAATCCATACACCGTGTCAAACACTTATGTCTTCTCGAATATAGATACTCGTCCGTGTCTACTATTCCCCAGAAGAGTCCCTTCAGATTCAACACTCGTCCGTGTTCTTTGTTAACCCGTTGATACTCGTCCGTATCATCATCTCTGAGCATGTGTCGGCATTTGTTTCTACATGATACTCGTCCGTATCATAGTCTTAAGGATGCTCGTCCGCACCTTAATCTATACACAGCATCTAAACACTTATACTTTCTTTTTCTGGTTGTAAACGCTCGTCCGTGTTTACTATTCCCCAGTAAATCACCAACAAAGCAATTTCCCTTTTATCTAACACTCGTCCTGTGTTATGATAACCCTGAGAGCAGCCGTACCCTGCTAGGTGGTCGTCCCCCACCTCTTGATGGTCGCCCTCCATCATGCTCATCCGATGGCCGTCCCCATCGTTGATTTTTTAGCAGCCGTCCCCTGCTAGGTGGTCGTCCTCCACCTCTTGATGATCGTCCTTCATCAGTTTATCCAATGGCCGTCCCCATTGTTGATTTTGGTTATCTGACATTCGTCCTATGTCATGAGAAACCCTGAGAGCAGCCGTCCCCTGCTAGGTGGTCGTCCTCCACCTCTTGATGGTCGTCCTCCATCATGCTCGTCCGATGGCCGTCCCCATCGTTGACCTTTTATCCGATGGCCGTCCCCATCGTTGATACTTTTGGCAGCCGTACCCTGCCTGGTGGTCGTCCTCCACCTTAGATGACCGTCCCTCATCTTAACCCAACAGAGCAGCCGTCCCCTGCTAGGTGATCGTCCTTCACCTTTGATGACCGTACCTCATCATCTGTTTTATTTCATTTATTCTTTAACCCGATGGCTGTCCCCGTCGTGGTCCCTTTTCTTTTTAACCCGATGGCCGTCCCCGTCGTTGGTTACTTTACTATTATGAACTTGATGGCCGTCCCCGTCATGTTTCATTTATTTTCCAGAGAATTTTACAGCTTTATCTTGATGGCCGTCCCCATCATAATATACTTTTCCCAGCTAGTCGGCCGTCCCCGTCTTAGCTTTACCTTTTATCCCCAGCATGTCGGCCGTCCCCGTCATCGCTATTTACCCAGCAGTCGTCCTCTGCTCGACGGTCGTCCTCCGTCGCTCATACTTTACAATATACTTTATTTTCCTTTTACATCTATATCCCTTTTCTTCTTCATTCTGTGAGTGCAAATTTTGGACTGTCTTTGGTATTCAACCACAAGTTATCTTGTTCGCCTGTTAAGCCGTTGCTTACATCCTGCACAGCTAACTCATGTTTGAATAGGGGCAGCTGTAAACACCCCAAATTTGCCCTCACCCATTCACACCATGGCTTGTGATCATTCTCATATGCATAAACACAATCATACCATCTCACATCTCATTTTTGGTTCACTGCATAGTTTCTAAGTCATCTGCACCTAGGGTTTGTGATCTGAGCAATCCAAGAGCTTCTTGAGCCATTCCAAAGGCAACCAATCACTTCAAAGGGATCCACATGTGTTCTTACATCATATCACATCCTCTCAAAGTCAAGATTTCAAAAGAATCACAAGAACTAGGGTTTGAGTGGATGCAGAGCCAGGTTTGACTGCACAGTTGACTGAAAATTATTATGACACAAAAATATTTTTATTTTATTTTTTATCATTAAAAAAGCATTTTTAAATATTTAAGAGATTATTTTTAATTGATTAATGGGAATTAATTAATTAAAAATACTTTTAGGTATTTAAAAATCACAAAAAAATTCATGAAATGTTCTAAGACATTTAGAAACATTGTCCAACCTTCAAACCAAATTTCTTTTTTGATCTTGATGCATTTTAAGAATTTCTCATTGAATTAAAATCATTTTTGTGCATTAATTTGATCCAAAGTTCAAAAATTCATTTCTGCCTATCTAAGAAGAGTTGGACATTGATTCTTCTTGCATTGTTTTATGTTTAGCATGTAGTTTCTAGGATAAAATGGTCATGATTTGATCTTGCATTTTCCAATTGTTTGGCATTTCTTTTGTTTAGGAGCCTTAAAAACCCTAATAACTTAGAAAAATCATAACTTAGGATGGGTTAAGAGTTGAGACCTCCCCTTTGGACTTTGGTTTAGTATAGGTTTAGGGTTTCTTTGGTTAGCACTTTCCATTTTTTACCTTAGGGTTTGCTTCTGTTTTGGGTTTTTGTTTGTTGTTTGATTCATGAACCCTAATTTGGGCCCTCATTTGCATCCTTCTTGCATTCTCTTGCATAACATGACTTGTCTTAGCATTTCAAGCATTCTTGTGATTCATTTGACATCATAAGACATGTAGAAAGCATGTTTGATCATTGCATCACATATTTGCCATGTCATTTGCCTTGTAAGTTTCATAACTTTTCATGTTCATTCATGCTCCTTAACTTGCTTCATTTGCATCCATGATCTTGTATGAACATCTCCATGCCTTGCCTCATGTTTGCAACACCTCATAACATCATAATCATCATCAACATGCTTCTGGTTTGTTTTTGCATCATGTCATATCATCTCATTTTTGCATTGCACTGCATTTCTTTCTAACATTTCAGGTGGTAAGTAACTTGAGAAGTGAATTTGCCTTCACTTCTCATAACTTTTCTTTTCATCTCTCTTGCATCCATTGCTGCATTTTTACATGTGTTTGAGTTTGAGCTTGCTCCTTCTTCCCCTTCCCACTTTCTTTCTTCAAGTGACTTGACTTCTTGAATGAAGCAAGTCACTTTGCTTCTCTTGATCCTGTTCATCTGCTTCCTGGTGGTTCCATTGAAGATTGTTCTTGAAAACCTCACAAACCTTAGGATCAACCAAGCATGACAATGATTAGGGTTCCGATTAGTCCCCCTCATAGTTTTTACCTTTGTGTCTCTCTTTGAGTCTTCTCTCCTCACCTCATAATCAGGGACTAAACCCTAAAGGCTTTAAGGCTTTGTGATTAAGCTTATGCCTGCATCCTTCTATTAGGATGGAGTGTATAACTTTAATCCTAAGTGTTAAACCCTTAATGTGTTTAAATCTCTTAATCAATCCATTTAATAATCATCAAGACATTACACTTGTAACTTGGGCCTTGCATTAGGGTTCTAATTCTTCCTTAACTGGTTAAGAAGGACTAACCCTAGTGTTAATGGACAAGTCCTCCTCAAGTTGTCTTACAAATCATAAAAATCACTTCATCATCATACCATCAAGTAAAATCCACTTAACCAAAGGCTTGTTTTGTCATGAGTTTAATCCCTAATCATGGATTAAGTTGAGGAGCTTTCCTCAGCTTAAACACCCTCATCTATTATCCTTCTATTAGGATGGTGTAATGAGTCTGTTTAATCCTTGATTATGGCTTAACCTCATTACTCAACACTAAACAAAAACCACAAAAACATCTAAATAATCACAAGTAGGTTAATGATCTTAATCCTACATCAAAGGTGATTAAGTGTGAGAATCTGACTTCACACTTAAGGTATTCTCATTACCCCTAATCAGAGGGAAGATGTGATGAGTTTACTAAATCCATTGGTTTAGGCTTAAGCTCATTAACTTATGACAAATCCTCAAAAGTAATAAAAGACTGAAAACTCAAAAAAAAAAACAATAATCGTCTCCTCCGGGATTCTTTTCTCATCTCATTCACTCACAGACGAGAACTCGCTTCTTCCGTCTAATGCAAGACAGTTAGCACTCGAGCCAGACGAGTCATACACTTGAGCATAGACAAGTAAGCAGTTCACAAGTCAATTCATCTTTCAGTCTCTTTGGGTCGAACTACGGTGTTCTGACTTCCTCATTGCACGAGAGGATACGTAGGCATAACTTAACGGTTATCGAACAAAAGTCTCTGTACATTCCCCCCTCATTCCAGCTTCATTCTTTAGCCTCATTATCATGAGCATCTCATCTTTGTTCCTACACTGACACTATACATATATGCACTTCATTTCTTTTACACTGACACCTGTACACTCTTTTCCAGCTATGTTATACACAGATTGCACCGACACTACCCCTTTAAAACACAAATCTTTAAGCATGGATCCCGTCGAGTACGACGGACAATCTGGGTGCTAACACCTTCCCAGGTTGTAACCAACCCCCTTTCTCAGTCTCTCTGGTTCGCAACCGTCTTATCCATCTTTTTCTAGGTCTATGCAGCATTGCCTTTCCTCCGGGATAAAAATGCCTAGCTGGCGACTCTATTCATCTCCAGTGAGTTCACGGCTGTGTGTTCTCATTGTCCCTCTCGCCGACCGTTCGCGTCTGTACCTTCATCTGATCCAGTTTTCATTTGTCGGGAGCGACAGCTTGGCGACTCTGTTGGGGAACCTTATACTGCAACCAGGGCTTCTGGTTCTTTTTGTGGGTTCCTCCTAGCGCTTGATTGATTTGTGTCTATCGGGGTGTTATGTGCTATTTGTGTTTGTATATTTTCTTTATTTATTGCTTTCTGTACAGCTTTATTTATTGCTTTCTTTACAGTTTTTCATATACCATACTGTCATTGTTGCTGGCTGGATCTGTTGTTTGCTTTGGTGGGTGGGTGATTCATTGAGAGTTAAGGCCCTATACCTGGGACCTGAGTGACACCTAGGCTAGAGTGAATCATATTCTTTCCCATTCCATTTCGGTCTGGTGCGGGAATATGAAACACGGTTCAGATGTGGGTTTCTTCTTGAGAACTCTGTGTTGCAGATTTCCTGCAATGCTAGGGCTATCTGGGAAGCCTGCTAAGTCTGGATGACCTTTTAGTTTTGACCTTCAGAAACTGAGGTGAATTAGAGGAGGAATTGTTATGGTTATTGTAAACACTGTACCTCCGGGTTAGAAGTGGTTACACTTCTCATAACTGATCCAAGTCTGAGGGTCCTTGTTCTAGATCACCACCTGTGAGGGGGTTGGGCTGTTTACAGGTTTGCAGGTACCTTGACCTCAGAATACCCTGTTACTTTGATTGTTTAAGAGTACTCCTTGTTGGACAGTTCTTGTGATTCTAAACCCTGGACATGTGGCTCTTTATTTGAGTCCCCCACCTTGGTTACTGGATTTATAGACCTCCATCTGGATTTCTTACACAGGGACTTATACCAGAGCATTTGATCAGATCCAGCTCAGTCACAAACCCTTGCATATCATTTGCATACATAATCATTGCATCATATTAACATTTGCTTATTTGTGTTTCAGGGTATCCATCTTCATTTGGTTTTGGTTTTGACCCCATCTTCAGTATTGACCTGTCTTCATCAGCACTTGCTTCAGCTTTCAGCTATCTACCCCAGCCAATCAGTGGCCCTTCTCTTCAGTATCTTCATCAGCACTTGTTTCTGCTCAGTCTCAACATCATGGCTCCAAAGAAAAGCAACATCACCTACCACTTCTTCCAGCCAGACTTGTCAGACATCAGGAGGATTCAGATCCTGATCACTCCAGACCATGTGCCATTGTTCAGGGAACACCATGGAGATATACTTGATATGGTCATGGATCTGGACCCTTCACAGAGAAGCCTGATCCACACCTGCCTTCAGTTTTATGATCCCCCACTGAGATGTTTTACTTTCCAGGATTTTCAGATGGGGCCTTTATTGGAAGAATACTCATCATTAGTTGGCATACCTATCAGGAGAGAAGTTCCTTTCAACCCTGAGATGGTCTTTCCAAGTAATGAAGAGGTAGCAAAAGCATTGCATCTGGAATCAGTCTTGATTGGGCAGCATATGACTTCTAAGGCTGGAATCCCTGGCATGCATTTGGATTTCCTGATCTCTCAAGCTACCCTGAAAGCTTCTCTAGGAGAGTGGAAAGCTGTTTGTGCTTTGTTGGCCTTGAGCATCTATGGGATTGTTTTGTTTGCAGATGAGCCTCGATTCATCAGTAAGAATGCAATTCACCTGTTCATCTTGAGGAACCCAGTGCCAACTTTATTGGGTGATCTTTACTACTCAGTGCATCAGAGGAATGAGAAGCAAAGGGGGAGATTAGTGAGGTGTTGTGCTCCATTGTTCCATACTTGGCTTCTCAGGCATTTGCCCAGGACAGATGCATTTTTGAATCCTCATCAGCAGAAAAACTGGGCTGGAAGACTTACTACTCTTACTTCAGCTAACATCAGGTGGTGTACTCAAAGCACAAAAGGCAGGGATATCATCACCAGCTGCGGGCACTTTCCCAATGTGCCCTTAGTAGGAGTTAAGGGGAGTATTAATTACAACCCTCTGCTGTTTAAGAGACAACTGGGCTATGCACTGGTCCATACTCCTAAGGCACAGGATTTGGTAGAGACTCTTTACTGTGAGAACAAGATTAGTTTGGCTATTGTTAGGCAGGCAGCCTGGGCCTGGGATAATGTTCAAACTAAAGGAGTAACCATCCTGGGAAAATGTAACAATGTGGCATCAGCACAATACTATGATTGGTCCTATGCTAGGGCTCAATTCTCTGGGATGCCCTTTACTATTGAAGATGTGCCTGGGCCTTCCACAGCACCACCTCCAGCAACAGTCAGTCTGGAAGAGTTTGAAAGCTTGAAAGAAAGAAATGAGAAGTTAACCCAGGCTTTGCAGAAGACCCTCCGGGAGAGGAGTGAAGGTGTGAGGGAGATTGAGAGATTGGAGAAGTTGAGAGTGGAACACTTGACTAAGATTGAGAAGTCTGGAGATTATCTCAAAAAGTCTAAGGCTGGTGAACAAATTCTGAAGAATGCTTACAAAGAAGCCCAGTTCCAGAGAGCAAGGACAGACTTGTATCTAAAAGAGAGTCAAGCCCGGTGGGTCAGGATCACCGAGGCTCGTACTCTGGAGGACAAGAGAGTTCAAGACAAGATGGAACAAATAGAAGAAGCCCTGGCAGCAGCCCAAAGGGAGATATCAGAACTAAAGATCAGAGCCGGAGTGAAGAGGTCAAAGGACCAAGGTCAACACAAGAAGCTGGCTGCAGCTATTGCTACAAGGAACCTTCTCATCAGGAACCTTACGGAGCGTCCGGCTGATCCTGTGACCGAGGCACTTCTCAAAGAAGTTCGGGAGGATGAGTTTGGACTTGGTGTTTGACCATGTGTTTGTTGTTGCTTTATTTCCATTGTACTTTTATTTTTCTTATGTATTTTGACCCCTTAGAGGGCTGGTGTTGTAAAATGAACAAGTTGTATTATTTCCCTTTCTGTAATATATTTGTGTTAGTTTGCTTCATCTGGGTTTCTTTCAAGCAACTTCAACAGCATCTTCAAGGGTCTGGAAGGGTCAAAACTGAATGCCAAGCCGGATACCTTGAGAACAAATAAGCATACTGCATTGCATGCTAACACTTTGTTTGTTTTGTAGGTTTTGTTTTTGTTGTTTCTAACTCTGTTGTGATGTTCAGGAACTATTGCTCGTCGCCGGGTGTTTCCCCTCAACAGGCCACACAGATACCCTACCCGAAACAACCTCCCGGGAATTCAGATGGATCAGATGCAGCAGGACCTTACTGAGGTCAGAAACCAAATGGTCAACGAAAGGGTGGAGATGAGAACTCAGATAACCCAGTTCATGGAAGTAATGAACAACTTGGCTCAAAGCCAGGAGAGGCTCAGAGCTCTGGTAGAAGGGAGAAATCAAGAAGACCATCAGCCTGGAACTGCTGGGACTAGCAACAATGAAAGAGTCCAACCACATGTCAATCCCCCTGTCTTTGGTCCCCACCTTCATCCAGAGGCCAATATCCCTGCCAATATTCCAGGAACTGCTACAGCCGGGAGGGTGCTGCAACAAGACCATCAAGAAGACCAGTTCACGGTAATGGGAGCCGGGGAAGAGGCTTATGATAGAAGATTGGATGAAATAGCTGAGAAGTTAAGGTCCTTGGAGTCTCAAAACTCTTTGGGATTCGATGTCATGGATATGGGTTTGGTAGACGGGGTTAGGATTCCCCACAAGTTCAAGCCTCCATGTTTTGAAAAGTATAATGGGACTTCCTGTCCTCGGACTCATCTGCAATCTTTTCTGGGGAGATTAAAAGCTTATACCATGGATGAGAAACTGTGGATGTTCTACTTCGAAGATAGCTTGACTGGAGCTTCGAGGGAATGGTATTCCCATCTGACAAGAGCAACTATAAGATGCTGGAAGGACTTGGCAGAGGCCTTCATCAGATAGTATCAGTATAATCTGGATATGGCACCCAACAGGACTCTCCTAATGGGAATGTCACAGTCATCCAGAGAGAGCTTCAGAGAATATGCTCAAAGATGGAGACAGCTTGCTGCTGCTGTCCAGCCACCTATGTCTGAACGGGAAATGGCTGATATGTTCATGAATACCCTTCAAGGAACCTATATTGATAGGCTAGCTGCCTTCTCATCTACCAGCTTTGCAGATGTTGTCATAGCTGGGGAGAGAATTGAAAGCCTGTTGAAAATGGGTAAGATCTCAGACAATGGTGCAAGCTCATCCAGTAATGCAAGAAAGCCTTTTGCAGGCCCGAGAAGGACTGGTGAGACTAATGCCATCCACGCCAACAGGGGTAGGCCCCAATATGTTCACAGATCTGTGGCTGCAGTCACTATCCCTGCTCCATCTCATCCACAACCTGTTTATCAACCTCCTCAGCAAAACTATCAGCCACAACCTCAGTACCATCAGCAGAATCAGTACCCTCCAAGAAACTACAACAACAGCAACACCAACAATAACCAGCGAAGGCCATTCCAGCAAAGGCCATCTCAAGCTAACAGAGTGATCGACCCGATCCCCATGCCATATGCTACATTGCTGCCACAGCTTCTGAAACTCAACCTAGTTGAGCTAAGAACGTTGGCACCTCCAGATCCCAACAGTCTACCCAGGAACTACGACTCCAACGCTAGGTGTGCCTTTCATTCAAACGCACCTGGCCATAGTACGGAAAAGTGCAGAGCCCTGCACATGAAGGTACAAGACCTGGTGGACTCGAAAGCTCTGAATTTTGCACCGCCGCCCAACGTCAACAAAAATCCTATGCCAAATCATGGTGGTCCCCGAATTAACGCTATTGAGGAAGACAAACCGTCTTATTTAATAACCTGTGTGGGACAGATCAGGACACCATTGTTGGAAATCAAGGCTCAGCTCTTGGAATGCAACATGTTCCCAGGGTGTGAATTGGGTTGTGCATACTGCAATATCTCAGTAAACGGGTGCGATAATCTGAGGAATGGCATTGATGGCCTTATTCAGAGTGGCCAGCTCCAGATCACTACATCATTTCCAACAAATCCAGCAATCTCATCAGCAGCGGTTTCAGAACCTCCTACAACTGCAGCAACCATTGTTCCCGATAATTCTTCGGCTTCATCAACAAGTACTTCATCAATCTTCTCAAATGACCAGTTATCAGCAATTGCTCCTGCTACAACTTCAGCTTCATTCCATTTCGAATCTCCTACAACAACAACATCCGTCCTTCCGACAATGTCTCCTACAACTCCAGCAACCAATCATGAAGATATCTCTACTGTCACCATATTCTATGATCCTGAAAACAACTCTGCCTACAATTTAGAAAGTGCTGCTCCCATTAGAGCACCAGTTACAATTTATTATGATCTGCAAACAATTACAGTCCCTTCAGCAGCAGCAATCAGTCCGGTCACTGTCACAGTGCCTGGACCAGTACCATATGAAAGCAGTAGGGCCATCCCTTGGCACTATGGCTCTGACGTGTACTGCGAAGGAAAAAGAATCACTCTTGAAACACCAACACCTGCACCACAAATAGATAATGTGGGAGGAGGCGGAGGCTTCACCCGAAGCGGACGTCTCTTTGCTCCACCAATTCAAAGACCTACTGCCGAAGCAGAAGCTGCTGCCAAGGCAAAAGGAAAGAGCCCGGTGCAGGAAGATCAAGCTGTTAAAGAAACTGTGAAAACACCATTCGATCAAGAAGTTGATGAGTTTATGAGGATCATCAAAAAGAGTGATTACAAAATTGTGGATCAGCTTCACCAGACGCCATCCAAGATCTCTATCTTATCTCTGCTTATGTGCTCCGAAGCCCATCGGAATGCACTACTTAAAGTCTTGCACGCAGCTTACGTGCCTGAAGAGATCACTGTCAATCAATTGGAAACCGTGGTTGGAAATGTTACTGCTAGCAATGGGCTAGGGTTCACCAATACTGACTTGACAACGGATGGCCGCAACCACAACAAAGCCTTGCACATCACCATGGAATGCAAAGGAGCAGTCCTTTCTCATGTGCTGGTGGACACAGGGTCATCCCTTAATGTCTTACCAAAGAAGGCTCTGGTGAAGCTAGAGTATGAAGGATTAGCATTGAAACCCAGCAACCTGGTGGTAAGAGCCTTCGATGGTTCTAAGAGGTCGGTTCTGGGAGAAATAGAGCTGCCTGTGACTATTGGCCCGCAGACCTTTACAACTATCTTCTATGTGATGGACATTCAGCCCGCCTATAGCTGTTTGTTGGGTAGACCCTGGATTCACGCCGCTGGCGCTGTAACGTCTACCCTTCACCAGAAGTTAAAATTTGAATGGGAAGGCCAAGTTGTCACAATCTGCGGGGAAGAGGATATATTTGTTAGCCACCTGGCTACTTATAAGTACATTGAGATGGATGGGGAGATCCATGAAACAATGAGCCAAGGTTTCGAGGCCTTGAATATCAATGAAGCATCTGCTGTATCTGGAATCTCCATGTCATCTTATCAACAAGCCCGGAAGGTTGTTGAAGAAGGAACTGCCCAAGGCTGGGGCAAGGTCGTATCTGTGGAGGAGAAGAAGGACAAGTTTGGGTTGGGTTACAGACCAACTCAACAACATCAAGCGGAGGCTGCTGAGAAGCCTGGTTTTGTCAGTGGGGGGATGCTCACCCCCGATGCTATCAACAGTTTGGAAGACGAGCTGGAAGAGGAGCGCAATCTGGAGAATTGGATTCGTCCGAAGGTCCCGGGGAGCAGTGTCTCGAACTGGTCTTCCCAGGAAATTATAAGAGTTACTCATGCAGAGTAATTATTATTTCCTATATTTTTATAGCATGCATCAAAGTCTTGCATCTTGCCCAAGATGACAAGACTCATTTTGTAATCAGGGCCATCTGTACTTTTGTGCAAACAAGATTAAATTAATGAAATATCAGACATCTTTTTGCAAATGAGTCTTTTTCTTTTCTGCTCACTGTTTTTTCCATTTTTCTTTTTTGTACAAAAATAAATGGCGGTGTTTTCAAAATGATAACTTCATTTCACTTTTTTCTAAAGCAAGATTAAAATCAATCACTAAAATAAACAAACTGAACCCTTGCAGAAAGTGCCTTCCAGACAGCACCGACAACAGCACGGCTATGACATCGTATGACTTTGACAATCCAATCAATCAAGCTGATGAAGGGGTTGATGAAGAATATGAGCTTCCTGAAGAGCTAGCCAGGTTGTTGAGACAAGAGGAAAAGGTTATTACTCCTCACCAGGAGGAGATTGAAGTGATTAATCTTGGTGCAGAGGAAGACGTGAAAGAGGTTAAAATCGGGGCCTGCCTGCAAGACTCAGTGAAGAGACAACTGATAGATCTGCTTCAAGAGTATGTTGATGTGTTTGCTTGGTCGTATCAAGACATGCCAGGATTGGATACCGACATTGTTGTGCACAAGTTGCCTCTGAGGGAAGAATGCCCACCAGTTAAACAGAAACTGCGCCGAACTCGCCCAGACATGGCTATGAAAATCAAGGAAGAGGTACAAAAACAGTGGGACGCCGGGTTCCTTGCTGTAACTAGCTATCCGCCGTGGGTTGCTAATATAGTACCTGTGCCTAAGAAGGATGGCAAAGTAAGAATGTGTGTTGACTACCGGGATCTGAATAGAGCCAGCCCGAAAGATGACTTCCCATTACCTCACATTGATGTATTGGTGGATAACACGGCTCAGTTCTCGGTATTCTCCTTCATGGACGGATTTTCAGGGTATAATCAGATCAAGATGTCACCTGAAGACATGGAGAAGACAACATTCATTACACCTTGGGGCACGTTCTGTTACAAAGTGATGCCATTCGGACTGAAGAATGCGGGTGCCACATATCAACGGGCTATGGTGACATTATTCCACGATATGATCCATAGGGAAATCGAGTGTTATGTGGATGATATGATTGCCAAGTCCCTTACAGAGGAAGACCACCTGGTAAATCTGCTCAAGTTATTCAAGCGTCTGAGAAAATACCAACTAAAGTTAAACCCCAACAAATGCACATTCGGGGTGCGATCCGGTAAGCTGCTGGGCTTTATTGTAAGCGAGAAAGGGATTGAAGTTGACCCTGATAAAGTCAAAGCTATTCAAGAGATGCCTGCACCGAAAACTGAGAAAGAAGTTCGAGGGTTCTTAGGTCGATTGAACTACATTTCACGATTCATATCGCACCTCACAGCAACCTGTGAACCTTTGTTCAAGCTGTTAAGAAAAGAACAGACGGTCAGGTGGAACGAAGACTGCCAAAGGGCTTTTGACAAGATCAAGGAGTACTTACAAGAACCTCCAATCCTTATGCCTCCAGTTGAAGGAAGACCTCTGATTATGTACTTGACAGTATTAGAAGAGTCGATGGGGTGCGTGCTGGGCCAGCATGACGAGTCTGGTCGAAAAGAGTATGCAATATACTACCTGAGCAAAAAGTTTACCGACTGTGAACAACGTTATTCACTGCTCGAGAAAACTTGCTGTGCTTTAGCGTGGGCTGCTCGCCGACTGAGACAGTATATGTTGACCCACACTACTTTGTTGATATCCAAAATGGACCCCGTTAAGTACATTTTCGAGAAGCCAGCTCTTACCGGACGGGTTGCAAGATGGCAGATGATTCTCACAGAATACGACATACAGTACACATCTCAGAAAGCCATCAAGGGCAGTGTACTATCTGAATATCTTGCTGAGCAACCCATTGATGACTACCAGCCTATGAGATTTGACTTCCCTGATGAAGACATCATGTTCATTAAATCAAAAGATCATGAAGAGCCTGTTCACACTGAAGGGCCTGACCCAGAAGAAGAATGGACTATGATGTTTGACGGGGCTGTTAACATGAATGGTCGTGGTGTTGGTGCAGTACTCATTACACCTAAAGGGGTTCACATGCCTTTCTCGGCAAAACTCACTTTCAATTGCACTAACAACGAAGCTGAATACGAAGCTTGCATTATGGGTCTTGAGGAAGCCATTGACCTCAGGATCAAAACATTGACTGTATTCGGAGATTCAGCTTTGGTAGTCAACCAAACCAACGGAAAATGGTACACCCACCAGGAGCATCTGATACCTTACAGGGATTATACAAGGAGGTTATTGACTTTCTTCACAACAGTCAAGCTTGAGTATATCCCTCGGGACGAGAATCAGTTTGCAGATGCTCTGGCTACCATTTCATCCATGATCAAAGTTCAAGCTACTAACTTTGTACCCCAGATATCAGTGTCCAGACTCGATAGACCAGCCTATGTATTTGCAGCAGATATTGTCAAAGACAATAAGCCTTGGTTCCATGACATTAAATGCTTCTTGGAGGATCAAACATACCCACCTGGGGCATCTTCCAATGATAAGAAGACTCTAAGAAGGCTTGCTGGTAGTTTCTTTCTGAACACTGATGGATCTTTATACAAGAGGAACTTTGATATGGTACTCCTCAGATGCGTTGATAAGGAGGAAGCAGATTTGTTGATGCATGAAGTGCATGAAGGATCTTTTGGTACCCATGCTGGAGGGCATGCCATGGCTAAGAAGTTGTTAAGATCAGGTTATTACTGGATTACAATGGATGCAGACTGTTGTGCTTACGCCAGAAAATGTCACAAATGCCAGATCTACGCAGACAAGGTGCATGTGCCTCCCAACCCTTTGAACATCATGTCTTCACCATGGCCTTTCGCTATGTGGGGCATTGATATGATTGGCAAGATTGAGCCGACTGCTTCAAATGGCCACAGATTCATCCTGGTCGCCATTGATTATTTCACTAAGTGGGTCGAAGCAGCCTCATATGCAAACGTTACAAGACAAGTGGTAGCCAGATTTCTGAAGAAGGATATCATCTGTCGATATGGAGTGCCCGAGCGAATCATTACTGATAATGGTTCCAACTTAAACAACAAAATGATGGCCGAATTATGCCGGGACTTCAAAATCCAACATCACAATTCTTCTCCTTACAGGCCGAAGATGAACGGCGCTGTTGAGGAAGCAAATAAGAATATCAAGAAGATTGTGCAGAAGATGGTAGTCACTTACAAAGACTGGCATGAAATGCTACCGTTTGCCTTGCATGGGTACCGCACATCGATCAGAACATCCACTGGGGCAACACCGTATCAGCTTGTGTATGGTATGGAAGCAGTCCTACCTGTTGAAGTTGAGTTACCCTCTCTACGAGTATTGATGGATGTTAAACTGAGTGAAGCCGAATGGGTTCGGTCCCGATACGAACAACTGAGCCTGATCGAAGAGAAGAGATTGGCTGCAATCTGCCATGGGCAGCTATATCAGAAGAGAATGAAGAGAGCCTTCGATCAGAAAGTCAGGCATCGAGAGTACCAAGTAGGAGATCTTGTACTGAAGAGAATCCTCCCTCCTCATACAGACCACAGGGGCAAATGGACTCCCAACTATGAAGGACCATTCGTGGTGAAGAAAGTTTTCTCTGGTGGAGCACTGATGCTCAGCACCATGGATGGTGAAGATTTCCCGTCCCCTGTGAATTCAGATGCAGTTAAAAAATACTTCGCATGAAAATGACCCGCTGGACATAAAAACAGAATGTAAGTCCAGGCAAAAATAGGGCATCCCGGCGAGTCAAAAACAGAATAAAAGACTCGGGCAAAAGTAAGGGAAATAATTTAAAAATGTACACCCGCTGAGTTGAAAAGCCACATTGGACAGCTCAGGCAAAAATGGGTATCCCGATGGATTGAAAACCCGAAAGGGCGATCCATGCAAAATAAGGGAATAAGCGAACAACTGCATTCTGAATTCGTCTGTATCACTTACAACTTGGAAGACCTCGAAAGGATCAAGCTTCAATCAGAATCAGCCTTCTTCAGAAAGCAAGACGAGAAGAACGTCATTGTCATACAAGTCATAGCAGAAGAGGAAGCTCTTTAAAGCGTCATCAACATCGCCAGCACTTTGTTTCTCAATTTGTAACAGTCTCTTCATTTTTAGGAGACTTGTTTCTTTGACTGTATCTCGCCAATTCAGGGCATTTGAATTAATAAAATCAGATTTTTCAGTCATGTTTCGTCTTGTACATTTTTATTTGCAAAGAATGTCTGATGTCTCTAAAACTAATTGCATGAGTACAGATGCTTTTCACTAAAAATAGAAACACATGCTTGCAGGGAATATACTTACTCTCAAGAATGCTTAACTCCTATGACGGAATCCAGTAAAGGATACCTCGGGACCATTTTGTACGTTTCCTTATCTTTGCAGGATTGCAGGTATCCAGAAAGTAACTTGGGGCATGAAGGCTTCACCCTCAACAAGTTGGCAAATCATTATCAACTCGGTCTATCTCCCACGTGGAACGGGAAGGTGCCCATTTCCCCAGCGAAGTTGCCAAATCAATACTCGCTCAGTCTTAACACCAGGTGTTCTCCCCAGCTGAGTTGCTCCCTCCCCAGCTGAGTGGCCAACAACTATCCCCAGCCATGGTACAAATCATCCTTCCTCAGCAGAATAGGAAGAGTCAGGGAATCATCTCCCCACAGAATCATTAGCCTCTGATCAGAAGAGCAACGCATGAAGAAGTCACAACAGAGTACAGAAGACTTCTACAAACCCCAGCTGGGTCCCATCTTATGAGGATATGTCAACCAGTGACATGTATCCCCAAACAATTACATCTCATCAGATCTACCAATGATCTCATCCCCAGCTGGGATGTCCACTTCGAGCAGATCGACCAGAGATCTTTACAGCAACGGGATCCGAGTCCCGGAGCTGTACCTCTTTGCATAATCATAGCATTCGCATCATATTATCCCCTCAGAGCGTAGCATTCTGTCTAGTACGGAGCATTACGGCAAAAATCAAATGCATAGCATAATCATAAGTCATGTTGTGAATCGTACACTTGTGGATAATAACTATTCATCAATATACATAATACTTTCCTCAAAATCCCCACCAGAGTCCCCAGCAAAAACAGTTGCCTCACAATTCCCAAACACCAGTTGACACCCGTCCGTGTCATCACTCCCCAGTAAAGTCGCCTGAACACTCTTTACAAACAGAAACACCGGTATACACACCTTGTGGCACCCGTCCGTGTCACATCCCCAGCATAAAGCCAAGACATCCTCTTTGCACTCACATACTTATACGTACACTTTCTCGACACCCGTCCGTGTCATATCCCCAGCATAGTCGCTTGCACATTCATCACCCATATATTTGTTAATATTATACTTTTCTCTCTCGACACCCGTCCGTGTCACCCTCCCCAGCAGATAAACACTCATCTATACAATACTCATACTCACTGCTCATGTTTCATTTATACAGATACTCGTCCGTATCTTGTACACATCACTTATATCCCCACAGATTCAACAATAGTCCTTGTTCTCTGTTAACCCGCTGGTACTCGTCCGTACCATCATCTCAGAGCATGCGTCTAGCGTTTGTTTCTACATGATACTCGTCCGTATCATAGTCTTAAGGATGCTCGTCCGCATTTTTAATCCATACACCGTGTCAAACACTTATGTCTTCTCGAATATAGATACTCGTCCGTGTCTACTATTCCCCAGAAGAGTCCCTTCAGATTCAACACTCGTCCGTGTTCTTTGTTAACCCGTTGATACTCGTCCGTATCATCATCTCTGAGCATGTGTCGGCATTTGTTTCTACATGATACTCGTCCGTATCATAGTCTTAAGGATGCTCGTCCGCACCTTAATCTATACACAGCATCTAAACACTTATACTTTCTTTTTCTGGTTGTAAACGCTCGTCCGTGTTTACTATTCCCCAGTAAATCACCAACAAAGCAATTTCCCTTTTATCTAACACTCGTCCTGTGTTATGATAACCCTGAGAGCAGCCGTACCCTGCTAGGTGGTCGTCCCCCACCTCTTGATGGTCGCCCTCCATCATGCTCATCCGATGGCCGTCCCCATCGTTGATTTTTTAGCAGCCGTCCCCTGCTAGGTGGTCGTCCTCCACCTCTTGATGATCGTCCTTCATCAGTTTATCCAATGGCCGTCCCCATTGTTGATTTTGGTTATCTGACATTCGTCCTATGTCATGAGAAACCCTGAGAGCAGCCGTCCCCTGCTAGGTGGTCGTCCTCCACCTCTTGATGGTCGTCCTCCATCATGCTCGTCCGATGGCCGTCCCCATCGTTGACCTTTTATCCGATGGTCGTCCCCATCGTTGATACTTTTGGCAGTCGTACCCTGCCTGGTGGTCGTCCTCCACCTTAGATGATCGTCCCTCATCTTAACCCAACAGAGCAGCCGTCTCCTGCTAGGTGATCGTCCTTCACCTTTGATGACCGTACCTCATCATCTGTTTTATTTCATTTATTCTTTAACCCGATGGCTGTCCCCGTCGTGGTCCCTTTTCTTTTTAACCCGATGGCCGTCCCCGTCGTTGGTTACTTTACTATTATGAACTTGATGGCCGTCCCCGTCATGTTTCATTTTTTTTCCAGAGAATTTTACAGCTTTATCTTGATGGCCGTCCCCATCATAATATACTTTTCCCAGCTAGTCGGCCGTCCCCGTCTTAGCTTTACCTTTTATCCCCAGCATGTCGGCCGTCCCCGTCATCGCTATTTACCCAGCAGTCGTCCTCTGCTCGACGGTCGTCCTCCATCGCTCATACTTTACAATATACTTTATTTTCCTTTTACATCTATATCCCTTTTCTTCTTCATTCTGTGAGTGCAAATTTTGGACTGTCTTTGGTATTCAACCACAAGTTATCTTGTTCGCCTGTTAAGTCGTTGCTTACATCCTGCACAGCTAACTCATGTTTGAATAGGGGCAGCTGTAAACACCCCAAATTTGCCCTCACCCATTCACACCATGGCTTGTGATCATTCTCATATGCATAAACACAATCATACCATCTCACATCTCATTTTTGGTTCACTGCATAGTTTCTAAGTCATCTGCACCTAGGGTTTGTGATCTGAGCAATCCAAGAGCTTCTTGAGCCATTCCAAAGGCAACCAATCACTTCAAAGGGATCCACATGTGTTCTTACATCATATCACATCCTCTCAAAGTCAAGATTTCAAAAGAATCACAAGAACTAGGGTTTGAGTGGATGCAGAGCCAGGTTTGACTGCACAGTTGACTGAAAATTATTATGACACAAAAATATTTTTATTTTATTTTTTATCATTAAAAAAGCATTTTTAAATATTTAAGAGATTATTTTTAATTGATTAATGGGAATTAATTAATTAAAAATACTTTTAGGTATTTAAAAATCACAAAAAAATTCATGAAATGTTCTAAGACATTTAGAAACATTGTCCAACCTTCAAACCAAATTTCTTTTTTGATCTTGATGCATTTTAAGAATTTCTCATTGAATTAAAATCATTTTTGTGCATTAATTTGATCCAAAGTTCAAAAATTCATTTCTGCCTATCTAAGAAGAGTTGGACATTGATTCTTCTTGCATTGTTTTATGTTTAGCATGTAGTTTCTAGGATAAAATGGTCATGATTTGATCTTGCATTTTCCAATTGTTTGGCATTTCTTTTGTTTAGGAGCCTTAAAAACCCTAATAACTTAGAAAAATCATAACTTAGGATGGGTTAAGAGTTGAGACCTCCCCTTTGGACTTTGGTTTAGTATAGGTTTAGGGTTTCTTTGGTTAGCACTTTCCATTTTTTACCTTAGGGTTTGCTTCTGTTTTGGGTTTTTGTTTGTTGTTTGATTCATGAACCCTAATTTGGGCCCTCATTTGCATCCTTCTTGCATTCTCTTGCATAACATGACTTGTCTTAGCATTTCAAGCATTCTTGTGATTCATTTGACATCATAAGACATGTAGAAAGCATGTTTGATCATTGCATCACATATTTGCCATGTCATTTGCCTTGTAAGTTTCATAACTTTTCATGTTCATTCATGCTCCTTAACTTGCTTCATTTGCATCCATGATCTTGTATGAACATCTCCATGCCTTGCCTCATGTTTGCAGCACCTCATAACATCATAATCATCATCAACATGCTTCTGGTTTGGTTTTGCATCATGTCATATCATCTCATTTTTGCATTGCACTGCATTTCTTTCTAACATTTCAGGTGGTAAGTAACTTGAGAAGTGAATTTGCCTTCACTTCTCATAACTTTTCTTTTCATCTCTCTTGCATCCATTGCTGCATTTTTACATGTGTTTGAGTTTGAGCTTGCTCCTTCTTCCCCTTCCCACTTTCTTTCTTCAAGTGACTTGACTTCTTGAATGAAGCAAGTCACTTTGCTTCTCTTGATCCTGTTCATCTGCTTCCTGGTGGTTCCATTGAAGATTGTTCTTGAAAACCTCACAAACCTTAGGATCAACCAAGCATGACAATGATTAGGGTTCCGAATAGTCCCCCTCACAGTTTTTACCTTTGTGTCTCTCTTTGAGTCTTCTCTCCTCACCTCATAATCAGGGACTAAACCCTAAAGGCTTTAAGGCTTTGTGATTAAGCTTATGCCTGCATCCTTCTATTAGGATGGAGTGTATAACTTTAATCCTAAGTGTTAAACCCTTAATGTGTTTAAATCTCTTAATCAATCCATTTAATAATCATCAAGACATTACACTTGTAACTTGGGCCTTGCATTAGGGTTCTAATTCTTCCTTAACTGGTTAAGAAGGACTAACCCTAGTGTTAATGGACAAGTCCTCCTCAAGTTGTCTTACAAATCATAAAAATCACTTCATCATCATACCATCAAGTAAAATCCACTTAACCAAAGGCTTGTTTTGTCATGAGTTTAATCCCTAATCATGGATTAAGTTGAGGAGCTTTCCTCAGCTTAAACACCCTCATCTATTATCCTTCTATTAGGATGGTGTAATGAGTCTGTTTAATCCTTGATTATGGCTTAACCTCATTACTCAACACTAAACAAAAACCACAAAAACATCTAAATAATCACAAGTAGGTTAATGATCTTAATCCTACATCAAAGGTGATTAAGTGTGAGAATCTGACTTCACACTTAAGGTATTCTCATTACCCCTAATCAGAGGGAAGATGTGATGAGTTTACTAAATCCATTGGTTTAGGCTTAAGCTCATTAACTTATGACAAATCCTCAAAAGTAATAAAAGACTGAAAACTCAAAAAAAACAAACAATAATCGTCTCCTCCGGGATTCTTTTCTCATCTCATTCACTCACAGACGAGAACTCGCTTCTTCCGTCTAATGCAAGACAGTTAGCACTCGAGCCAGACGAGTCATACACTTGAGCATAGACAAGTAAGCAGTTCACAAGTCAATTCATCTTTCAGTCTCTTTGGGTCGAACTACGGTGTTCTGACTTCCTCATTGCACGAGAGGATACGTAAGGATAACTTAACGGTTATCGAACAAAAGTCTCTGTACATTCCCCCCTCATTCCAGCTTCATTCTTTAACCTCATTATCATGAGCATCTCATCTTTGTTCCTACACTGACACTATACATATATGCACTTCATTTCTTTTACACTGACACCTGTACACTCTTTTCCAGCTATGTTATACACAGATTGCACCGACACTACCCCTTTAAAACACAAATCTTTAAGCGTGGATCCCGTCGAGTACGACGGACAATCTGGGTGCTAACACCTTCCCAGGTTGTAACCAACCCCCTTTCTCAGTCTCTCTGGTTCGCAACCGTCTTATCCATCTTTTTCTAGGTCTATGCAGCATTGCCTTTCCTCCGGGATAAAAATGCCTAGCTGGCGACTCTATTCATCTCCAGTGAGTTCACGGCTGTGTGTTCTCATTGTCCCTCTCGCCGACCGTTCGCGTCTGTACCTTCATCTGATCCAGTTTTCATTTGTCGGGAGCGACACATAGCCTATGCCTCTTCTATCATTTCTGCTAACTCCATAGATCATAGATGCAATTTTGCTTCTATCTATGCTTTTAGTTAGAAATTTTTGAAAACTATAGTCATATTGCTTTATGATACTATCAGAATTGAGTAGATCTTCTAATTCAGATTCCTTCTAAGCTTTAAGTTTTTCAAGAGAGTTTTTGCATTCAAAAATATTTTCTTCCAGCTCAGAGTTTTCTGTTTTTAGTTTTCTAACTTCTTCAAATTCAGATACCAGACTTTGTTTCATGTCTTTGTATTTGAATTGAAGCTTCTGATATTTTTCAAGAATTTATGAGAGGCTATCTTCTAATTGATATCTAGAAAGTTTAGAGAATACCTCTTCTGTGTCTGTGTCTGAGTCTGATTCTGATTCTGATGAGTGATCATCTTCTGGTATTTTTGCCATTAGTGCAATGTTAGCATGTTCATCTTCTGAATCCGACTCTGCTTCAGATGATTCAGAATCATCCCATGTTTCCATGAGACTTTTTTCTTTTCTCTCTTGAATTTCTTTCTGGGTTTCTCTTTCTGGAGTTTTGGACATTCACTCTTGTAATGTCCTGGTTCTTTGCACTCGTAGCACACTACTTCTTTGCTTCTGAGTTTCCTGTGGCCAGATGTTGCTTCAGAGTGACTGCTTGTTCTTCTGGTATTTCTGAACTTCTTCTGACGATGCTTCCAGAGTTGTTGGACTCTTCTAGATAGAAGATATAGTTCATCTTCTTCTGATGAGCATCCAAAACTTTCTTCTTCTTCTTCCTGTAAAGCTTTAGAATCAAATTCGTTAGATTTAAGAGCTACAGACTTACCTTTCTTCTGGGGTTCATCTTCTTCTAGTTCTATCTCATGACTTCTCAAGGAGCTGATCAGTTCTTCTAAAGATATTTCGTTCAGATTTTTTGATAGCTTTAGAGCAGTGACCATGGGCCTCCAAGCCTTTGGCAAGCTTCTGATGATCTTCTTTACATGATTTGCTGTTGAGTAGACTTTGTCCAGAACTTTCAGTCCAGCTACCAGAATTTGGAACCTTGAGAACATTTTTTCAATTGTCTCATCTTCTTCCATTTTGAATGCTTCATACTTCTGGATGAGGGCCAGAGATTTTGTCTCCTTGACTTGAGTGTTGCCTTCATGTGTCATCCTCAGGGAATCAAACATGTGTTTGGCTGAGTCTCTGTTTGTAATTTTCTCATATTCTGTATATGAGATAGCACTCAGAAGTATGGTTTTAGCTTTGTGATGATTTCTGAACTCCTTCTTCTGTTGAGCTGTCATATTTTTTCTTTCAATCTTCTGACCATTTTCTCCAACAGGATGAGTGTATCCATCTGTCACCATGTCCCAAAGATCTCCATCCAGAGCTAGAAAGAAACTTTCCAGAACATCCTTCCAATAGTCAAAGTTGTCACCATTGAACACCGGAGGTTTTGCATTGATCTTGTCATTTTGGTAGTCATTGTTGTTGTTGCCAGCGTCTGCCATGTGTTTTAACTTCTGGATCTTTTACTGACACGGTTAAGTGTATTTCTCAGAACCTAGAGCTCTGATGCCAATTGAAGGGGCATAAAACACAAGGAAGGGGGGGTTGGAATTGGGTTTTCTTAACAATTTAAAAATAACTTCTATGACACGTTGATTTATCCTGGTTCGTTTGAACTCAAACTACATCCAGTCCACCCGCCAAGGTTATTTTGCCTCTATCACTGAGGTCTTAATCCACTATTCAATATTTAGATACAATCACAATGACCTACTGTCAAAGTCTTCTTGAGTCTACTGACTAACTAGTCACTCAAGGAAAATCACTTTTATAATAAACAATAATGTAACTAGTATGATTTTAATAAGCTTTTGATTGTTACAAAGTTTTGGCGCAATAATACAATATATGAAAAAGTAATTCGTCAGCGTCTTTTTCAATCTTCAAAATCATTCCTTTATATAGGCTTGAATAAAGTGACCGTTGGGAACAACTTGAGCCTGTTTTGGATATAAATTATTATCATAAATTCCTTCCAAAACGAGAGATACTTGTCTTCACCATTAATTGATATATTCTTTAATTAATGCCTTTAATATGAGAATCATCATCTTCTAGACATAAATCAGAGAGAATTAAATCTTGATACGCAACCAATAAATCACGTATTTAAAGATGGATTCTTCAATAAATGTATCTTCTATATAGGGCGCAATGTTTCTTCTAATTAAGCACGTCTTCCTTTCAATAACTTCCTTTTCTACAACTTCTACACATATAACAAAGAAAGTTATTTTCAGTATGTATTAGAACTTCTATTCTTGCATAATAATAATTGTTATCATCAAAACTCTTAGAGGTTTAAAACCAGAATTGTTCTAACAATAACCTTCTAAGACACACCATACATATGCCTCCTCTTCCAGATCAGGAGTAGGTTCCAAACATGTGTGACATAACACACAATAGTTTAGCACCAAAACATCCATATAGCCATTCCCTGGACAACAAAATCATGCTTAATTCTGATGTGATGTTCTATCATAGGATAAGACATCATTCCAAGGATCACACAAAGATCTGTATACAAGAGATATGTCTATTTAAAATAGTCTTCAGATCTCCAAACAACCACTTCTCTTTACTGTGCCTTGAGTGGACTTGAAAAAATAGTCTTCAAGTGTCATTAGCACAGTTGATAGAAGCAGATAGATATACATCCCCAACATCATAGGATATATCTCCAGAGAAGAGCAACCTTCTCACACCAAAGGAGTTATCAGAAGATAAGCAGCGGATACAAACTCCTCAGAAACTTCAAGTGTCACACCATAACCCTAGCAAAATATCCAGGTGACACTAACAACCATAGGTTTGAAAATAAATCAAACCTGTCACTATAGCAGCACAACCTCATGCTACTACATAAGAACATTCCATCCTCCACTTCTAGGGACCATTCGTACATTTAAACAACTATTTAGTAGAATCCTTCTACCTTGACCATGAACCAGAAAGTATCCCCCTTAGATCTCATCCAGAAACAAACTAGGATGCCTGCTTTGATACTAATTGAAATTATGGTATGACAGACTCAGATGTCGAATATGATATTGAGACATCTTATCTATTACTTATAAACATGACAAGGCATACACAACCGTATTTAAAAATTCTAATATATCAGATTCAAACATGCTTCATAATGTTTCGACATCTGATAGGACATTCAACACATATACTGCATAAAATAAACTAAAAGTTGTAAAGAACACATTCAAATTGTTAACCCAGTTCAATGCTAACTCATCTACTATGGGGGCTACCAAGCCAGGAAGGAAATCAGCTATTTAGTATCAATTCAAAGACTTCTCAGCAAACACCTACAGTTTACAGTCTTCTCACTTAATCACTACCTGTGCAACATCTACTTAGGAACTCCTAAATATGAGAAACTCATCCTCACTTCTAATCAACTCAGTGATGTCTCATAGTCCTCAACAGTCAGTTGCTGATATTGACTACTCTATACCTACACAACAATCCAAAACATAAGCCACACTTCCATTACAATACATTAACCTTGCTTAGCAACTTCAGTTAAGTACACAACTTCTCTTGCTTAGCAGCTTCGAGAATCACAAATAAAACAACCACAATAGAGTTCCTTGTTGTGCACGGCTGCCACAAGAACACAACCCTAATAATGTTTATATTTTGGTTGGTTGGTTGGTTCTAAACCTAGGTTATAAGGTTTCTTTTTATAATCTATTCCCAACTAGATTTGGGCCTAAAAAATCACAGCAACAACTGCTACAAATATGCAGAAAAATCTGCTACAAAAATACAAAAAGATCTTCAAATATAAAAACTCCTAAAATATCTATAAATATAGAAACTCTATATTTTTCAATATTTTTCTTCAATGTAAATTTGAGTCTTCAAGATCTTTTACAATCAGCGCCACTGGATTAATTTAAACCTTCAATAATATTCTATTTCTGTTGAAACCTAACATAATATTCAATCCATCTTCAGCAGTTCATGATGTCGAATGAACTGTCTTGACATCTTTTTTGACATGTTGATCCAGATGTTGAAACATTTCAACACCACATGTTTGGGCACACACAAAAGTATTCCTTGCTTTATGTTCTCTTTGTTTTGCAAAGATCCTGTACATACACACTACTGCTATATTTGGTTTACAAAATTAATGCCAACGTAAAAATATAGAACTTACAATATTTCAAACTTGAATTGACATAGAGAGAGTGCTCAATTTAACTTTGGAGTATAGTAAAAGGCAAGACCATGAGAGTGTGAGTCAACGACTTTTAAACTGACAGTTTTTGCGAAAAGATAACTTGACAAATCTTAATAAGCCGACCTTTTATCGAATTCGCGAAGGTGTACCAATTACATACCAATATCCTTATTATAATTTAATTTAATCCAAAATTCTTACCTTCTCGAACCTTAAAACTAAAATACCACTCGCCTTAGCTAAACATAGTAACACCCGATAGCGCGAGGTTGATTATCAAGTCTCTGTGAGATCATCTTTTATTACTACGCGATTAGGTTTTATACTTGCATTTAGAATCTTTAGAATCGAAAAGTTGCGATCAAGTTTTTGGCGTTGTTGCCGGGTACTTAGATTTAGTCAATAGTGAAATTCGTTGTTGCGCTGTCTAGACTAAGGCAACAAAAAATTACCCTTTGTCGATTGTATGCCTAGTACTCGTTCTTGAGGCAAAGACTTAGAACCCTAAATTGACAAAGTTGAGCGTTTCTTAAGCTCGAGATGCCGAGACAAAACCAATGAAACCCTTTTACCTGAATAAATTATACCATAACTAGTTGAAGAACCGATCATGGCCGAAGAAAATAGAGTACCACCGCGACGTTCACTCAAGTCCTATGCGACTCCAACTCAACAAGAACCACACAACAATATTACTGCACCATCCATTACCCGAAACGATTTTGAACTAAAACCTTCACTGCTCTAAGCTGTACAACAGAACCAGCTTTCTGGATATCCTACGGAAGACCCTAATGAACATCTGACAAAGTTTATGCAATACGCAGATACCGTGAAAGAAAATGGTGTAACTCCAGACACAATAAGATTAAGACTTTTTCCGTTCTCCTTAAGAGATAGAGCTTGGGAATGATTACAATCTCTACCATCCAACTCTGTTACAACATGGGCAGAACTGAAGAATGTCATTCTATCACGATATTTCCCGCCAAGCAAGACAACTATGCTAAGAGCTCAGATTAATGGATTTTGACAGAAAGATACCAAATCACTTTATGAAGTGTGGAAAAGATACAAGGATCTATTGAGATTATGTCCACACCATGGGTTTGAAAATCGGGTAACCATCATTACCTTCTATAATGGACTTCTATGCAACCCAAGGATGATAGTAGACGTTTCCGTAGGAGGTGCTCTTATGGATAAACCATACGAAGAAGCCTACAACCTCATTGAGAACATAGCTCAAAATCATTGCCAATGGGGAGGTGAAAGAACACCTGTAGAGAAGAACCAAACTAAGGGATGAATGTTTGAAGTGAGTAGTTTAAATCACGTAAATGCTAAGATGGATGCAATAGCCCAGAAGATTGATAACTTGACAATAACATTACCAGCCACCAAGGTTGTCGTAACTCCAAATTGCGAAATTTGTGGAATCCCAGGACACACACCATTAGAATGTCAACTTCTTTCTGAATTAACCACATATCAGGTGAACTATGTTCTAATACCTACAACCTATGATGGAAGAATCATCCAAATTTCTCTTATAAGAACAATAATGCCTTTTATGTGCCTAACCAAACACCAGCTGTACCACCAGGATACCAAAAATCTTCCAGACCCAATCCAAATGCTCCTAGAAAATTCAACCTTGAACTGATGATGGAAAACTTCACAGTCACGCAGACTCAAACAAATAAAGAATTACTGAACCAGAACATCCATACTAGCGACCAAATTAAACAATTGGTGACCAAAGTAGATGCTTTAGCTACTCATAAAAATATGATAGAAAATCAAATTTCTCAAGTAGCCCAACAACAAACATCCACTACTACCCCAGCTGGAACGTTTCTTGGATAACCACAACCAAATCCCAAAGATCATGCCAATGCAATTATACTAAGAAGCATAAAAGAATTGGACGGACCTGCCGATCCTAGAATCGAAAACACAACCATGTACCAACAACCTGAAAAATCAACTAAGAAGAATGATAAACCACAAGAAAAGGAAGCCAATGGAAAAGAGGCGAGGAAAAGGAAAAGCCTTATGTACCTCCGCCACCGTATAAACCACCAATTCCGTACCTCTAACGGTTAACAAATTCTAAAACTATGGGACAATTCAAGAAATTTGTAGAGCTTCTGAAACAGTTAAACATTATGATACCCTTTACATAAGCTATTACTTAGATGCCCTCATATGCTAAATTTCTAAAAGAGATCTTATCCAACAAAAAGAAAACCGAGGAGAATGAAACAATTACGCTTACTGCTGAGTGTATCACTATTATCCAGAATAATATGCCTCCTAAATTGAAGGGTCCAGGAAGTTTCTCTATTCCTTGTGTAATAGGAAAGTTCGTCATAGACAAAGCTCTATGTGATTTAGGAGCCAATATAAGTGTTATGCCGTTATCAATTTGCAAAAAGCTCTATATGGGACAACTAAGACCGACCAAGATGTCAGTTCAACTAGTCGATTGCTCAGTAAAATTCCCGGTTGGTATTCTAGAAAATGTTCCTGTACGAATAGGTCTGTTCTACATCCTAACTGATTTCATAATCATGGACATCAAGGAATATTCTATGACTCCTATGATACTGGGAAAACCATTATTAGCCACAGCCGAAGCCATCATAGATGTGAAGAAAGGCTGACTGACATTCGAAGTAGGAGAAGAGAAAGTCGAATTCATTTTAACCCAATTCCTCCAAGCTCTAGACATAGAAGATATCTATTACCTCATAGACGTCATTAACGAGTGCAGAAGGGAAATGGAGAAGGAAGAAACTACCTATTCTGATATAATGAAAATCCCATCCCCTCTGATCCTTAAAGATGATAATTGGCAAAAACCTTATAAGGACGACAATCTAAATGAATGCCTAGCTCTTACACCAGACCATATTCCATGCCCAAAAAAACCCGCTCTAGAAATAAAGGTATTACCTAACAATCTTAGATATGAATTCCTAGATTCAGAACTCAAAATACCAATTATAGTAAATGCAGACTTAGGACAACTCGAAACCGAAAAACTATTAGACGTCTTAAGAAAATATCCAACTGCGTTAGGCTACAACGAATCTGATCTGAAAGGATTAAGTCCTTCAATATGTATGCACCACATTATGCTAGAGGAAGTCTGTAAGACCTCTAGAGAACCTCATAGAAGGCTTAATCCGATTTAAGTACCATAGTTAAAGATGAAGTAAAGAAGTTACTAGACGTCGGAATTATATATCCAATATCCGATAGTCAATGGGTTATCCCAGTGCATGTCGTATCAAAGAAGGGAGGCATTACAGCCACTAAGAACTCGAAAAGTGAGTCCATAACACATAGAGTAGTGATCAGGAACAAAATGTGTATCGATTACCGAAAACTAAACAAAGCTACACAGAAAGACCATTTTCCTTTACCCTTCATCAATCAAATGTTGGAAAGATTAGCCAAATATTCGTATTTTTGCTACCTAGATGGTTACTCAGGATTCTTCCAAATTCCTATTCATCCTAACGACCTGGAGAAAACCACTTTCACATGCCCTACAAAACATTTGCTTACAGTCGTATGCCGTTCGGTTAATGTAACGCTCTAGCGACATTCCAACGATGTATGAGGGAAATTTTTGCTGATTTCATAGACGACGTCATGGAAATGTTTATGTGTGACTTCTCCATATGCGGACAAAGCTTTAAAGGATGTCTATAAAACTTAGATATGGTACTCGAGAGATGCGTAAAAGTGAATCTTGGGCTTAATTGGGAAAAGTTCCATTTTATGGTCCGACAAGGAATCATTTTAGGACATGTGATATCCAACAAAGCCATCGAGGTAGATAAAGAAAAAATATAAGTAATAAAAGATCTTCAACCAGCGAAAACCGTGAAAGAAATAAGAAGTTTCTCAGGACACGCCGATTTTTAACAACGATTCATTAAGGACTTTTCCAAGATCACTAAGCCGTTGATTGGTTTGCTAATGAAGGACGCCGAGTTTATCTTTGACAAAGACTGTTTAAAAGCATTTGAAACACTCAAAATAGCTCTTATCATTGCACCCATCATGCAACCACCTGATTGGACACTACCATTTGAGATTATGTGCGATGCGAGTGATTACGTTGTAGGCGCAGTCTTAGGACGAAGAAAGGATAAGAAACTTCACGCAATATACTATGCGAGTAGGACTTTAGACCCTGCTCAGATGAACTATGCCACAATAGAGAAAGACCTCTCAACCATCATGTTCGCACTCGATAAATTCCGTTCCTACCTAGTAGGAGCTAAAATCATCATCTATATCGATCACGCCCTCATTAGGTACCTTCTAAGTAAAAAGGACGCAAAACCTAGATTGCTAAGATGGATCCTTCTGCTACAAGAGTTCAATTTGAAAATTAAGGATAAGAAAGTAACTGACAATGTAGTAGCATACCACTTATCACATATGGAAGGAATTAAACCAGACCAAATACCAATTAATGATGATTTTCCTGATGAACGTATTATAGCCTAATTAGAAAGTGAGATATCTTCCTTGACTCTAGATGAACAAATCCAATAAGAAACAGTGGAATAAATTTGTGCGCAAACAACTCTTCCATGGTACGTTGACATTGTCAACTATTTAGCTGCCGGGGTACTTCCACCAGATCTCACATACCAACAAAAGAAGAAGTTCTTCCATGATTTAAAACATTATTAATGGGATGAACCATTGTTTTTCAAGCGAGGATCCAATGGAATTTTCTGTCGATGTGTCCCAGAAGAAGAAATGGAAAACATAATTTCCCATTGTCACTCTGCTCCTAATGGTGGACATGCAAGCACTTCGAAGACTTGTGCAAAGATTCTTCAATCAGGCCTATTTTGGCCCACTCTTTGGAAAGATGTTCACCTTGCTATGCTAAATTGCGATCGGTGCCAACGCACTAGTAACATCTTGAGGCATGATGAGATGGCCCAAAAAGGCATTTTAGAAGTAAAATTTTTTGATGTGTGGGGAATTGACTTTATGGGACCATTCCCATCTTCTTTTGGAAATAAGTTTATACTCGTAGCCATCAATTATGTTTCAAAGTGGATTGAATCCATAACTTTTCCAACAAATGATACACGAGTAGTCATAAAGCTTTTCAAGAGTATTATATTCCCTAGATTCGATGTGCCAAGAATTATCATAAGTGACGGAGGCTCTCATTTCATATCTAAAATATTCGATAAACTCTTATTAAAATTTGCAGTAAGACACCGTGTAGCAACACCTTACAATCCGCAAATTAGTGGAAAAGTAGAGGTTTCAAATAGAGAGATAAAACAAATTTTAGTGAAAATTGTCGCTACATCTAGAAAAGATTGGTCTACCAAGTTACCTGAAGCTTTATGGGCCTACATAACAGCTTTTAAGACACCAATCGGAACCACACCTTTCAAGTTAGTCTAAGGAAAATCTTGCCACTTTCCAGTAGAATTAGAGCACAAATCCTATTGGGAAATTAAAACTCTTAACTTTAACTATACTAACACATGTGAGAAACGTGTTTTAGACTTACATGAATTGGAAGAACTAAGGCTAGAAGCTTACGAGAATTCCCACATATATAAGGAAAGAACGAAAAGATGGCACGACAAGCGTATTTTTAGAAAAGAATTTAGTGTGGGAGAAATTGTTCTCCTATTCAACTCTAGGCTTAGGTTGTTTCCTGGAAAATTACAATCCAGGTGGTCTGGTCCTTTCGTAGTAACAAAAGTTTTAGTTAGTGGTGCTATTGAATTTAAGGGTAGGTTCAGTGCACCATTTATAGTAAATGGGCAACGCCTTAAGCATTATAATTTCGTAGAGGATAAAGAATTCTCGACAGGTTTAAAACTAGCAGAATTGCCATCAGAAATCTTAGATTAATTTCCCTTAAGTTGTGTCGAGCCCCGGCATTAAATGAAGAGCTTTGTGGGAGGCAATCCACAATTTTATTTTTGTTCTTAATTTCATTTTTTAATTTAATTTTAATTTTTCAAAATTTTGATTTTCAAAATGCTTTAAATTCACTGATTGCTGTGTTGGTTTGTTTTATTGTGTGATTCCAGGATTTTTAAAGCTTTTCTACCTTCTACTCCTTCACTAATTTCATTTAGTTTACTGACTCTGTCAATGACCACCAACTTGATTGTGGACTTTAGAGATGAAACCCAGAGGCGCCGTTATGAAGCCTTAGCTTAGAGACCTATGGCCCCGACCAAATTTGCCCATGGACCTACCATGAAAGCTTTATGCATAAGTGCAAGCGTTGACTACATGTTTAATCAGATAGGTTGGGAAGGATTTGCAGATAGGAAACATAGAACTTATTATGCGCCGAATCTAGAATTCCTGAGTTCACTGGTTTACAATCCTAACTGCGGAAAAGGTTTTACAAGAGGAAGGATATCATTCAGACAATTCGGATATCCCTGTGAGTTTAACATTCATGAGATGGCTAACATTTTAGATTTCCCAGATGGCCATACTATTTTCTCGGAAGCACAAGAGAACGTGCTTGCACAGGACGAGCTAGACCGCTTTTGGAGTAATATCTCAGGATGATGTGACCATGATTTATACCCTATGTTGTCCACTAAGATCCACAACCCAACCATTAGGTATTTCCATATGATTTTGGCCTACACATTGTTCGGAAAAACCAAAAGTGATAAAAATGTTTCGAGAGATGAACTATTCATCATGTTTTGTGTTTTTACATCCATAAGGGTTAATGGGGAAACTTTCATGTTTTCCAATTGTAACACCCCAAAATTTTCCCTCATATTTATTACCTTAACTAGCTTATACTTCACATTCATCTGTATTTCTCTATTAGGTCATAACATTGCAATCATGCATTTGGACTCCTAAGGCATGGGATCAAATCATCTTCTTGTGATATGACTCTTCCTATTTAGAGGATCATCAAGCTCCAAAGTTTTCCTTATCAAAGAGGTTTCATCAGAAGCATTGAATCAATATTTTATTGCTATGAGTTAGAGTATTTCCCTAATCATGTGACACTCAAAAGGGGGTTTTCTTTGTGAAATTTATCCTTTTGAGGTGCAGGTGTGGATCATGGGTTTTCAAGGAAGTATCACCACCTCAAGACAAGGGCATTTATTTTGTTTCAACGGTCGTTCATTTTTAGATGAATTCAATGGAGAATTTGACCTATGGTCAAACATAATATCTTTGCTGCATGTACATGTCATTGCACATTATGGATTATTTTGAAGAAAGTTCTAAACCAAGAGTGTTTTGTGTTGAAATCATCCGGTGATATTTTGAATCCACTTAGAGCATTTATTTAATAGTTATTATAATCTCCCTTATATAATTTCATTAACTCATGACATTATTTTACTTGAAGCTCAAATCAAATCCCAAAACCATTCCTAAACAATGTTTTTTTTACCACATTCTAAACCACTTTTAGCCATAAATACTGTGAGTCCAACTCAACTATGTTGTACCAATTTTTTAATTCAAATAAATATATATCTTCTTTTTATTTTGTCACATGTTAAAATAAGCCCATTCCAAGCCCGTGTTCTTAGGATCTAGCTCGTAGCACCTTTTGTGTTGTGGAATGAAATTGTCTGCTTCAGAAAAAGAAAATGAGTAAAAGTGGCCCTATACAAAAGCGCAAGCAATTGGCTTCATATGGAGGATTACATATTTTTCTCACGATAATTTACAAATAACAGGATTCAGGGAAGTCCGTGATAATGAAGAGCAGACAATCACGACATCAGAAAAAAAGTTGAAACTCTATGATAGAAACTCAGAAGAAAATTCAGCGAGAAAATACAGTTACAATTCAATTATAAAAATCTGAAAAAGAGGATAACAGAAAAGAAAAAAAACTATAGCAGAAATCAGGACAAACTTCATCATCCTTCATCTACCTTTCTGATACTCTCCAATTCTTTTCTTCATCATCTTATTCTCCATCAACAATCTTTGACAAACCCTCACATCTTCACCTTCTTACAAAATCCCTCCATCGATCTCTTCAAGAGGCTCTCAAAATTCCTCTCAAAAGATAGCTAGAAACAAAGAGAAATACACCGCAAGAAAAACTTCAACAAAACGTCTCTCTCGGCTAGCTTCACTTCACCCTCTCCAATTGCTTCTTGAATCCTCATCCTTCACCATGTCCCTCCATTTTTAAGACAGAAGCCATATGTCTCTGCATCTTCATCAATCTCTAACCACCTTGAACTTCTGAAAAGAAATCTCAATCACTCTTCAGTCACCATCATCAAATACACATGCAATCAATCGACAACACTTCACCAATAATCATTCAAAATCGCACAAAAAGTAGAAGAAGAAGAAAAATCAACAAAAATTCAGAAAGAAATTCAACACATAAACAGTTACAAAAGCTCACAACACACTATAACAGAATTTTCAATAAACTCTAACCGAATTCTTAACCGATTTTACCTTGAAATCCCCATTGAGTCCTTCAATCCTTCTCCTATAAAATAAGAGTTTACCATCATCTTCAGGGTCTCCAATCTCTATTCTCTCGACCATTTTCACCATTCCACCACTTCCTTGATCCTGCTTCCCCTTCGTTTCTTCCTCATTCTCCCACTTTTCCAGAACATTCTTCAATCAATTTTCGTCACCATTTTCTTCCATCTCACCAATATTCCCCCCTGATTCACTCTCCATAATTCCTCCATCACTCTTCCTGATTTTAATCTTCTTCTTCTCCATTCGTTCTTCTACTTCTTCAACTTTGAATCCATCTTCAATCTCTTCATTCATCAACTACATCTTCAGAATCAATTCATCACCACCTCCAATTGGCCTCCAATTGCAAAAACCTGCAAAAACCATGAAAATATTGCTTCAAGAACCTGTGAATTCGAGAACAAGAATTCGTCAACAAGAACCTCTCATGAGGTAGAAGAAATCGAAAGTGATTTCGTACCATTGATCCTTTGTTAATCATTCTGCAGACTCATCTTCAATTTCAACGGAAATTTGTCCTTCGTTCTTAACCTGTTCTTCATCAAGATCCCTGAAACTGTCAAACACGAAATATTCATCATCATCATATCATCAACACCCTTCTCGATAACTCTTCATTGATTTTCAATCAGCAACTTAAAACCATCACAAACACTTCAAAAAACCTGCAGATATCAATCTGAGATCGAACATCCCAACAACAACAATGAAACGATATCAAATGTAACTCGTGTGGATCCGAGAAGAAGAAGTTACCGAGTGAGTCGGGACAAACAAGTTCCCAAAACATACCTGAACGGAATTGCATGTCCTGGCAACATTGAATCAACAAAAACGTCTCCATCCTCGATCATCAATCATTGCCTTTGTCATCCTTAAGGTGCAATTCGCTGAGTTGTTCATTGAAGTAGTGTATAGTTTGCGATTTCTGTGTGAGAGGGTGAGGATTCGATTTTGAGGCTAAGTTAGGTTATAGTTTGTGGTTGTAGGCGGAGGTGAGGTTTAGGTTGTGATGAAGGTGAAGGTGTATGAAGGAGGCACTGTAAAGCTCTTTTAGGGTTCGTGTTTGACGGTGGCGGAAGATTGAATCGAAGGAGGATGAGGGCGCCGCATGGAACTTAGGGTTTCAGTTGTTACTCCTTATATTGTTTGTTCTTGAATATTATAAGAGTTTATTAGTTGTTTAGTTTCATATATTAAGGAGACTTACTGAGATATTAAGAAAAATGAAGGGGATTAAAGATCCATTAATCACGCCAGATTCCCAAAGATAGGATCAAGATGGGATTTTTTGAATTCTGGCCACACCGGCGATGACTGTAACAGCCCGGGCCCCTCGCAAGGCAATCCCGGCACTGCCACCTCACGATCTTCTCTATTCCCCTCACTAGTAGAGTTTTTTCCTTCCTTGGGAATCGAACCCTGTACCCTGGGGTTCAAGTACATGCTCAATCCATTCCCACTACCAATTGAGCTACTAGCTCAATTGGTAGTGGGAATGGATTGAGCATGTACTTGAACCCCAAGGTACAGGTTTCGATTCCCACGGAAGGCAAAAACTCTACTAGTGAGGGGAGTAGAGAAGATCGTGAGGTGGCGGTGCCGGGATTGCCTTGCGAGGGGCCCGGGCTGTTACAAAAAAAAGGCGCCTTTTTTTAGCTCAAGTGGTAGTGGGAATGGAATGAACATGTACTTGAACCCCAGGGTACAAGGTTCGATTTCCACGGAAGGCAAAAACTCTACTAGTGAGGGGGGTAGAGAAGATCATGAGGTGGAAGTGCCGGAATTGCCTTGCGAGGGGCCCGGGCTGTTACAATGACACTTGACATCGCCCGATAGGCTCTTCTCACGGCCGATCGTGTGCACGCTGGTTCACTATAGTTGCTACGCACCTTCCCCTCAGTATCCGTTTGATCAAAATACCCTTGTAAGTCCACATGATCAATGGTCCTGATTGAAGTCAGAGTGTTGACAGAGCCCTCATGGTGCACCCTCAAGACCTGGCGCTGATGGGCCTTGGGAACTTTGCTATTCACACCCTAATTTAGCAAGCCCATTTGTTCTTTTTCACTATCAATTACTTCATTCTCACCCCTCCTTTATTTCTTAGTTTTTTTTATATTTCTGCTTTAACATAGTTTCAATTTTAATTCAGAAAAAATATTAAAACTCATAATAAAATTCCCCAAAAATTACAGAGACATCCTAACTCATTTTAATTTTTTTTTCATATTCTTACTTTCTGATTTTAGCAATGTTTCAATTTTATTTGGATTTTCCATTTAATTTCTTTTCTATTGAATTCCTTCTTGAACACTTCAATTTGTGAAATTTCTTTCTCCCACTTCCTGTATTCTTCTTGCCCAATTCTTTTTGCTATGTTTAGAGGACTCATAATTGAACCTGGAAATATTTTTGTTATATTTTTTAGGCCATTTTAACCACTATTTGGTAGTAGTTGTTTGTGCAAATTTGTGAATCATGCCTAAGTAGATTTAGGTGCCCATTTGGTATAGCTAGATTGTGAATTTTTAAGAGATTTTGTTAACGCAACATTAGATTCAGGTTAGGGACCTTAGGGAATTAATTTAATATTTTTTTAAAGACCATTACTATTTTTAGTGCTTTGATTTTGTTCAACTTTTCCATTGTAAATTCACCTAGTTTTAACTTAGGGTTTTATGGTTGCATTAGGACATAGTTTGATTAGGTTTGATCTTAGAATATTAGAAGGCCTTGGTATGGTTTAGCTACTGATTTTAGAAGATTGTTATCATGTAGGATCCTTTAGTTTTAGGACTTAGGCTTAGAATTCCTTTAAGTGAGTTTTCATGATGTGATTAGCCTTTGTATTTGTTTTATTTGTTTAATATACATCTTGAAACTAATCCTTGTTTTGTAGAGAGGTTGAGGTAAGACTTTGGTCATATCCTTCTTCTTCACCTCTTTATGCTTTCTAACTTTGGTTGCCTTAGTATTAGTATTTTACTTGTATAGGCTTCCCTCTCTTTAGAACCAACTTAACTTCCTTACGAAGTAAGTTAAGTTCTAATTCTCTTTTCTTCTTTTCCTTTCATCATTAGGATTAGAAAGCCACACAAACCATTAAGATCACCTTTTGCATGCAATAAACAACTTAGGGTTGGTCTTAGTCCCCATTAGTTTTTTTCCCTTTTTTCAACTTATGTCATTCTTTCTCATCTCATAAAGAAGATCGTAAAACACCTAATAAAGGTTGAGTGTTCTTATACGCCACGAGACTTTACCTGGGTTACTTATGAACATTCCATTTCGGGGCGAGGTATAATGCATCTACCACGATGAACAAGTCTTAGTATTAGAATGTTCACAAACAAATTCAAAAAACACTTATCATAAAAGACAAACAACAAAGACCTCGCGTCTTCTCTTCTCATCTCTTACTCTTTGCCTCGAACGTTCAAACAACGATACAGTAAACACCCTCGAGTCAGAGCCGGTAACACCTGAGTTAGAACTATGGCAACGTCATCCTAAAAAACACAAAATAGTTTCCGCCTTAGTTAGGAGAACTACGTCGACTCTGATCCTCATTTTCCTGATGAGGTACGTAGGCAGCGGGGCAGGGCCCGTGCGAGCACATTCTTTATTTTCCATACATTTTCCCCATTCTTCATTTTTAATTCTCTCTTACAGTTCCATTCCTCATTTCCAATTCTAGTTAGCAGTTTATTTGTTCAGCAACAACTTTATTCTCTCACCCTTTGAAACAAAACAAGCAAGCGTGGATCTCGTCGGGTACGGCAGACGGTCTGGGGTGCTAATACCTTCCCAGGTCGTAACTGACTCCCGAACCCAGATCTTTAGTTCGCAGGACCTTGTCCTTTCCTTCTCTCTTCGGTTTGTGCAACATTACCTTTCCCATTCATTCAGGATAAAAATGCTTGGCTGGCGACTCTACCGTTTCCGCACCACTTTTGCGTTATTACTCGGATGAAAATCCCGGGAGTGATAGCTGGTGACTCTGATGGGGATTGAACCCAAAATCTATGGTTTCCCTCTCAGAGTCAATCCTAGCACCTATTTGTTTTCGTTTCATTAGGTGTTTATGTGTGTGCTGTTGTGTGTTTACTTACTGCTTTTTATTTACAGCTTTACTTTACAACTTTATTTACTGCTTTCAGTATATATCATGCATCATTATTACTGTCTGGCTATGCTGGTTTCATTTTTTTGTGGGGTGGGAGTTACTGAGAGATGAGTATACAACCCTGGCTCGAGTATACACCTAGGACTAGTGTGGTTTCATATTGCTCTGCATGCTATTTCAGTATGATGTTGTGATATGAAACCACACCCAGATTGTGATCTTCTTGGAACTATTATGTGTAAGGGTTTTACCCCACTTCAGGGTACGACCTTGATAGTTATGTGCATCTGGTGATCGATCATTGAGGACCTTAGTGGAAACATCCCACTCCAGTGATGACAGTGGCATACCACATTTGTTGGCAAACCCACTCGCATCCGAGGGCCCACTAGGAACTCGCATAGGATAGCCTGATTCTCTCTTACGAACTTAGTCAAAGCAAATTGTTCGTATGATGATAGTACTGTATCCCAAGGGTTGAATGTACTATTGTTTCTTGATTCAGTGCTTGAAGCTGGGGACTTATAAGGGATGCTTGTTTTCCCGGACTCAGCTGAGACCTCCCTGGGTGGTACATAATGCCAAACTGATTCCTTGATTTGGTCATGAACCATTTCTCGGAAATGGTGAAAGTATTATTGCTATCCGGATTTGAGAGTCCGTGATCTTGACCCAGAGTAGCACACCCGTGAGATTGGGAGGGGTATACAGGTTTGCAGGAACCCTAAACTTCTAATATACCCACTTTGCCAGTATTATTCAGTGTTATGATCTGGTATTATGGTTCTTTGGTTATGAGATCTAGGATTTCTATTCAGAGAAGTTGTTATTGTGATTTCCATTGTGACCCTATTATTATGACTCTCCACAAACACTTGGCTCATTGTTCAACTTCAACATCATCAGTGACTGCCCTATGATTTGATCTGGTTCTACAGTTCTTGGGTTCACAGTTCTGGGATTCTATACAGAGATAATATTGCTATTGTGGTTCTATACAGACACTTGACTCACATCTCACATCGACACCAACATTAGACCATTGATCACATGCCTGCTGCATACATGACATCATGACATTTTAGCACACATGTTCAGTTATTTCCAAGGATCTCATATCTGAATCATGTTATTGGATTTCTTTTGTGTCAAAATTTGAATCAAAGCAGATATATTCCTAGGAAATAACTGAACATGGCATTTGCATACATCCTTGCATTCATGACAAGTGTTCAAGGGAAATTCTTATCCTGACTTGGTTTCTCATAGAATGGCCAAATTGAATCACGATTGCCAGGGTATGGGCATGGAACAACTCCAAGCGGAGATGACTGAGATGAAGGCCCAACTGGGGCATTTTATGGTGGATATTCGAGCGTTGTCTCAGGATCAGAAACTGCTGAGAGAAGAATTCAACTTGATGAAGACTCAAATGAAGCTGCTCACGGGAATCATGAATGCTATGTTGAAAAAATAAAATAACCATGTGTCTGCTTTTCGAACAGAAGGTCCGGTTTCTCCCATCTCTTTGGGATGTCCATTAAATCTAGAGTTGTTAGGCAGATTTCCTCTACAGTTTGAGTCTCTTCACCGACAATCACCACTTGGCAGTTGGGAAGAGCCTAAGATAGGAACCAACTCCACATTGCTTGATACAAGAGAGTTGAATGACCCTACACCAATCGTTAACAAAGAAGTGAGCATTTTCTTTCCTTACCAGGGATCTTCCTCAACTTCTACGCCTTGGTTTTAGGGAGAAGGACTTCAGGAGGTTTCGATTGTAACTCCCCCATTGACAGCAACCCGTTATCAACAGGAGCAAGAAAGGATCATTGATCCGGTACCTGTGTCTTATGATGAGTTGTGTCCACAACTGCTCAAAATGGGGTTGATCGAGTGTCGCGAGCTAACTCCTCCTTTTGGTAAACTCCACCAAGGTTGGAATCCCTATGCCTATTGTGTTTTTCACTCTAGAGCTCTTGGATATGATGTTGATGATTGCGAGACGTTCAAGCGTCAAGTGCAAGATTTAATTGATGAAGGAGTAATCACTTTTGGACTAACTGAGTGGGAAGTGCCGCAGGTTGACGCATGCCGGTATACAAAAGAGGTGGTCAACTTTCCTTCTTCTAGAGTCATTACTCAAGCCAAGTCTTTAAAGGGGTTACATCAACAACTTTCGTTCGCTCCTCGGCCGAGTACGAGTAAGAGAGTGCATAGGCATGTTAGGCGCTCAAAGTAATATCAACAACAAAATGCTCAACCACAACCTCAGGGTCAGCAACAACAGGCACAAAGGCCAGTTCAACAAAGAAAAAAAGCGAGGGAATGAAAAATTGACCCTATCCCATTTTCGTATGATGTATTGCTTCCAGAGTTGCTTAAATTGAACCTGGTTGAACTCCATACCATGAGGGCTCCTTCCGCTGACAATCTACCACCAAATATTGATGCAAACGCCAGGTGTGAATTCCATTCGGGTGCACAGGGACACAATATTAAGAAATGTTAGGCTTTTCAGAATAAGGTACAGGACCTAATTGACTCCAAGGCAATCAATTTCTCTCCTCACCTAAATGTACTCCATAATCCAATGCCTAATCACGGTGGAGCCAGAGTGAACTTTGCGAATGAAGATGTCACGGTTGTTATACCAGACGGTCCGTTTTAAGTTGAAGTCTTCAGATTAATCACCTAGGTTTGTAAGGGTATTCATGAAGCAAATAAAGCCAGTATCCTTTTACTCTTAGTAATGGCAATTGTGTGTTTGTCTTTCTTCAATGCATTTTCATCCCTATTTAGGGGAACTACGTTGCTGTGATTCTTCATTGGTCATGCATCAATGGAGATACGTAAGCAGAAGATCGTCAGGTCTTTCCGAGCAACCTTATGGGGAAACTTTACTCCCCAGCTTTACTCTTTCCTTCAGACGTCTCGTGTCAGAGTCAAGATAACTAGAAGAAGAGGTATGATTGCCATGGTTGGGTATACGGCCGCTACTTGAAGATTACAGGTCCGTGAGAAAGCTATTGATCACTGAAAGTATCCAATACTGAAAGGTCCAAACGGAGTCAAGCCTCCTCAACAATGGCAATATTCAGCTTCTTTACTGCATTTTCATTTGTATTTTCTGTTATTTGCAAAACATTTGTATATATGTACGAAAGTTGTTTACTTTTGAATGATAATCATAATAAAACTCGCGTGTTTTCTTGAAGTAATTCATTTGTATTCATTTATAATTTTGTATGTGTGCATCACAATACCAACTGTCGTGCCTAAACTCTATGAGGGACGGTGACGAAACAAAAACACTAGAATCTCTAATTATTTGCTCTCGAATAAGACCTTGTTGACGATGTACATGCTTTGTTTCAAATCCCTAAACACCGGAGATATAAGGGAGATAGACCCTCGCTAACCCCTTTAAGCCTTGAAGTAGGAGTTTCTTTTCGCATGAAAAAACCCTTACGTTTAACCCAAGGGCAGGGTAGGTATCAACTAGTTGGATCAAGCGTTCATACTTTCATAAAGGAGTGTATTTGAGGATCCATTACATTCCATTATACCAATCAAGAGGTCCAAAAACTGGAAACCACAATGGTTATCCTTCATCGACCCAAAGAATAAGGCAGTCAGAACCCTCGCAAAGCAATAAAGACAAACAATGTCACACGATTTGTTCAAAGAAAAGAATAAAAAAATGAATGAATGAAAAAGCCCGCTAAGTCAAAGCCTGAAAACAAGCGACTTAGGCAAAAACTAGGGCATCCCGCTGGACTCTGCAATCAAAGATTCAAAAGAATCAGTCCAGGAAAAAGTTAGGGATAAGCAAAATAACGCAAAAGCGAGAAATAAAAGGATTATACAAGAAAGATCCTTAAACAAGAACAAAGTCATGTGGCACAGACATGACAGAAAAAGGGGTGACTGACTCCAAACAACAACCTCATTGGTGCTTGAATTGTTAGCATCAATGGTTCCTCAACCGACACAAGACCCTTAAGAAAGGTGAGCGCTTGTGAAAATTAGTTGAACATAGGAATGAAGGACATCACGAAGAGGGGTTGGTACATATAACTTTGAGCCGATATCTTTTGTTTCTATAACCATGAACCAGGTCACGATACAACCCTCAAAAGTCCTAACTGAAATAGGGTTATTTTAAGAGCGCACTACCACGAGATAGCGTTCCTGACTCCTCCGAGTTATGCTAAAAGACCTTTGTTGGTATTGCATGTGCATGTGTTCTTTTATTCAAAAAATAATGTCGTATCTTAACCAAGTGATTCACTCACAAAGGTTTGTGACACATTTTCAATAAAAACTTCAAGATTAACTTGTGTGTTGCATTAGAATTTTCATTCTAAGAATAAAAATTGTCTGCTTGCATATATTTGTTTGGCATCATAAAAAATTCACATGTGGAAATTCAGTCCAGAAGCTTAAACTTGCCAAGTTGAGAAGCCTAAAACTTCTGAAAGACAGTCACGTCGAGGTGCACTTTTCCGAGAAAGCTCCATTGAGTAAGGACTTTCCCAACCAATCATAGTAAGAGCCAGCCAATCCGGGGCAGTTATGTCGAGCAATCTCTTCAAAATTCAGCCAAACTGGGGCAATCACCTCGAGATTCAAATCTCTCTAAGAGAAAAGATTAGTCAGTCAAGCGCAAAACTATTCAAATACTCGTGCTAGGGTAGGCCACCCCAATAGCACGAGAATTCATTTTTTCCCAAAGACAGAACACCAGAGGCATCTATCATGAGTTCAGAGTACCAAGACAGCTTTACTCTTGAAGGGTTTCTTTGTCACCCTTTTGTCACAAATTTTACTGTTTGATTCCATTACTTATCTAGAGGTTGCTCGTCAAGCCAATTATCTCGTTCAGCGCTTCCAAAAGCTCCAAGCTCATATGTGTTGAAATGGCTACCTCCCCAGCAAGGTTATTATGCCAATTTATGCAGTCACTATGATACTTAAGAGTTTAAAGACACTAAGTCTTTTGAAAAATCCTCTTAAGGTAAAGTCTAGGCAAAAGCAAATGATCCCCAGCACGAGACGACATGAAATCCTTCCTCCTCAGTAGGACGTGTTTCGATTTTGTTATCCCCAGTAGACGGATGGAAGTTATCCCCAGTAAAGTCACAAACTTTTTTTCTATCCAACAGGTCTCCTTGGTCCTGTTTCTTCAGCAGATCTAGGGTGGCTCTTATTCCCTGCAGATCTTAGACAAATTTCTCTTCCCTAATAGATATTAGAATATTTCCTCGCTCTAGCAAAGCAATAAGGATTGATAATCCTAAAACAGAGAGTCGTCTTCCCACAGTGAAGTATTTCTTACAAGAATTCACGTATTCCCAGCAACCAAATGAACGGCTCCCTTCCCCACAGAGGTTTGGAAAATTCAGGTAGACATAGAGTTATCTTCAGCAGAGCCTTGACAAGTCGTTTCCCCAGCTAAATTGAAAAGTTGCAGATCCCCCAGCAGTCTTATGGATGAGATTCAATCCCCATCAGTTGTGGTATCCCCAAGCAGGTTCCTCAAATCTAAAGTCCAATTTATTTTTGGTAAAGGTGATAATTCGGGACAAATGAATTATTCATGCTCTTCTCTAGCAGAGATGTTATCCCTACAGGGCTTCTCGAGATCGAATCCGCGATCATTGCATTCTCAACAGAATCAACAGGGACTTATTATTTCCGCATCAGGAACTCCCTTTTCACTTGCATCATTCCATTGACATGTTTAAAACCTAGCATCCCCAGTGTCATGGGGCATCATGCCATTCAACATATGCATACCCAGCATAATCCAAGTTTGATATCTTACAAAGTCCAGCCGTAGACTGGCCAAAGTCCATCCTTCGGGTGGCAAATTCTTAAAGTCCAGCTGTAGACTGGCCAAAGTCCATCCTCCGGGTGGCAAATTCTTAAAGTCCAGCCACAGACTGGCCAAAGTCCATCCTCCGGGTGGCAAATTATTAAAGTCCAGCCGCAGATTGGCCAAGGTCCATCCAATGGGTGGAAAATTCTTAAAGTCCATCCGCAGACTGGCCAAGGTCCATCCAATGGTTGGCAAATTCCTAAAGTCCAGCCGCAGACTGGCCAAAGTCCACCCGTAGTGTGGCAAAGTATCAAAAGTCCCCTATAGTGGGCAAAAGTCTCCCGTAGCGAGCAACATCCCCTGTAGTGTGGCAGAAATTCAAAAGTCTCACGTAGCGAGCAGCAGCCCCCGTAGTGTGGCAGAAATTCAAAAGTCTCCCGTAGCGAGCAAAAGTTTCCCGTAGTGAGCAGAAGTCCCCCGTAGTGTGGCAAAAGTCTCCCGTAGTGAGCAAAAGTCTCTCGTAGTGAGAAAAAGTCCCCCGTAGTGTGGAAAATCTTCAAAGTCCGCCCGCAGTGCGGCAAAGTATCAAAGTCTTCCGTAGTGAGCAAAAGTCTCCCGTAGTGAGTTAAGTTCTCCCGTAGTGAGCAAAAAGTCTCCCGTAGTGAGCAGAAGTCCCCCGTAGTGTGGCAAATTTCTAAAGTCTCCCGTAGTGAGCAAAAGTCCAACCACAGATTGGCCAAAGTCTGTCCTCCGGGTGGCAAATTCTTAAAGTCCAACCGTAGATTGGCGAAAGTCCGTCCTCAGGGTGGCAAAATACTCTTGAAGTCCAACCGCAGATTGGCGAAAGTCCATCCTCAGGGTGGAAAAATACTCTTGAAGTCCAACCGCAGATTGGCGAAAGTCTACCCGCCGTGTGGAAAAGTATCTGAAGTCCAACCGCAGATTGGCGAAAGTCCATCCTCAGGGTGGCAGCATATCACAAGTCCACCTGCTGTGTGGCAAGCAAGTAATTGTCTAGCGTGGTTCAAAAGACATAATTTCAAGGTCCACCCGTAGCGTGGCAAGTCAGTAGTCATCTGACATCATTCAAAAGGCACCCCCTGTTTACTATTCTTCCCATCAAAAATGTATCCGAGCAGAGTTCATGTGGTTGGATTTATTTCCTTGTTCTGCTCCTACAAAGTGCAAATTTTCTGGTTATTTCTGGTATTCAATCCCTGCATACCTAAAACGTCTGAAGGCAATTGCTATCATCCATTCAGGTCTACATGGATTGAATAGGGGAAACTGTAACACCCTAAGATTTTCCCTCATATTTATTACCTTAACTCGATTATACTTCACATTCATCTACATTTCTCCATTAGGTTATAACATTGCAATCATGCATTTCACTGGACTCCTAAGGCATGGGATCAAAGCATCTTCTTGTGATATGACTCCCTATTTAGAGGATCATAAAGCTCCAAAGTTTTCCTTATCAAATAGGTTTCATCAAAAGCGTTGAATCAGGATGTTATTTCTATGAGTTAGAGTATTTCCCTAATCATGTGACACTCAAAAGGGTTTTTTTGTGTGAAATTTATCATTTTGAGGTGAAGGTGTGGATCATGGGTTTTCAAGGAAGTATCACCACCTCAAGACAAGGGTGTTTATTTTGTTTCAAAGGTCGTTCATTCTTATATGAATTCAATGGAGAATTTGACCTATGGTCAAACATAATATCTTTGCTGCATGTATAGGTCATTGCATATTATGGATTATTTTGAAGACAGTTCTAAACCAAGAGTGTTTTGTGTTGAAATCATCCAGTGATTTTTTGAATCCACTTAGAGCATTTTTTTAATAGTTATTATAATCTCCCTTATATAATTTCATTAACTCATGACGTTATTTTACTTGAAGCTCAAATCAAATCCCAAAACCATTCCTAAACAATGCTTTTTTTACCACATTCTAAACCACTTTCAGCCATAATTATGTGAGTCCAACTCAACTGTGTTGTACCAATTTTTTAATTCAAATAAATATATATCTTTTTTTATTTTGTCACATGTTAAAATAAGCCCATTCCAAGCCCGTGTTCTTAGGATCTAGCTCGTAGCACCTTTTGTGTTGTGGAATGAAATTTTCTACTTCAGAAAAAGAAAATGAGTAAAAGTGGCCCTGTAAAAAAAGACATGCAATTGGCTTCATATGGAGGATTACGTATTTTTCTCACGATATTTTACAAATAACAGGATTTAGGGAAGTCCATGATAATGAAGAATAGAGAATCACGACATCAGAAAAAAAGTTGAAACTCTATGATAGAAACTCAGAAGAAAATTAAGCGAGAAAAAGAGGATAACAGAAAAGAAAAAAAACTATAGCAGAAATCAGGACAAACTTAATCATCCTTTATCTACCTTTCTGGTACTCTCCAATTTGTTTCTTCATCACTTCTTCTCCATCAACAATCTTTGACAAACCCTCACATCTTCACTTTCTTACAAAATCCCTCCATTGATCTCTTCAAGAGGCTCTCACAATCCCTCTCAAAAGATAACAAGAAACAAAGAGAAATACACCACAAGAAAAACTTCAACAAAAAAGTCTCTCTCGGCTAGCTTCACTTCACCCTCTCAAATTTCTTCTTGAATCCTCATCCTTCACCATGTTCCTCCATTTTTAAGACAAAATCCATATCTCTCTGCATCTTCGTCAATCTCTAACCACCTTGAACTTCTGAAAATAAATCTCAATCACTCTTCAACCACCATCATCAAATACACTTGCAATCAATCGACAACACTTCACCAATAATCATTCAAAATCGCACAGAAAGTAGAAGAAGAAGAAGAAGAAAAATCAACAGAAATTCAGAAAGAAGTTCAACACATAAACAATTACAAAAGCTCACAACCAACTCTAACAGAAACTCTAATCTCTATTCTCTCAATCATTTTCACCATTCCATCACTTCCTTGATCCTGCTTCCCCTTCGTTTCTTCCTCATTCTCCCACTTTTCCAGAACTTTCTTCAATGATTTTTCTTCACCATTTTCTTCCATCTCACCATTTTCCCCTGATTCACTCTCCATCATTCCTCCATCACTCTTCCCGATTTTAAGCTTCTTCTTCTCCATTTGTTCTTCTACTTCTTCAACTTTGAATCCATTTCAATCTCTTCATTCATCAACTACATCTTCAGCATCAATTAATAACCACCTCCAATTGGCCTCCAACCGCAAAAAACTGCAAAAACCATGAAAAAATTGCATCAAGAACCTGTGAATTCGAGAACAAGAATTTGTCAACAAGAACCTCTCAAGAGGTAGAAGAGATCGAAAGTGAATTTATACCATTGATCCTTCGTCAATCATTATGCGGACTCATCTTCAATTTCAACGGAAATTTGGCCTTCTTTCTTGACCTATTCTTCATCAAGATCCCTGAAACCTTCAAACACGAAATCTTTATCATCCTCATATCATCAACACCCTTATCGATAACTCTTCATAGATCTTAAATCAGCAACTTAAAACCAACACAAACACTTCAAAAAACTTGCAGATATTGATCCGAAATTGAACATCACAACAACAACAATGAAACAATATCAGATGTAACTCGCGTGGATCCGAGAAGAAGAAGTTACTGAGTGAGTCGGGACGAACGAGTTCCCAAGAAATACTTGAATGGAATTGCGCGTCGCGGCAACATTGGAGAAACATAAGCGTCTCCATTCTCGATCAACAATCATTACCTTCATCATCCTTAGGGTGCAATTCGTTGAGTTGTTCATTGAAGTAGTGTATAGTTTTAGATTTCTGTGTGAGAGGGTGAGGATTCAATTTTGAGGCTAAGTTAGGTTATAGTTTGTGGTTATAGGTATAGGTGATGTTTAGGTTGTGATGAAGGTGACGGTGTAGGAGGGAGGCGCCGTAAAGCTCTTTTAGGGTTCGTGTTTGACGACAGCGGAAGATTGAATCGAAGGAGGATGAGGGCGCCGCAGGGAACTTAAGGTTTCAGTTGTTACTCCTTGTATTGTTTGTTCCTGAATCTTATAAGAGTTTATTAGTTGTTTAGTTTCATATATTAAGGAGACTTAATGAGATATTAAGAACAATTAAGAGGATTAAAGATCCATTAATCACGTTAGATTCCCAAAGATAGGATCAAGATGAGATTTTTTGAATTCTGGCCACACCTGCGGTGACACTTGTCACCGTCCGGTAGGCTCTTCTCGTGGCCGATCGTGTGCGCGCTGGTTCACTATAGTTGCTACGCACCTTCGCCTCAGGATCCGTTTGATGAAAATACCCTTGTAAGTCCACATGATCAATGGTCCTAATTAAAGTCAGAGTGTTGACCGAGCCCTCATGGTGCACCCTCAAGACCTGACACTGATGGGCCTTGGGAACTTTGCTACTCACACCATAATTTAGCAAGCCCATTTGTTCTTTTCACTACCAATTACTTCATTCTCACCCCTCTTTTATTTCTTAGTTTTTTTTGTAGATTTCTACTTTAACATAGTTTCAATTTTAATTCAGAAAAAATATTAAAACTCGTAATAAAATTCCCCAAAAAATACAGAGACATTCTAACGCATTTTAAATTTTTTTCATGTTCTTACTTTCTGATTTTAGCAATGTTTCAATTTTATTTGGATTTTCCATTTAATTTCTTTTCTATTGAATTCCTTCTTGAACATTTCAATTTGTGCAATTTCTTTCTCCAACTTTCTGTAATCTTTTTGCTCCATTCTTTTTGCTATGTTTAGAGGACTCGTAAGAGAACCTGGAAATATTTTTGTTATATTTTTTAGGCCATTTTAACCACTGTTTGGTAGTAGTTGTTTGTGAAAATTTGTGAATCATGCCTAAGTAGATTTAGGTGCCCATTTGGTATAGCTAGATTGTGAATTTTTAAGAGATTTTTTAAAACAACATTAGATTCAGGTTAGGGACCTTAGGGAATTAATTTCATATTTTTTCTAGGACAATTACTATTTTTAGTGCTTTCATTGTAAATTCACCTAGTTTTAACTTAGGGTTTTATGGTTGCATTAGGACATAGTTTGATTAGGTTTGATGTTAGAATATTAGAAGACCTTGGTATGGTTTAGCTACTGATTTTAGAAGATTGTTATCATGTAGGATCCTTTAGTTTTAGGACTTAGGCTTAGAATTCCTTTAAGTGTGTTTCCATGATGTTATCAACCTTTGTATTTGTTTTATGTGTTTAATATGCATCTGGAAACTAATCCTTGTTTTGTAGGGAGGTTGAGGTAAGACTTTGGTCGTATCCTTCTTCTTCACCTCTTTATTCTTTCTAACTTTGGTTGCCTTAGTATTAGTATTTTACTTGTATAGGCTTCCCCCTCTTTAGAACCAACTTAACTTCCTTAGGAAGTAAGTTAAGTTCTAATTCTCTTTTCTTCTTTTCCTTTCATCATTATGATTAGAAAGCCACACAAACCATTAGGATCACCTTTTGCATGCAATACACAACTAAGGTTTGGTCTTAGTCCCCCTTAGTTTTTTCCCTTTTTTCAACTTGAGTCATTCTTTCTCATCTCATAAAGAAGATCGTAAAACACCTAATAAAGGTTGAGTGTTCTTATATGCCATGAGACTTTGTCGTGGGTTACTTATGTGCATTCCATTTTGGGGCAAGGTATAATTCATCTACCACGATGAAAAAGTCTTAGTATGAGAATGTTCACGAACATATTCAAAAAACACTTCTCATAAAATACAACCAACAGAGACCTTGCGTCTTCTCTTCTAATCTCCAACTCTTTGCGGACGATCACGACTTGCCTCGACAGTTCAAACAACGATACGGAAAACACCCTCGAGTCAGAGCCGGTAACACCTAAGTTAGAACTATGGCAACGTCATCCTAAAAAACACAAAATAGTTTCCGCCTTAGTTATGCGAACTACATCGACTATGATCCTCATTTTCCTTATGAGGTACGTAGGCAGTGGGGTAGGGCCCGTACGAGCACATTCTTTATTTTCCCTACATTTTCCCCATTCTTCTTTTTTCATTCTCTCTTCCAGTTCCCTTCCTCATTTCCAATTCCAGTTAGCAGTCCATTTGTTTAGCAGGAACTTTATTCTCTCACCCTTTGAAACAAAACAAGCAAGCGTGGATCCCGTTGGGTACGGCGGACAGTCTGGGGTGCTAATACCTTCCCAGGTCCTAACCGACTGCCGAACCCAGATCTTTGGTTCGTAGGACCTTGTACATTCCTTCTCTCTTCGGTTTGTGTAGCATTACCTTTCCTATTCATTTAGGATAAAAATACCTGGCTGGCGACTCTACCTTTTCTGCACCACTTTTGCGTTAGTACTTGGATGAAAATCCCGGGAGCAACACCAATTTTTGTAGGACTATATTAAATAAACACCAACCAATCCTAATAGGTGGTCTAGTTACCAAGATTGTTGATCCAATGGGATTTAAGACCCGCCTTTCTCAGATTAGCCAGCTTGAAGAATTCAGACCAATGAACATCACCTTCTATTTTGAGAGAGCTATGTGATATGACCGTGGACCACATCATTTTAAGCTTCTGATCAATGGCTTAGTTGTGCCACAATTTACTTTACCTGACCATGAGTGTACAAGTGTGCATAATAAGCACAACTGACTATATGATATGGATGATCCAATTTATGAACCAGGAGATGCTTGGTCTGAGGTTGATATTGATCCTAAGAATCCTTCAAATTATTATGATTCAGACTACCCTGAGGATATGATTGAAGAAGAAGAGGAAAAACCTAAACCAGCGTCGTACCTACACCTACTCCTACTCTAGCCAATCCTAAGATTACCTTAGAGACTTTTCGTACCGAGATGCAAATTATGCAATATGACATACTCGATTTGCATATAAACATCATTACTTTGAGAGATATGGCCGTAGAACAATTCGACCATTTGAATCAAGCATTAGAGTCCATTCGCAAACATCGTGGCTAATATTTGACTCCAACACTATTCAGAATTTTCTAGCATATTTGCTTAAATTCAGCATTTTAATTTTAGTTTAATTTGATTTTCAGTTGTTTTCAATTTTCAGTTTGTTTAAATTTCTTGATTCCTGCATTACTCTAAGTTTCAATAAAATTTTCGGTTCTGTTTTATTTATTTGTGCCTGAGATTATAAGTGTTCAGTAATGTTTTATTTAATTACAGTGTTACAAATATTTTTGCTTCGAATGCATTTTAATCACTGTCTGTTATTTATATGAATTATTATTGCTACTGTCATTTTTATTCTTCTTCTGTGATACATGCATATTGATCTGCTATTAATATTTCTACTACTGCTATATAATTCTAAAATATGCTACATAAAATATTTGTGAGAAGAAGATAAATAACAAATATTAATTGAATTAAAGTGGGAAGAAAACCAAGAGGTAAAGAGCCGTTACCACAGTCCCCAAGGCATGACATTCGTCACGTCTTCTTAGAGGGAGACGACTGTCTCAAGTTTAGGACGATCGTCCTGGAATCCTGACGACCGTCAGCTTAGCCAGACTATTTTCATACAGTTATAACCCGTAACGGTTATCTTTGTAATGTTCAGAAGAACGTTGGACCACCACCCCTCCACTTCCTCTCAACGGTCTTATTCCATTCCACCCCTATTTATAGCTGCCTTCACACCCACTTTCTCACCAAGTCCTTCACCACCCACTTCTTTAGTACCTCTGTAACCATTTTTACCACTTTGTTTCTATATATAACAGTAGTATGAGCCTTTTGTTTCAACAACACCATTTTCTTATTCACAGAACCAACACCTTATTTTCTTTTCATCTCCTCTCATTTTTTACCATCTGAATTATGGCAAACTCTGATCCTACCAATATCCCTTCCCGTGATGGCGAAGCCAGCAAACTCCAACACACTTGATTCATCGCTTATACCGAAAGAACGGTTAAAGTGACTCTTTATATTGAAGAGGAGTGTCTAACCCAACTTGGGCTCCTTGACAGTGTTAACTGGTTACTCTCGAATACCGGCTTGACATCACTTTGCAAGAGAAACCTTCTAACTTACGCGACACTGACGCTGGATTTCCTAAGCTCATATGCTTACAACACTCCTAAAAACGCAACCAAGCACCTAGTTAGTAACGCTATATTCCTACTACTCGGAACGGAGTATATCGTTACGTAGGAGACCTTCAACGAGTGATTTGGATTTCAACGAGGTGACATTGTGTTCTATTTCTAGGTGATGCAAACTGGTAGGCAGATTCTTTTGAGTTGTTGGAGAACCTAACATGTACAAGAGTTTCAGTGTGGGACGAGCTCTACGCTACTCACGTTCATAACCCCGCCATCCGTTACTATCAGATGGTGTTGAGCAACACCGTATTCGGGACATTCAACAATCATAAGGTGAATCAGAGGGAACTCTTTCTACTTCATTATGCTTTTGAATCCATCCTTGTAAACCCAATAGCCTTGTTGCCGTCTACCATTCAGTATGCCTGTACAAGAGGGAAGGCTCCGCTTTGTTGTGGCAGGATTGTCACTGACATCGCGCTGAAGCTCGGTTTAGGTGATCGTCTCGGTCATTTGCGAGCCACTCTCTCCTTATTTCCTGACATGGAGTACTTCAAGTATAGTCACATCATCAAGCATCAGAGAGATGGAAGGTACAAATTGGTAATTCATAACCGAGTTGTTCGGAGTATCTTTTTACCATGTCCAGCTCGCTCATTTGCACAGACCAGAGTCAACTGGTGTTACGATCTCGATGCCTCTTCACCAAATGCTGCTGCTCCAGAAACACAACCGGATGACATAATTGATGAGATGCAGCAGGCTATGGATGATGAAGAAGCTGCACATACGCCGAGTAATGATTTCACCATCACCAACACCTCCACCAAACGCCGCCGTAGGAATCAACAACCAGCATCTATAGATGACATCCTTGCGGCGATCGTTCAAAGTGATGAGTGAAACCAGAGGCAGTACACTGCAATGATGGAGCAAATGGGACAGATCCAGCTTGAACAAACAACATAAGGAAAAAGAATCACTAGTGCTATAGAAGGATTAGGTGTTGTGCAAAGGCATGTGCAGGAACTGCATGAGTATATCCATCATGTGGGTATACCTGATCATGTAGCAATGTATGGGAAAAGGAACCTGCGAGGCAGAGCTAGAGGCAGAGGACCATAGTCACCGCAGTATTAGTTTAGTTTAGTATTTCTTTTATTGTTTTTCCTTGTTGTTTTTCTTTTGTAGTTTACCTATATCTTGCAACATTGAGGACAATGTCCGAGATAGTGTGGGAGAAGGGTAATCAGTATTTCATTTCCTTGTACGAAACCTAATTATTAATCGAAATATTTTGTTATTTAAATTCTCTTCAGTATTTTTAGCTATAACTAAAATTTATTCCTTTTAGAATGCTTTCACTCAACATACCCTATGAGTATATAGGTCGATAGACTTTGTTAGAAAACTGAGAAAAGACCTAACAAGATTGATACAGTATTGACACCTTAGACCCTTAGATATGCAATATCGGTTTGGATACCTTTTATACAGAAATCTGAAGCTTTAGTTCTAAATTAGCCCCGAGTAGTTTATATTAGCAGTCAACACCGCTTAAGCACAAGCTACATGGAAAGTCGATGCAAATAAGTGATTGATTTAAATATGCCAATAAAAAAAGAAGAATCTTAAGATATTGCAAGCCATTGCTAAAACAATCAAGCTGCACATATTCTAAAGAATGCAAAAAAATATGAGAGAAAGGCAAAGCAAGGTCTGATGTTAGTTAGTTCAGAGGAATCTGGTTCTGAACTCGGTAGGGCGAATTAAGATTCGATCCCCCACAACTTGAACTCAGTATGTTAAAGGGTTACTACACTTGTGTACCAGACCCCGTATTAGAAAAAGATCAAAATTCACCAACATGCTACTCCACTATGCGCATGTAAAGGTATAAGGCTTAATGTGAATTGCGTCAGAATGAAACTGGGTGAAACAGAAACAGGAGCATTAGGTTGAGTTATAATAGAATGATTCGGACTGTTTTGTATAATGTGTTTATGAACATTATATGTTTTAGTGTCATTAGTGTATCCTTAGTGTTCGAGTCACTATTAGTTCATTTATTAAAGTGTCGCACAACCACGTATAGATAGGCAATATGTTTCGTGTATGTGTTTGAAGGAGATTTCTACTTGATTGTTTACTTGAGGACAAGCAAATATTCAAGTATGGCGGAGTTTGATAACACGATTTTGTATCGATTTATTAGTGTGGTTTCCGTTTATTTAAGTTATGATTTTCTTTATGTCGAACAATATTATGAAAAGTTTGTGTCCATTTTGCAGGTATTTAGTTATACTTGTCTCGTGGAAGAAAAGAATGAAAATGAGACAAAAACAAGACTTTTAGCACAAGAAATGAAGCAGACAATTGAAGAAATGAAGATTTTGCATTTTTAATGTATGACGACCGTCACAGAAAGGTGACGACCGTCTCACATTCCAGACGAACGTTATGACCCTAAGACGAACATCCCAAAGCTTATATCAGAAACCTAAAACACACCTCAGTTCAGTCAAATGATAGACAACCGTTAATAAATTCTTCTCATTCAGCAGTGACTTTTACTCAACCCAAGTAGTCAAGGCCCAACAAATATGATTCCGATTTATTCTCAACAAACTTAGTTCACAGAAGCTATATATAGTAGCTATTACAAGTTCTAAAGGGAGCTTTACTTACAATATTGAATTGCTGCCAAATTTCCATTTGAAGCCGATTATTTATGTTCAGATATTTCTTTAGTATTCTTTTCAGTATTTACTTTATTTTTTATTTTCTGAACCAAAGTGATAACCTCCTTCCTTGGGAAGCCATCACCATTTATTTTCTTTCTAGCCACTGCATTTTGTTTTATTTTAAGTTTCTATAAGATTGCTTGATCAAGAGTACTTCATCCAGGTTTCCTAATTTAATGCTTTACCATTTAATTATTAAGTCATTTACTTTTATGCACATCTTCTTTTACCTTTCTTCGTATTTATTTAATATGTCTGGCTAAACCGTTTAATCGGTATGTGATTATATAATCGGGACAAATTCAATAGACCTAGGCTAACACCTTAACTCGGGTTACTTTCTAGTTTCAATTTCTTATTTATAAAAAACTTTTGTTACGAGATTAAGAAAGTATTAAAGGTTAGAATTAAGACCACGGGAGTTTGATATTGTAACCGGATAGTTGAAATCAAGCACTGCTTTTAAATATAGTGGAAGTTCTTTAAAACCAATTATAATCTTTAGGTTTCAAAAAATTATTTCAAACTTGAATTGACACGGCGAGAGTTCTCAATTGAACTTAGGAGTATAGTAATAGGCAAGATCTCGAGTGTGTGAGTCAACGAATTTTAAACCGACAGTTTCTGTGGAAAGATAACTTGACAAATCTTAATAAGCCAACCTTTTATCGAATTCGCGAAGGCGTACCAATTACAAACCGATATCCTTATTATAATTTAATTTAATATAAAATTCTTACGCTCTCTCACCTTAAAACTAAAATACCACTCGCATTAGCTAAACATAGTAACACACGATAACTCTAGGTTGATTATCGAGTCTTTGTGGGATCGATATCATTTATTACTAGGCGATTATGATGTATACTTGCGGTTATAATCTTTAGGGTTGAGTGAGTTAAAGAAACAATTAGAAATATTGTTTGAGAATAAGTTCATTCGACATAGTGTATCTCTGTGGGGTGCCCTGGTGTTGCCCTAAGTTTTCTTTGCATTGTCTTCTGCATCTTGCATACAAACAAGATCGCACTGGTTACTTGGTTCTTCTCGGGTTAGGTTTATGCCTCGCAGGGGATCACCGTCGTCTTTAATTACTTTATTTGTTTGTGTTTACTAACCATTAATCAAAATCCAAAAATATTTTGTTTCTTTTTGCTAACATTTTTTCAGGAAGAGGAACCATGTGAAAATGCCAAAAATAGCAGTCCTGCAGCTCGAGTAAATTTCACAGACAAAAGTCGAAGACGATCCGCAAATAATTCGAAATTATCAGATTGAGGATTTCCCAAGTTAATTGATTCATTCAAAGAATTTCGAAGGTTCATGTGTTCATTTCTTCGATGCACAATAAGAATCGGGACGAAACAACCAAGCAACCATGTTTGAATAAAAAATTCAAATTTCAGCTTGGTTAACCGGTTAACCAGTGCAAAATTTGAATTTTTTATTCAAATTCAGCACCCTTAGATCATTGATTTAATTGGAATATTCTAGATCCATTGGTTTCTGATTTCTCTACATCACTTTGATCATTTCCTACTGTAAACCCTCATTAATCACCACTCTTTTCCATTTCCCACCAAAATTCCAATTACCAAACCTAAATTCAAATTACCAAAGCAAGCTCCATTCCACCAAATTTCCATACCTAAGGCCTTTAAATAGGACCACAATTTCATTCATTCCACAAGCTTTTGATAGCCACAAAACCTCTTGCAAATTACTTCCCCAACACCAAAATTCTCAAAAGCTCACTTTATTTCTTTTGAAGTTATCAAGAATTCACATTGAATTCTTGATTAACTTGAGCTAAACCTTCATCTTTTCATTCTTTTGGTCATCAATTTCAGTAGATCTAAGCTTGTGTTGGTCCAATTTGAAGAAGAGCTTTTGGTAATTCATCTTCCTCCATAAACCCATATTCACCATCAACATTCAAGATGTAGATCCTTGGTGCCTTTGTTTCTAGATCCTTTGGATCTTTATTTGTTGTTTGATTGTAGGGATTCCACTGTATTTTGGTTTTAAAATATGTGCAAATTCAGATCATGATCATCCAATGTTTGAGAAAAGGTTTCAAAATGGATCATGCTGAATTTTCTGCATTTTTCACCTTCTGGTACAGCGTTAACCGTTGGTTAACCGGTTAACCAGTTTCAAAATAGTGCAGATTATTCAAAATCTGCTTGCGTTAACCGGTTAACCAATTCGTTAACCGGTTAACACAAGTCACAATGGTGTTTTTAGCTTGTTTCAAGCCCCCTTTTTGGTTCCTCTTTCTTCTTCTTCCTCCTTTTTATTTTTACCTTGGGAAGCACTTTTGGGAGTGATTTCTCCTTAATTTCAATGAACTTTGGGTGTAGATTAGAGTAGTTAATGTTCATTAATTCAAAACTACCTTTAAGTGAATTATTCAATCCATTTAAGGTACTTTGCATTAGTGATACATTTTCATGCTTGAATCCACCAAGATGAGTGTTTGAACTTAAGGATGGAAGAATACCATAAGTGAGGCTCAACTTGGTATTCATCTTTAGTTTTGTGTGGTATTGCGTCCGAATAACGATTTACATATCGTTTATCTCGCATGCATTAGCACAAATATTATGCACCTTAATTGGCGGTGGCCGGCCTCATTTGTAGGGTAATTACTTCGTAAATTACTCGGCGATTGCATAACATAGACCTAAATGTGTCCCGACTTAGGAATAAAAATCTAATTGGGTACTTGCAGTTTTGTGGACTGGATCTCTTGTTGATCGCGTAATCCCAAAGGGGTTAATCATATTGCATTAAGAATCGAGACTTATGAATGTTTGATACATAGGTACTTTGGGTCTCCCAATCTCCTTTCAAATTTCATTGAATTCGGTTCGATTTGCTTTGATTAATCGCTATAGTGTAAGATGCTAAGCGGCTCCGGTTGCCTTTCAATTTTGGTTACTCTTTTAGTTGTGGTTGATTAAGTTCACCATACCATTATTATGTAAATATTATTATACTATTACTACTATTAATATTTTAGATTCTTGCACTTTAATTCCTTTTTGTTACTAACCTTGACTTTTGTAAACAAAAACCTTGACTTTTGTCAAGTGGATTTTACTCTTTTTTTCTTTTCTTTTAAAATTAATGAATCTAATCATGTTGACCTTAATTCAATAATAAAAATATCAAACTCATTCAAGTTGTTTTGTGCTTTTGTGCACTTTTCTTTATTTTCTTAAAAGAGTGCCGATTATGATTCATTATTCTTTAGTCGGGTGCAAGTCTCTCAATCTCCATGGTTGTAGTTTGATGTAATTGAGTCTCTTGTCATTTGTGGGGGTTTAGTGGCATACTCGTTGATTTTATCCGAGTTGGCTCCCTCCCCATAGTGATGTATGAGTCTATGCATTCATTCTCATGGTAGTTTGTTTGGCCATCCACTTGAAGATGACAAACTCTCTTCACTTAATAAAATGAATCATAACCCACCTTTTCACTATTTGTACCATGAACTACGGGGTTTTGATCTTCCATTGCACTTTGTGGGTACGTAGGCATGAGGTGGTAAACCTCTCCAAACACAAAAATATAAAAAAAATAATTCTTTCTCTCATCTTCCCACTATCATTTAACAAACCTTTTTCAAACCAAAAGCATTAAATTTTTCAAAGGGCTCCCGTGGAGTACCACAAACATTTTGGGTGCGTAAAACCTTCGCATTGTGTAACCTATCCCCTTACCCGTTTCTCTGTTGTGTTTCACTAGCTTTTTTGCTTTTAGATTCATTAGGATTTATTCGCTTTTTTTTTATTTTCCTCTTGGAATAAAAATAAAGCGCGGTGGAAACTCTGTTTACTTTGAGTTAAGTTAACTAATAGCTTACACTCATATTTTTACCGCTACAGAAAAGTGGTGACTCTGCTGGGGAGTAATCTCTAAGTGGATTCGGCCTACTTTGATTTATTTACTGCTTTGGTTTGATTTGCTTATTATTTGTTTGTTCTGTTTCGGTTTTGGCGATCCTCTGTGAGTGAGATAGATTCTAACCCGGATCTGAGTTGAACTTATGATAGGACGGCGATATTCGAAGCGATAAGCGATTGAGTAGTCCAAAGCTATATCAATTTGATAATCTCCACTCGGTTAGGCTCTCTTGGATTATCAATGTCATGATGAGTAATCATACGAGGCATTATTTTCCGACCCTGAGTTGATCATACTGAGGACCGTAGAACCCTTAACCCATTCAAGCCAATTTAGGAGCATAGTGCGGAAACTATCTGGGTGTAAACCTAAGGTGGTTGTCACGCGATACTACACTCGGACGAGGTCTATTTTAAGAATGTTATCGGTTGGGGAGTAATCCAACGTACCGATAATATTCTAAATATGGCTGTTAACTTCGGGCACCTCTATTATCACCCTTTTGGTTTTCTGCAGGTACAATGAAGACAAAACTTTAGTACTTACCTGTGTGGGTTGGTGTTCTGTTACTTTGGCTTCATGCTCGTGACTCGGAACCTAGACCCGTGTGCTTTGTGTGATCTTGTTTGTGGTTGTTGCATACATGCCATCATACATTCATGAGCATTGTTTTTGAGATTTCAAGGGACTCATAAGATATTATTGCAAAATTTCAGATCTCTATGGTTATGAATTTTGAAAGGAGGAACACAAAGACGTACACCTTCAAGAATCCTAATATAGTAGAGTTGAGAAAGCTAGGAGCATTGGTGGTTGATACCCAGAGGGGATTCTCCCTACCTTAGCTCAGTTTTATGATCTGTTGCATCATTGTTTCACCTTTCCGGATTATCAGCTTGTGCCAACCTAGGAGGAGTACTCTCATTGGATGGTTTTACCTATTTTGGACAAGGAATTTCTTTTTAGTGGTTTAGAGAAGGAGCTTACTACCAAAGTCATCGCCAAAGCCCTTTTTCTCAAAGAGTCTGATCTTAATGGGAAGTTTCTTCCAAAAGGGAGTGTCTGTGGTATTAATGCTAAGTTCTTGATGGGGAAAGATTCTACTTCTCTTACTTTGGGTCATAAGGATGTATTTGAGGCTATTCTTGCTTTGCTCATTTATGGGATTGTCTTGTTTCCTAACTTAGATGGTATTGTGGATGAGAATGCCATTCATATTTTCTTGAAGAAGAATCCGGTACCTACTTTGCTTGGAGACATGTATCATACTTTCATTATAGGACCTCCAAAGGTGATGGAGAGATTGTGTGTTGTGCGCCTCTTCTCTATAGGTGGTTTATTTTGCACCTACCAAAGTCCGACATCTTCAAGGAAAATAGAGAGAAGCGAAGATGGTCTCAAAGGATTATGTCTCTTTCTCACAAGGATGTGACTTGGTATTGTTCTCATTATGATATTGGAGTACTTATTGACAGTTGTGGAGAGATTCCTAACGTACCTCTTCTTGGTACACGTGGGGGAATTAGTTACAACCCTATTCTTGCTAGGCGACAATTGGGATATTGTTTGAAGGATGTACCAAGCAACCTTTCCTTATCCCTTTTCTTCTTTCTTAATGGTGCAGATCATGTAGAAATGAAGAAAAGGATTTCTCATTCTTGGCATGAGGTTCATCAGAAAGAGAAGGGTCAATTAGGAAGACAACACCTTGCTCCCTCCGAGTGTTATATCTAGTGGGTTCGATCTAGGGCTTCCAAGCTCAAGATGCCTTATCCACCCGATGAGGCTTTGTTTCCTATACTACCATTGTTTGCTTTTCTTACTCCTATTGATGAGAAGGTTGCTCTTCAAGAAGAGTTGGACAAGATGAAGAAAGAGAAAGAAGAATGGCTACTTGATAAGACTACGATGCAAGAGCAACTGAAAGAGAAGGATGATCTCATTGATTTACTTGAGCAGCGTGTTACGAAGAGGCCAAAAGAGGATTTATTTTCCTCTAGTACTCCATCTACCATTCCTCCTACATACGGCGCTTGGAAGGCCATTGTTGACCAGTTGGTGAAGACTAAGGAAGACATGGAGAATTGGTACAAGAAAGAGATTAAGAGGATTCGCATGAAGTACCAGCCAGGATTCAGATCTTCTTCGGATGTGATCCCCTAGGCCTAGTTTACTTTTTCTCTCATGTATTAGGATTGTTGAGGCTTGTACTTCACTTGAAATCCTTACTTTGATTTTAATGAGAATGAGTTTTTAAGTACTTCAAAAAGTGTTTCTTTATAAATATTGCAATTTATCTTATAGTCCTTTGAAATCTTTGCATTTGCATATGCATACCATGTATCATACCTGCACTTGTCTTGCTTTTTGAGTGTTGTCTAGGGATCTTATGTTGTTTCTTGGTCTTCATTCAGTTCTCCTGTCAAGCTGACTCACAAGGTTGATACTCGAGCTAATCGGAAGAAGATGTCGGAAACTTTACAACAAGATAATCGTGAGCTACGCGAAGAAGTTACATATCTGAAGGAAAGCTTGGAAAGAGTTACTGCCATGATGGAAAGCCTGGTGGCTGCTCAGAATCAACCACCTCCTCCTAATTCTCCTGTTCAGAATACAATCATCTCTGAGATTGTTACTGCATCAATTCCTGCTGAGATAGTTCTTTCTCCTCGCTATCGCATGCCTGCTAGTACACCGTGGGGCATGCCAGTTGATTTCATTCCTGCTGGTTTTCATCCTCCTCCTCCTCCTGAGACTGCTGTATTTAATACTCTTTTGCTAGTGATGACTACTCTTCCTCCAGTGATGACTACTGCACCGCCTGTGATGCACACTATTCCGTACCATGATGAAGTGATTTACCATGCTGAGCCCAGTGAAGATGCGTGTGTGATTGAAAGACTTGATGATTTTCAAGGTCGTTTTTCTGAGATATAGAGGAAGATGAGAGCCTTGAAGCATAAGGATTTGTTCAGAATAGATGCTTATGATCTTTTCCTGGTTCCTAATGTTAAAGTTCCGTACAATTTTAGGTTTCCTGAGTTCGAGAAGTATAAAGGTAACACTTGTCCTCTGAGTCATTTGACTATGTATGCTAGGAAGATGTCTGCTCAGACAAACAATGATCAGTTGCTGATTCATTATTTCCAAGATAGTTTGACTGGTGGTGCCATGAGATGGTACATGAGTTTGGACAATAGCCAAATCAAGACATTCAATGATCTAGGATAGGCTTTTGTTAGACAATACAAGTATAATGTTGATATGGAACCAGATAGAGATCGACTTCGTGCTATGTCCCAGAAGGACAAAGAGACTTTCAAAGAATATGCGTAGAGATGGCGCGAGCTAGCAGCTCAGATTGATCCTCCTCTAGAAGAGAAAGAGATGAAGAAGATATTTTTAAAGACTTTAGGTTCTTTCTACTACGACAAGATGATAGCAAGTTCTCCTTCCAATTTCACTGAAATGGTGATTATGGGGATGCGTTTAGAAGAAGGTGTTCGTGAGGGACGGTTGAGACAAGAGAGTAGTGCAGGCTCGAGCTCTAGGAGGTTCAACTTTGGTAAAAAGAAAGAAGGTGAGACTAATGTTGTGTCTCGTGAAAGTTATAGAAGACCTCGTGGTCGTGAGAATCATCATCAGCATCATGTAGCTTCTGTAACTCCGGTGATTAATGTGACTCCAACTGTGCCAGCAGCTCCAAAGTATCTGTCACGTTATCAACCGCCTTCTGTGCAACAAGGTGGTAATTAATAGGTTCGTGCTAAGCCGAGTTTTGACCCCATTCTAATGTTGTATGCGTATTTTCTTCCATCTCTAATTGCGAAGAATCTTATGCAAACACGTTCTCCACCTCCAGTTCCAGAGTCTATCCCATAGTGGTATAAGCCAGAGGCTCATTGTACTTTCCACCAAGGTTCCCCGGGGCATGATGTTGAGAACCGTTATCCCTTGAAGTTTGAAGTGCAAAAATTGATAAGGAGCAATATTCTGTCCTTCAATGATGTTAATCCAAATGTGAAGACAAATCCGCTTCCGAAGTAATATAATACGTCTATGAATATGGTTGATGGTTGTCCTAGTTTATTCAAGATTTATGAGGTCCGCCATATTCGAAGGTCTTTGGTTGAGATGCATGCTTTCTTAAGTGAATATCATGATATTGATCATGATTATGCTAGTTGTTGCATTTGCTCAGTGAACCCTCGTGGTTGCGTGATTGTTAAGAGAGACATTCAAAAGATGATGGACGATAAGTTGATAAAGGTGACAACAAAAAGAGATGAGTATGAAAATGAAGTGAACGTTATTGTGCCTCAGTTCAATATTCCTAAGAAGGTTGTTCCTGAGAAGTTGGATATTTCTTTTGATAGCCGCAAATATACTGTTACTCCCTTGGTGATCAATTTGCCTGGTCCAATGCCATATGAGTCTGATAAAGTTGTTCCATATCGATATAATGCTACGATGATAGAAAATGGTAAAGAAGTTCATATTCCTTCTCCAAAGTATATGCTTAGCATTGCTGATGTGAAAAAGGTTACTCGAAGTGGTAGAGTTTATGCTTCGGATCCTCCGAAGAAATTTGAAGATACAAGTGTGAGTAAACATATTATGGATGATGTTGCCCGATCAGGCCAATTCGGTGATAATGAAGATGAGGTGTTAAAATTGATAAAGAAGAGAGAGTACAACGTTACTAAGAAGTTGTTGCATACTCCGTCAAAAATATCGGTTTTATCACTCTTGATGTGCTCTGAGGCTCATAGGCAGTCTTTGCAGAAGATTCTTGATCAAGCTTATGTTGACCATGATGTGACTGTTGATCAGTTTGATAGTATTGTGGAAAATATCACATCATGCAATAATCTGAGTTTCTGTGATGATGATTTTCCTGAAGAAGGAAGGAACCATAATTTGGCTCTGCATATTTCAGTGAACTGTCAGGAACATGCTATGTCTAAAGTGCTGGTTGATACTGGGTCTTCTCTGAATGTGATGTCGAAGTCGACTTTGTCAAGGCTGGCGTACCAAGGTGCTCCCATGAGGCATAGTGGGATTATTGTGAAAGATTTTGATGGATCGAAGAAGACTGTGATTGGTGAAGTTGATCTTCCTATTCTGATTGGACCGTTTATATTCCAAATTACTTTTCAAGTAATGGATATACGTCCCGCTTCTTGGAAGACCCTGGATTCATGAGGCAGGAGCTGTGACATAGGCTCTCCATCAGAAGCTGAAGTTTGTAAAACATGGGAAATTAGTGACTATTGGCGGTGAAAAGGCGATGCTAGTGAGCAATTTGTCATCTTTCTCCTATATTGATGCTGAAGAAGAGGTGGGAACTTCATTTTAGGCTCTTTCTGTTGTTGATAATGCTGCTAAGAAGAATGTCATGCCTATGTCTTCTCTCAAGGAAGCTCTGCGTGTGCTTGAAACTGGTCGATCTGACGGTTGGGGACGAGTTATTGATGTTTTCGACAATAAAGAAGGATTTGGTATTGGTTTTGCACCAGGTGTGGCTCTCCATGACCCGAAGACTATTCAGGAAGGATTCCAAAGTGTTGGGTTTATCAACGATCATCCCGCTGCTGCCATCATTGAAGATGATGAAGATGAAGAAATGCCTAACTTTGTTACGCACGAAAAGATTTGCAAGAAATGGATTGTTGTTGATGTTCCTTTTATTGTTCATGCTTCAAAGTAATTTGTTTTATTTTCTTTCAAAAATCCTTTCACTCTGCCCAAGGTGAAAGTGATGTTTGTCGGGCTTTGTTTCAGATTTTATCATCATCAATAAAATGCTATTTTGTTATTTCCATATGTGTTTTTCTTTTTTGTTTTATTTTGAAAAATGGTAACATAAAAAACCCAAAATAAAAACAACCATTGTTTATCTGCATAACGTTTGCACTTTTGCTCATATTCTAAAATAAAAATAAAATCATTGTGCAAATTGATTGATAAACCCATTGAAAACAATGATCCTATGCCCACTCCAAACTATGAATTCCCTGTGTTCGAAGCTAAGGAATATGATGTTAAAGAGATTCCTGATGAGATTTCTCGGTTGCTTGAGCATGAGGAGAAGGTTATTCAGCCTCATGGAGAGTCTATAGAGATAGTCAACTTGGGTTCTGAAGATGATAAGAAAGAAGTCAAGGTTGGAGCATTGCTTGGTCCCGATGTTAAGAAGAGGATTGTAGAGCTTCTTAGAGAGTATGTTGATGTATTTGCTTGGTATTATCAAGATATGCCAGGTCTTTATACTGATATTGTGGAGCATAGATTGCCGCTGAAGCTTGAATGTCCACCTGTGAAGCAAAAATTGAGAAGATCTCATCCTGATATGGCAGTAAAGATTAAAGAGGAGGTTCAAAAGCAGATTGATGCAAGTTTTCTTGTGACATCTAATTATCCTCAATGGGTGGCCAATATTGTGCCTGTTCCAAAGAAAGACGGAAAAGTCCGAATGTGTGTTGATTACAGAGATTTGAATAAAGCCAGTCCAAAAGATGATTTTCCATTGCCACACATTGATGTGTTGGTAGATAATACGACTAAGTTTGATGTGTTCTCTTTTATGGATGGATTTTCCGGTTATAATCAAATAAAGATGGCACCTGAGGACATGGAAAAGACCACATTTATTACACCATGGGGAACATTCTACTATAGAGTGATGCCCTTTGGATTGAAGAATGCTAGTGCGACATACCAAAGAGCTATGACCATGCTTTTCCATGATATGATGCACAAAGAAATTGAGGTATATGTTGATGGTATGATCTCTAAGTCGAGGACTAAAGAGGATCATGTTGAACATTTGCTGAAGTTGTTTCAAAGGTTAAGGAAGTTTAAACTTCATTTGAATCCGAACAAGTGCACATTTGGTGTACGTTCTGGAAAGTTGTTAGGTTTCATTGTCAGCCAAAGAGGCATTGAAGTTGATCCTGATAAAGTGAAAGCTATTCAGGAAATGCCTGCTCCAAGAACTGAAAAGCAAGTAAGAGGATTCTTGGGCCGTTTGAATTATATTTCGAGGTTTATCTCTCACATGACTGCCACATGTGCTTCGATTTTCAAGTTGCTTTGAAAAGACAAAGGTTGTGTCTGGACAGATGATTGTCAGAAGGCATTTGAAAGTATCAAAGAATATCTGCTTGAACCTCCTATCTTATCTCCTCCGGTGGAAGGTAGGCCGTTGATCATGTACTTGACTGTGCTGGAAGATTCCATGGGTTGTTTTCTTGGTCAGCAAAATGAATCTGGAAGAAAAGAATATGCAATTTACTACTTGAGCAAGAAATTCACTGATTGCAAGTCTCGGTACTTCATGCTTGAAAAAACGTGTTGTGCCTTAGCTTGGGGTGCAAAGTGTCTTTGCCAGTATATGCTAAATCATACAACTTGCCTAATCTCTAAAATGGATCCGATCAAGTATATATTTGAAAAGCATGCTTTGACTGGGAGGATTTCTCATTGGAAAATGTTGTTGTCAGAATATGATATCGAGTATTGAGTTCAAAAAGCTATAAAAGGTAGTATCTTGGCTGACCATTTGGCACATCAACCGATTGATGATTACCAGCCAATCAAGTTTGATTTTCCAGATGAGGATGTGATGTGTTTGAGAATGAAAGATTGTGATGAAACTTTTATTGAGGAAGGTCCGAGGCCTGGATCTCGATGGGGTTTAGTTTTTGATGGCGCTGTGAATGCACGTAGAAGAGGAATTGGGGAAATGATCATTACTCCCCATGGTTCACATATTCCTTTTGTTGCGAGGTTGACTTTTCCTTGTACTAATAATGAAGCTGAGTATGAAGCCTGCATTATGGGTCTTGAGGAAGCTATTGATCTGAGGATTAAGCATCTTGATGTGTATGAAGATTTTGCCTTGGTAATCAATCATATCAAGGGTAAGTGGATAACTCATCAACCCCACTTGATCCCTTATAGAGATTATGCTAGGAGAATATCAAGTTTCTTCACTAAAGTTGAGTTTCATTATGTGCCTCGTGATGAAAATCTGATGGCAGATGCTTTGGCAACTATCGCTTCTATGATAAAGGTGCACCAGTGGAATGACGTTCCCATGATCAGGGTGATGCGACTTGAAAGACCAGCTCATGTGTTTGCAGTTGAAGAGGTCCATGATGACAAGCCTTGGTATCATGATATTAAATGTTTTCTCCAGAGTCAGGAATACCCGCTTGGGGCATGCGATAAAGATAAGAGAACTTTGTGGAGATTGGTAGGCAATTTCTTCCTGAATGGAAATGTGCTTTATAAAATAAATTTCGACATGGTCTTGCTCAGATGTGTGGATAGACACGAAGCAGACATGTTAATGAAAGAAATTCATGAAGGATCTTTTGGTACTCATGCTAATGGGCATGTAATGGCTAAAAATATGTTGAGAGCAGGTTACTATTGGCTGACAATGGAATCTGATTGTTGCAAGTATGTGAAAAAGTGCCATAAGTGTCAAGTGTATGCTGATAATATTCATGTGCCACCAAATCATCTCAATGTAATTTATTCCCCGTGGCCTTTCTCTATGTGGGGAATTGACATGATTGGTATGATTTAACCCAAGGCTTCGAATGGACATCATTTTATTCTTGTAGCAATTGACTACTTCACCAAGTGGGTGGAAGCTGCATCATATGCTAATGTGACCAAGCAAGTCGTGGTTCAGTTTATCAAGAATAACATTATCTGTAGATATGGTGTTCCGAATAGAATCATTACTGATAATGGTTCAAATTTGAATAATAAGATGATGAAAGAGCTTTTTGAAGAATTCAAGATTCAACACCATAATTCTTCTCCTTATAGATCGAAAATGAATGGGGTTGTTGAAGCTGCGAATAAGAACATTAAGAAGACCATTCAGAAGATGGTTGTGACATAGAAGGACTGGCATGAGATGCTCCCTTTTGCTTTGCACGGGTATCATACATCTGTCTGCACCTCAACAGGGGAAACCCCTTTCTCACTTGTTTATGGTACAGAAGCAGTGCTCCCCGTCGAGGTTGAGATCCCATCAATGAGAGTTCTGATGGAAGCCAAGTTGACTGAGGCTGAATGGTGTCAGAGTAGATTTGATCAGTTGAATTTGAAGAAAAGAGAATAACAGCTTTGTGTCATGGTCGGTTGTACCAGCAAAGAATGAAGAAATCTTTTGACAAGAAGGTCAAACCTCGTGTATTCAGAGAAGGCAACCTCGTGCTCAAAAAGATCCAGTCTTTCATTACAGATTCTCGGGGCAAGTGGACTCCGAACTATGATGGCCCATATGTTGTCAAGAAAGCCTTCTCTGGCGGTTCATTAATTCTTGCAACTATGGATGGTGAGGAGATCACTCGTCCTATGAATGTGGATGCAGTCAAGAAATACTTCGCCTAAAAAATAAAAGAACAGCTCGCTAAGTTGAAAACCCGAAAGGGTGTCTTAGGCAAAAATGAGCGTTTCGGTGGATTGAAAACCCGAAAGGGCGGTCCAGGAAAAAATTAGAGACAAAAACATAAATAATTATCCCGGTAGATTGAAAACCCGAAAGGGAAATCTAGGAAAAAGTTAGGAATCATGGCAAGTAACTGCATCGACAGATTGGATCACTTGTAGCGACCGAGGATTTCAGATTCTATCCTTCAGAAGAAATGCCCATCAAAGATTCTTATTCACTCATCCTTGATTGAAGTTTCGGGCACAGTGGAAATCAAAGTTGATAGGGAGAATAATGATCATTGTATTTCAATGTAGCCCTTTTCCATGTATTTACCATTTTTCAAACTTGTAATGATCTATGGAGTCCCTCCATTCTTTCAATAATATTGAGCTTTTATCCATTTGTTTGAAACTCTTTATATTGTTTCTGTTTACAAAATATCAATTTATTGTTGATGATGATTTTTGAAAAAAATTTAATAAATTTAATCTTTGAAGATTATAAAAACATTTTCCCTTGATTTGTGAACAACGAAAGGATATCAATAGTGATTCCAGGGATGGTAAAGTTTGGATGTGTGTAACTTGTCTCTCCCAAAGCAGGGTTTGATCCGTTTATGTCCTTAAGGAATTTTTGATTGGTCCTAGCATGTCGATGTTAATGATGTTTTGTTCCCCAGCAACCAGCATGAGCAAGGATTGTAAATACTCTTAATTATGTTCCTTTGCCCCGGAAGAGTTGTTGGAAGATATATCCTAGAAAATCCCCAACTGAGTTTTGATCTCTTCCTCAGTAGTTTACCCTTGACTTGAAAAGTATTGGAAGACCTCGACCGAGTCTTTGCTCCTCAACATAAGTTGGTTGCATCCCTCAGTAGAAGTATGGGTATATCAATCATTTTAGAGGTTTTCTTTCACCTGTTGGTGATTATTGATTTAAAATCCCTCGTAATTGTGATTTGCTATGATGTTAACCTATGGTATCCCCCCGTGGATCGAAAAGTCCAAACGTTCAGTGATGAAAGATCTTCATAGATCCCCAATAAGTCTGCGTGTGATAGTTTCCAACAGATCTCTTTTTTTGTTCTTTGGCAAGTTTTGCACTCTTTCCCCAAGCAGAGTGGGAGTGGTATAATTCTTTTCTCGAATGGAGAAGAAATAGTATGATAATTATTCCCTACAGGAGTTTGATTAAGAACATTTATGTCCCCAACATGGATCGTGGAAGTTCTTCCCACCCTCGGCAGATCATTACCTTTCCTCAGTAGGTTGGTATCCCTATGCAGAGTTGATGATTGATGTTTGATACTCCAGCAAGCTGTGCTTTATTTGCATCATTGGAAGATCTTTATTTTGTTTCCTCATCCAGATTTATGAAGATATTCGTCCCCATCAGAGTTTAACAGGGACATTCCCCTCTTCCCCTAGAGTATGGAAGATTTTGTGTTGTTGAGATATCTCCGACATGTTATCCTCTTAGAGTGGAATTTTCTGATGTTATCCTTTTATGGATTCTTGAAGATTGCTTTGTGGACTGGATCCCTAGCAGTTGTTTTCCCCAGTATGAATTATGCCTTGTAGTAGGATTTTATTCCTTTGATGTTTTTTTGATATTCCCCTGCAGGATTTCGAATCGAATCTCCAGCATGGTCCCCGACCTTGTTGCCTTGGTTAGCCGAGTATCCAGTTGTTGTGGTGTTTATGTCACCCGTTGCTTATCTTTATGTCTGTTTTGTTAGCCTATTCATACGCATAAGCATAACATCATTTGCTTGAATTTTTGCATTTATCTTTGTTCCTCGCTCTTTGGTGTGATTTTTCCCCATAGAGTGTGTGTGTTGTCTTCCTCTCAAGTTTAGAGTGTCAACCCTTAAGTAGAAAGTGTTTATCCTTTCTATTTCCCCACTAAGTTTGCTTCTCGTGGATGATTTTGATTCAGTTTCCTCCCCATTTTATTATCTGGATTGAACTTCCCCAGTTGAGATATTTCCTCTTCGGGATGAGTCTTGTTTGACCGTTTCTCTCCAATTTGTTCTTGGATTGAATTTTGGTCCCCTTTATGAGTAATGTTTGCTTTGGAATTAAGCTATCATTGTTTGATAGTGGGCAATATTTTCTCTAACTTGAGTATATTACTTTAGAATTAAGCTATCAATTTTTCGATAGTGGGTAATATTACCAAATTAATCAAGCTCTTTTGCGTGTACTCCTACCCAGTAAGTTTGGTAGTTTAGAGTTCTTCTTTTTACCCTGTAAAAAGGTAATAAAAGTTATTCCCCTTTGTTGTGATCCTACCCAGTAAATCAGGTAGTTGAGTTTTTTTCTACCCAGTAAAAGGTTAGTGGAAGTTATCCCTCTTTGTTTTGCTCCTATCTAGTAAATCGATAGTTGAGTCTGTTATTCCCGTATCTTCTACCCAATAAACCGGTAGTTGATGATTCAGTTCCGACTCGGTATTCCTACATTTTTAGACTCAAATACTTTGATTGGTTATTGTTCCTTGGAAGAGTGTTTACTCTTTCCCGTTGAACCCTGTTACCTTGATTATATCATATTTTCTTTTCCCCCATGTGGAGTCGGTTATCATGTCGATGTTAATGATGTTTTGTTCCCCACAGAGATCTTGGGTTTGCATATCATATTCATATCATATCATGTTTTCTTAGGACAAAAATTTGGGTTTTCTATATTTAAGGCTCTCCCCTCTTGCAGAGACGAAGATGTCAATCTTCATATCTTCAGATTGAAGAAACTTAAATAGGGGCAGCTTTTGCACCCTAATTTTTGCCCAAAGTTTTCTTTGCATTGTCTTCTGCATCTTGCATACAAACAAGATCACATTGGTTACATGGTTCTTCTCGGGTTAGGTTTATGCCTCGCAGGGGATCACCGTCGTCTTTAATTACTTTATTTGTTTGTGTTTACTAACCATTAATCAAAATCCAAAAATATTTGATTTCTTTTTGCTAACATTTTTTCAGGAAGAGGAACCATGTGAAAATGCCAAAAATAGCAGTCCTGCAGCTCGAGTAAATTTCAAAGACAAAAGTCGAAGACGATCCGCAAATAATTTGAAATTATCAGATCGAGGATTTCCCAAGTTAATTGATTCATTCAAAGGATTTCCAAGGTTCATGTGTTCATTTCTTCGACGCACAACATGAATTGGGCTGAAACAACCAAGCAACCATGTTTGAATAAAAAATTCAAATTTCAGCTTGGTTAACCGGTTAACCAAATGGTCAACCGGTTAACCAGTGCGAAATTTGAATTTTTTATTCAAATTCAGCACCCTTAGATCATTGATTTAATTGGAATATTCTAGATCCATTGGTTTCTGATTTCTCTACATCACCTTGATCATTTCCTACCGTAAACCCTCATTAATCACCACTCTTTTCCATTTCCCACCAAAATTCCAATTACCAAACCTAAATTCAAATTACCAAAGCAAGCTCCATTCCACCAAATTTCCATACCTAAGACCTTTAAATAGGACCACAATTCCATTCATTCCACAAGCTTTTGATAGCCACAAAACCTCTTGCAAATTATTTCCCCAACACCAAAATTCTCAAAAGCTCACTTTCTTTCTTTTGAAGTTATCAAGAATTCACATTGAATTCTTGATTAACTTGAGCTAAACCTTCATCTTTTCATTCTTTTGGTCATCAATTTTAGTAGATCTAAGCTTGTGTTGTTCCAATTTGAAGAAGAGCTTTTGGTAATTCATCTTCCTACATAAACCCATATTCACCATCAACATTCAAGATGAAGATCCTTGGTGCCTTCGTTTCTAGATCCTTTGGATCTTTATTTGTTGTTTGGTGCCTTTGTTTCAAGCCCCATTTTGGTTCCTCTTTCTTCTTCTTCTTCCTCCTTTTTATTTTTACCTTGGGAAACACTTTTGGGAGTGATTTCTCCTTAATTTCAATGAACTTTGGGTGTAGATTAGAGTAGTTAATGTTCATTAATTCAAAACTACCTATAAATGGATTATTCAATCCATTTAAGGTACTTTGCATTAGTGATACATTTTCATGCTTGAATCCACCAAGATGAGTGATTGAACTTAAGGATGGAAGAATTCCATAAGTGAGGCTCAATTTGGTATTCATCTTTAGTTTTGTGTGGTATCGTGTCCGGATAACAATTTACATATCGTTTATCTCGCATGCAAGGGCACTAATATTATGCACCTTAATTGGTGGTGGCCGGCCTCATTTGTAGGGTAATTACTTCGTAAATTACTCGGCGATTGCTTAACATAGATCTAAATGTGTCCCGACTTAGGAATAAAAATCTAATTGGGTACTTGCAGTTTCGTGGACCGGATCTCTTGTTGATCGCATAATCCCAAAGTGGTTAATCATATTGCATTAAGAATTGAGACTTATGAATGTTTGATGCGTAGGTTCTTTGGGTCTCCCAATCACCTTTCAAATTTCATTGAATTCAGTTCGATTTGCCTTGATTAATCGCTATAGTGTAAGATGCTAAGCGGATCTGGTTGCCTTTTGATTTTGGTTACTCTTTTGGTTGTGGTTGATTAAGTTCACCATACCATTATTATGTAAATATTATTATACTATTACTAGTATTAATATTTTAGATTCTTTCACTTTAATTCCTTTTTGTTACTAACATTTAATTTCTTGCACTTTTATTGCTTTTATTTTATTTTTCCTTATTCATCCATATCATGTTTATTATTTGTTCTTATTATTTTAGTTGTTGATTTTCCTTTTGTCCATTTGGACACAAAAACACATTAATAAAGGATTAAACTTCTAAAAAACTTGTGACTTTAATTTGTGGACTTTTGGTTACTATCCTTGGCATTGGAATGGAAATTTTTGGACTTAGATTTTAGGATCCCTTCCCTTTTCTTTGATCTTCATGAAGTTGGATTGAACCTTTATTTGGCCATTTGCTAGCTTAAAAGGATGGAACTCTTATGCTCATAATTTCGAATGTCATCAAGTTTGGTTAGATCTTTCTTCCCTTATCTCCTTATTTTCTTTTTTAGGATAGTCCCTTCATCTCCTCCCATTCTTCAATTTTCAAAACCTTCTCCCTTTTTCAAAGGATTCCATCTTTTTAAATCATCACCTCTTTAATAAACAAAAACCTTGACTTTTGTCAAGTGGCTTTTACTCTTTTTTTCTTTTCTTTTAAAATTAATGAATCTAATCATGTTGACCTTAATTCAAAAAATAAAAAGAATCAAACTCATTCAAGTTGTTTTGTGCTTTTGTGCAATTTTCATTATTTTCTTAAAAGACTGTCGATTATGAGTCATTATTCTTTAGTCGGGTGCAAGTCTCTGAATCTTCATGGTTGTAGTTTGATGTAATTGAGTCTCTTGTCTTTTGTGGAGGTTTAGTGGCATACTCGTTGATTTTATCTGAGTTGGCGCCCTCCCCATAGTGATGTATGAGTCCATGCCTTCATTCTCATGGTAGTTTGTTTGGCCACCCTTTTCACTATTTGTACCACGAACTACGGGGTTTTGATCTTGCATTGCACTTTGTGGGTACGTAGGCATGAGGTGGTAAACCTCTCTAAACACTAAAATATAAAAAATATGTATTTCTATCATTTCCCCAGTCTCATTTAACAAACTTTTTTCAAACCAAAAGCAGTAAATTTTTCAAAGGGCTCCCGTGGAGTACCACAGACATTTTGGGTGCGTAAAACCTTCCCATTGTGTAAACTATCCCCTTACCCGTTTCTCTGTTGTGTTTCTTTAGCGTTTTTAATTTTAGATTCATTAGGATTTATTCGCTCTTTTTTTTCCTTTTCCTCTTGGAATAAAAATAAAGCGTGGTGGCGACTCTGTTTACTTTGAGTTAAGTTAACTAATAGCTTACACTCATGTTTTTACCGCTACACATATGGTGAGAGAACTTGAAATGATTGAGTAATTTAGAGACATGAGTTTTTTGTATGAGACGATTGCAAATAGTGTGAAATTGGGTATGTTAAAGATGACTAGTTGAATTTTGGAGAAATTCGTGAGGTTCAGAAATCTGATTTTAAATTAGTTGATCAGTTGATGTTGGTTGATCAAGGTAATGCAGGTGAGTTCTGAATTGATGAAAATGGAGTTTTGAGATTTCGAGAAAGAGTATGTGTTCCTGATATTCCTGGAATTAAAAAGAGTATTTTAGAGAAGGGACATAGAAGTTGACTGGGTATTCATCTTGGCGCTACGAAGATGTATCAAGATCTGTGTAGATTGTTTTGGTGGCCATGCATGAAAAGAGATATTCCTGAATTTGTGTATACATGTTTGACTTGCCAGAAGTCAAAAATTGAACATCAGAAACCTTCAGGTATGATGCAGCCATTGAATTTTCCTGAGTGGAAATAGGATAGAATTTCCATGGATTTTGTGACTGGGTTACCGAAGACAACAAGAGGTAATGATTCAATTTGGTTGATTGTGAATAGGTTAACTAAGTCGGTGCATTTCTTGCCGATGAAGATTAATCATTCTATACAGAAGTTGGATGAGATTTATATTGATGAGATTGTGAAGTTGCATGGGGTACCTTCGAGTATTGTGTCGAATAGAGATCTACGGTTTACGTCAAGGTTTTGGAAGAGTTTAAAAGATTCTTTGGGTACTAAGTTGAGGATGAGTTCTGATAAGAGAAGAAAAACACTTGAATTCCAAGATGGAGATCACGTGTTCTTAAGAGTTACTCCTATGACTGGTGTGGGACGAGCTTTAAAGTCTAGAAATCTCACTCCGTGTTTTGTTGGTCCATATCAGATTATGCAGAGGATAGGAGAGGTTGCCTATCGGGTGGCTCTACCGCCGTCACTTGAAAATTTACATGATGTGTTTCATGTGTCACAATTGAGGAAGTATATTCCGAATCCATCGCAAGTAATTCAAGTGGATGATGTTCAGGTGAGGGATTATCTGACAGTTGAAGCTTTTCTTGTGAGGATTGATGGTCTATAATTGAAGCAATTGCGAGGTAAAGAGATTTCCTTAGTGAAGGTGTTGTGGGGCGGGCTAGCTGGAGAGAGTTGGACCTGGGAGCGGGAAGACCAGATGAAGGAGTCGTATCCGACTCTGTTTAATTCAGGTAATTTTCGAGGAAGAAAATTCTTAAAGTAGGGGAGAGTTATAACACCCCAAAAATATAAATTGATTATTTATTAATTTATTTAATTAATTTAGAAAGAATTTTAAGGGTTTTGGTAATTTTGGAGAATTTTGGGAGTACAAGAGTATTTTCAGATAATATAAATAATTAGTGTATTATTATACTATTATTATTATTAATAAAAATATTGAGAAAATAGGGGCAAGGTGGTAATAAAAGAAATATAGTAAGGATAATATTGGGAAATCTCTAGAATGGGATATTTGGTCTAAAGAATGAGAAGACCGATCAAATTCTGATTTTTATTGTGTTTTTGTGAAGAAGAGCTCGGAGGAAGAGAAGAGAAGAGGAAGCTCTAGGGTTTGGAGGAATTGTCAGAAAATATTGGAGAATGAAGGTTAAGTTGTGAAATTCTCTAAGGTATGGGGAGTTTTCATATCTTATTATAGTTTTATAGGGTTTGGTTTGTGAATCGCTTAGGTATTCGTAGATTGTTGAGTAATTGTTGTGCTTGATGAATTATAAAGATTTGGATTGTTATGTGTTGATATATGTGCATTATGTGAACTAATTGAGGCACTTTGATGTTGGAGAAAACTGATTTTTGGTGGCATTTGGGGTCAAAACGCAACAAAATACAATTTAGAGAAAAATGGGGTTTTTACGTACTCTACACGGGCCGTGTCACACGGCACGGGCACTCGTGTCAGCTCTCTGGTGGGGAAATAATTTTTTTTGCTCCAGTGTGCCTGACACGGGCCGTGTCATAGGACACGGGCAACCGTGTTAGACCAATGTGTTTCTACATTTTTCTGCATTTTGAATGTTTAGGATGTAGGCCTCTGACACGAGCCGTGTCAGGTGTCTGTATTTGGAGATTTTTGTTGATTTTTTATGTTTTCGTGCTAATTTTTGTAGTTGAGTTGTTTATGGTTGTATAGCTGGTAAAACATGATTGTTTTGATGGATACTTGGTAATTATGAAATGGATGATGCACATCTTGATTTTTGGTGATTATGATGAGTATAACATCATTGCATTTCATAACATATTTTGTTGGGGCATCAGCCTATTGGTAGCTTCAATCCCATTGTGCAGATTGAAGTGATTTAGTGATTATGTTGTGCTCCCTTATGGAGGATTAATGGACAGTGTCCATCATATGGAGAAAATCGGTACCATATGCATACTTTGTATTTCATTATAGTTGGCATCACATTTAAAAATGTATTTATGATTGTGTTATGTTGAATTTTGTTAATGATGCCATGATGTTGTTGCGCTTATTCTATTTAATTCCATGTCCTTATATTGCTATAATGAATTATGATTTCTCACCCTGCTTGCTTGGAAATGTTGCCTCTTATGTGGGTAACTTGCAGATGATCAAGAGTAGTTTCGCGGTGCTGGAAGATTAGAGTCTTGGAGCATATCTTTTATTATTTTAGGGTTTAGTATTTGATTTACTCTTATGTGTGGAGTAGCCTCTTATATGTGGTACCTTACTATTTGATTTACTCTGATAGTATGAAGTTATGTTTTTTATAAATTGATTGTGGGGTAGAAGGGTGTTACAAGCCCGGTGTTCACTTAGCGAGACCTGGCACTTTTTGAAAAATGATTTATTCTTGAAAATGATTTAAAATGACATGTTTTGTTGTCTTAAGTTGATATGAAGTTGCTGTAAATTCTTGCAATGATGTAATATTCTAAATACATAGGAATTTATGATTAAATGATGTTAAGATGAGTTATGTTGTATTAGGATGATATGAAGTAGTGATGACCTAAGTAGGTGAAGTATATTAGATGTATGAATGATGAATGAGGAATGATGATAAATGTGAATGCAATAGTTTATGAGTTTTGATGATGTAAGATTGTATTGTGTCTTGCATTCATGGCATAATTATGATGGGGCTTTGGTCCGTTGGTAGCTTCAATCCCATTGTGTGGATTGGAGTGATATAATGGTTATGATGTGCTCCCTAGTTGAGGGTTGATGTCCCAATGTCCATCTGTGATGATGATTCGATACCATATGCATACTATGAGGATTGGATTTCATTATTGGTGGCATGATATGATTGCATTAGTATTTTATGTGATGACGTGATATATGTTGATGTATATGGGTGAAACTTTAATGAGTTTTCTATTGATTTATGTTGACTTGTAATTCTTTCTTTATATTATTTATAATAAATGTGAATTTACTCACTCTGCCTGCCTTTGGTGATGATCTATTATGCCATCCTGCAGATACTAAAAAATAAGCTTGGTGCGTGGAAGTAGCTTGAAGTGTTGTTTTTATTTTGTCGTTTATTTAGTTAGGCGTGGTGTCTTGCTCTGTGTCATGTAACATCGGGACCGAAATGCTTAAGAACCGTTCTGTTCATTTTATTTTGCTTTTGAGTTGATACTAGTCGTTAAGGATTGTTTGAGTTAATGATGTTTTGGATAAAATTTGAATTTTCTTTATTTAGTTGATGTTGTTGATGACTTATTATCCGCTGCATAATAATGATGGTAATTAATGTGATTAGATGTTGCAACCCGTGTACGGGACATGGCAAATAAAATGATATTTTTGATGTTGTGAAAAGAAGAAATGTGATATCCTTTTTGGATGATACTATGATTTTATTGAATTTTCATGTTCTATTTTGATGTGGGGTAAAAGGGTGTTACGTTAGTGGTATCAAAGTAGGTCGGTCTGTCCGGCTAGGTATCATTGTTGTCGGTTTGTTGTTAGTCCTTATTTGTTAACGATTATTTCTTTATGATGTTGTGAGTGTTGTGCATAATGGTTGTAAATAACACACTTGCTCTTGTTGAAGCTGTTGCGGCACTTGCTCAGGCTACGACTCAAAATAACGAACAAGATGAGTTTTGTGCTTTGGATAAGTTTCAGAGGAAAAACCCACCAGTTTTTTGAAGGAGATCATGATCCAGCGAGCGCACATAAGTAGCTCAAAGAAATTGAGAAGATTTTCAGGGTGATGGCATGTGCTAATGCGCTGAAGGTACAATTTAGTACCCATATGTTGTCTGAGGAAGATGAGGAATGGTGGGATGATACTCGTCAATGTTTTGAGGATGCTGGTACTGTGATGACTTGGACTATGTTTAAGATAAAGTTTCTTAAGAAGTATTTTCTAGAAGATGCTCGTGGTAAGATGGAAGTGGAGTTCCTTGAATTGAAGCAAGGGAATATGACTCTAGTAGAGTATGCTGCCAAGTTTGAGAGGCTTATGATGTTTTGTCCTTACTACAACTGTGCGGTTGCTGAACTTTCTAAGTGTCTTAAGTTTGAGAATGAACTGAGACCATAGATTAAGCAGGGAATTAGATGCCAACAGATTTGTAGGTATGCGGAACTGGTGGATAAGAGTCATATTTATGATGAGGATAGCCGAGCTCGATCTGCTAACTACAAACAACTGAGTGAGAAGAAGGACAAGGGTCAATTTAGAGAGAAACCTTATGTGACTCCTAATGACAAGGGGAAATAGAAGGTATCAGATGAGAAGAATCCAAGTAGGGGAGTCGTTAATGCACCAACTAAGTGTTATAAGTGTGGAGAGTCAGGTCACAAGGCTGATGTGTGTATCTTTATGATTCTGAGATATTACCGTTGTGGTAAGAGTGGGCATAGAATTAACGACTGTCCAAATGAGGGTCCGACCTGTTTCAATTGTGGTGAACAGGGACATATCAGTACTCAATGTCATAAACCAAAGAAGACTGACACTGCTACCCAGACTAATGGAAGAGTGTTTGCTTTGGTTGGAACAAAATTTCCTAAGAAGGACAACTTGATTCGAGGTATTTGATTTGTTAACAATGTTGAGTTGATTGCTATTATTGATATGAGAGCTACACATTCATTTATCTCTCTTGAGTTTTCTATTAGATTGAGTTTGTAATTATCTTATATGAATGGTAGTATGATAATAGAGACTCCTGCTAATGGTTATGTGACTAATATGCTTGTTTTCTTGAAGTGTCATTTGTCGATATTTGAGAAGAATTTTGTGATGGACTATTAGAATTAAATTATGTTCATATTAACTGTTATAGTAAGACTATGAGGTTTCTTGAGTTAGGCAAGAATGGTGAGTTAATGTTCATATCTGCTAAGCAAGTGGATGAACTTCTAGCAGATGATGCCTCAATGTTTGCAGTGTTTGCATCATTGCAAGTTGATTGTGAAGCCGTCAGTGTTGAATTGTCGGTAGTGTGTGAGTTTCCTGATGTATTTCTAGAAGATATAAGTGATTTACCTCCGGAATTTGAAATTGAGTTTGTTGTGGATTTAATACCAGTTACAAGTACGGTCTCAATGGCTCCTTATCAGATGCCTGCTTCGGAGTTGAGTGAGTTGAAGAAAAAATTAGAAGAATTGTTAGAGTAGAAGTTCATTCGACCTAGTGTTTTTCTGTAGGGTGTTACGGTGTTGCTTGTTAAGAAGAAGGATGGTAGCATGAGATTGTGTGTTGATTATTGGCAGTTGAATAAGGTGACTATCAAGAACATGTATCCACTTCCAAGGATTGACGAATTGATGGACCAACACTGTAGGTGCTTGTGTGTTCAGTAAGATTGATCCGAGGTCTGGTTATCATCATATTTGAGTTAAATCTGATGATATTTTGAAGACAACTTTCAGGACGAGGTATGGTCATTATGAGTATATAGTGATGTCGTTTGGATTTTCTAATGCTCATGGTGTGTTCATGGAATATATGAACATGATATTTCATGATTATCTTGACAAATTTATGGTGGTTTTTATAGATGATATCTTGATATATTATAAATCAGAAGAAAAACATGCTGAACATTTGAAGGTTGTGTTATAAGTATTGAAGGAGAATAAATTGTATGCTAAGTTGTCAAAATGTGGTTCTGGTTGAACGAAGTAAGTTTCCTCTTCCATGTGATTTCAAGTGGTGGAATTTGCGTAGATCATTCAAAGATTGATGCGGTATTACAGTAGGAGACTTCGAAGTCTGCTACCAAGATTCGTAGTTTTCTTGGATCGACTGGTTATTAACGTAAGTTCAATTGACTCGAAAGGGTCAAGCGTATGTGTAGGATGTTACTTGTGAGGAATGATTTGTGGAACTAAAGAAAAAGTTGACGACTGCTCCGGTGTTGTTTTTGCCAGATCCGAATTAGTCCTTTGTGGTTTATTGTGATGCTTCCAAGATGGGTCTTGGTGGAGTCTTGATGTAAAATAATAAAGTAGCTGGTTATGCTTTGAGAAAGCTAAGAGTGCATGAGAGGAATTACCCTACACATGATTTAGAATTGGCTGTTATGGTATTTGTGCTGAAAATTTGGAGACATTATTTGTTTCGTTCAAAACTGGAAGTTTTCAATGATCATAAAAGTCTGAAATACTTATTTGATCAGAAAGAATTGAATATGAGGCAGAGAAGGTTGCTAGAGTTATTAAAAGATTTTGAGTTTGATTTGAATTACCATCCTGGTAAGGCAAATGTAATGGCTGATGCTTTGAGTAGAAAGTCATTGCATATCTCGATGCTTATGGTGAGAGAACTTGAAATGATTGAGCAGTTCAGAGGCGTGAGTTTGTTGTGCGAAACGACTGCAGATAGTGTGAAATTGGGTATGTTGAAACTGACTAGTGAGATTTTGTAAGAAATTCGTGAGGGTTAGAAATCTGATTTGAAATTGGTGGACCAGTTAATGTTGGTTAATCAAGGTAATGGAGGTGAATTCCAAATTCATGAAGATGGAGTTCTGAGGTTTCAAGATAGAGTATGTATTCCAGATATTCTTGGAATTAAAAAGTGTATTTTGGAAGAAGGACATCGAAGTCGACTGAGTATTCATCCTGGTGCTACGAAGATGTATCAAGATCTGCGTAAATTGTTTTGGTGGCCATGTATAAAAAAAGATATTGCTGAATTTGTGTATGCTTGTTTGACTTGTCAGAAGTCAAAGATTAAACATCAGAAAAATTCAGGTATGATGCAGTTGTTCAATGTTCCTGAGTGGAAGTGGGATAACATTTCCATGGATTTTGTGACTGGGTTACCAAAGACTGCAAAAGGTAATGATTTAGTTTGGGTGATCGTGGATAGATTAACTAAGTCAACGCATTTCTTGATGATGAAGATTATTCATTCTATGTAGAGGCTAGCTGAGATGTATATTGAAGAGATTATGAGACTACATGGATTTCCTTTGAGTATTATGTCGGATAGAGATCCGCGGTTTACGTCAAGGTTTTGGAAGAGTTTACAAGATTCTTTGGGTACTAAGTTGAGGATGAGTTTTTCTTATCATCCGCAGATAGATGGTCAGACTGAAAGAACAATCCAATCTTTAGAAGATTTGTTGAGAGCTTGTGTGCTGGACCAAGGAGGATCTTAGGATAGTCACTTATTGTTGATTGAGTTTACATACAACAACAATTTTCATGCTAGTATTGGGATGGCTCCATATGAAGCGTTGTATGGTAGACGATGTCAAACTCCATTGTGTTGGTATGAGTCAGGAGAAAGTTCTATACTCGGACCTAATATTGTTCAAGAGATAATAGATAAAATTAAGATGATACAAGAAAAGATGAAGACGTCACAGAGTCGTCAGAAGATTTACCATGATAAGAGAAGAAAAGCACTTGAATTCCAAGAGGGAGATCACGTGTTCTTAAGAGTTACTCTGATGACAGGTGTGGGTAGAGCTTTGAAGTCTAGAAAGCTCACTTCGTGTTTTATTGGTCCGTATCAGATTTCACAAAGGATCAGAGCGGTGGAATATCAAGTGGCTTTACCATCATCGCTTGCGAATTTATATGGCGTGTTTCATGTGTCATAGTTAAGGAAGTATATTCCGGATCTATTGCATGTGGTCCAAAAGGATGATGTTCTGGTAAGAGATAATCTGACAGTTGAAGCTTTGTAGGTGAAGATTGATGGTCGAGAATTGAAGCAACTACGAGGTAAAAAGGTTGTTTTAGTGAAGATCAGATGAATGAGTTGTATCCGACTCTGTTCACTTCAGGTAATTTTCGAGGACAAAAATTCTTTAAGTAGGGGAGAGTTGTAACGCCCTAAAAATTCATAACTTAATTATTTATTAATTATTTATGAACATATGGTATTGTGTGGTATATTATGGTGTTGTGGTGATGAAATTATTTTATTTCGATAGTGATATTAGAATAATTGTGGATATTATTTAAATATTATTAAAATAAAATAGAGGGAACTTGAGGGAACTTTGGTCTTTGTGAAGGTTAAGCGAATAGAATTGGGAAGAGACTTTCATAACACGTATTTTGGAGATTCTTCAAGAGGTGATTGGAAGATCCCAAATTAACTAAGGTATGGGGAGTATTTTCTGTTCAATGTTCATAATGTAGAGGTCTTATGAGGAATGGGATTTTGAGGGAATTCTTAGGGATTAAGGGGATTTATGAGATGACGTTGATTAAATGATGATGTTAGATGTTGTAATTGATGAATACATGATGGTAGATTGATAATAGAGTGAATTATGTGATTTTTTGTGGTTAAAATATGCTTTTTTGGTGAGTTTTATCGCAACAGGTTTGTGCAGAAATCACAGGTTTTTCTGCTAGAATTTGTCGTCTCGCTTAGCGAGCAGTTGGAAATCTGAACTTTCCCTAACCCGAGAGGCGGCCGCTTAGCGAGCCCGGTGTTCGCTTAGCGAGACCAGACACATTTTGAAAAATAATTTATTCTTGAAAATGATTTAAAATGACATGTTTTGTTGTCTTAAGTTGATATTAAGTTGCTGTAAATTCTTGCCATGATGTAATATGCTAAATTATAAGAATTTGTGATTAAATGATGTTAAGATGAGTTATGTTGTATTATGATGATATGGAGTAGTGATGACCTAAGTAGGTGAAGTATATTAGATGTATGAATGATGAATGATGAATGAGGATGCAATAGTTTATGAATTTTGATGATGTATGATTGTATTACGTCTTGCATTCATGTCATAATTATGATGGGGGCTTCGGCCCGTTGGTAGCTTCAATCCCATTGTGTGGATTGGAGTGATATGATGGTTATGATGTGCTCCATTATGGAGGCTTGATGGCCCAATGTCCATCCATGATAATGATTCGGTACCACATGCATACTATGAGGATTGTATTTCATTCTTAGTGGCCTAACATGATTGCAATTGTGTTTTATGGGAAGACGTGATATATTTTGACGTGTATGGGTGAAACTTTAATTATTTATTTATTGATGTATGTTGACTTGTAATTATTTCTTTATATTATTTATATTGAATGTGAATTTACTCACGTTGTCTGCCTTTGGTGATGGTCTATTATGTCATCCTACAGATACTCAAGAATAAGCTTGGTGCGTGGAAGTAGCTTGAAGTGTTGTTTTTCTTTTTCGTTTATTTAGTTAGGCGTGATGTCCTGCTCTGTGTCATGTAACATCGGGATGGGAACGCTTAAGAACCATTGTGTTAATTTTGTTTTGATTTTGAGTTGATACTAGCCGTTAAGGATTGTTTGATTTAATGATGTTTTGAATAAAATTTGAATTTTCTTTATTTAGTTGATGAAGTTGATGACTTATTATCCGCTGCGTAATAGCGATGGTAATTAATATGATTACATGTTGCAACCCGTGTACGAGACCAGACAAATAAAATGTTGTTTTTGATGTTGTGAAAAGAAGGACTGTGATACCCCTTTTGATGATACTCTGATTTTATTGAATTTTCATGTTATATTTTGATGTGGGGTAAAAGGGTGTTACACACATGATTTGAATTTTTAATGTGTTAACGGATTAACCAAATGGTTAACCGATTAACTTGAACCAGTGGCAATTTTTGGCTTGTTTTTGGGACTATTTTGCCTCCTTTTCCCCCCTTTTCCCCTCTCTTCTTATTTTTACCTTGGGATATATTTTTGGGACTGACTTTTCTTTAAATTCAATGGAATATGGGTGTAGATTAGAGGAGATAATATTTATTAGTTCAAATCGATCTATAAGTGAATTATTTAATTCACTTTAGGTGCTTTGAATTAGTGATATATTTTCATACCTTGAATCCAGCAAAATGAGTGATTGAACTTAAAGATGAAAGAATACCATAAGTGTAACTCAATTTGGTATTCATCTTTATTCTTGTGCGGCATTTTGTTCAGATGGCGATTTACATGTTGTTTATCTCGCATGTATTATCACTAACATCGTTAACCTTAATTGGTTTTGGCCGACCTTATTTGTAGGTTAATTACTCCGTAAATTACTCGGTGATTGCTTAACATAGACCTAAATGTATTCCTACGTTTGAAATAAAAATCCAATTGGATACTTGCACTTTCGTGGACCGTACATCGTGTTGGTCGCTGTAAACACCCCAAATTTGCCCTCACTTTTTCTCACACCATGGCTTGTGATCTTTCATATTGCATTGCATAATCATATCATCTCACATTGCATAGTTCATTTCACCTGCATAGCTGCACAACTAGGGTTTGTGATCAGATGAATCCAAGAAGTGATCTGAGCCATCTCAAAGGCCTTGAAGCTTGTCAAGAAGGTCCATGAGTGTTCTATGATCTTCTTATGCTCCCCAAAGTTCATTAAATTCAAAAAATCACAAAGCATTGCTAAGGCATAGAGGCAGACTGAAGATTTCCTTCACAAATGACCTAAAATTAGGGTTTTGAGTTTGAGGCCCTTAACCTCAAATATTTTGGTCATTCTTTATTCTAATGGTCTTAATATGTTATAAGGAACATGTGTACCAAATTTGATGAAGAAATTCATTGAGGAAGTCACCTGATCAACTGGTAACTTATTGTGCAAGAAAAGTCAGAATCAGGGCATCTGAGGCCCCCACCAATGGTACCAAAGGGTCATTTTCATCATTTTGAGGTCCTATGATCTTCACTTGACCTTAGAAGTGGTTAGAAGTTCACAAGATTGAAGAATTTCAAGCCATTTGCAAACTTTCCATTTTTGGACATGACTTGTAATGGAAACTTTCCATTTTTGGAAAGATTTTCAACCTCCTCTTTCTTGATCAAAAATGCTTCAAATGAAAAATATTCAAACATGAAAGTTGTAGATTGGATCTTTCCATTTTCAAAAAGTACATGAACTCCCCTTGATTCATCCAAGAACTCAAGATATGATGTTTCAAAGTTGGGAAAGATCTTGTAATTTTCAAGTATGTGCCAAAGAGGGATTTTTGCAAAATCAAGTTTCAAGACATCTAATGACCTCTAATCCACCTCTAAGCATCATAACATTATTATGAAACTTGTCTTGATCAAAATTCTGCCTTGTATCACAAGTTTCTATGAGCAATCTTCACAAAATTTCCAAAGGGGCCAAATTGCAAAACCACCTCAAACTCTTGCGTCAAGCCATCCAGATCCTCAAATCCAATCCTAGGGCTGTAAACACCCCAAATTTGCCCTCACCCATTCACACCATAGCTTTAGATCATCTCATATGCATAAACACAATCATATCATCTCATATGGCAATTTTGATTCACTGCATAGATTCAAAGTCATCCGCATCTAGGGTTGGTGATCTGAGCAATCCAAGAGCTTCTTGAGCCACTCCAAAGGTCAACAATCACTTCAAAGTGGTTCATGTGTGTTCTTATATCATATTACATCCTCTCAAAGTCAAGAATGCCAAAGAATCACAAGAACTGAGATTGGTAGGGAAGCAGAGCCAGGCTTAACTGCACAGATGACCTAAAATTAGGGTTTTGGTTTCAGAGGCCATAACTCCAAATTTTTTGGTCATTCTTGTTTCTATTGGTCTCTATATGGTATAGGGAGTATGCATATCAATTTTTATGAAGATATTCCATGGGGAAGTCATCTGATCAAGAGTTGACTTTCTGGACAAGTCAGTGCAAAATCAGGGCATCTGAGGCCCCCAATGACCCAACCAAGGGGTGATCTTCATCATTTTGAGTGTATATGATCTTTATTTGATCATAGAAGAAGGTTGAAGTTCACAAAATTCAAGAATTACAAGTTTTTGCAAAGTTGACTTTTTAGGGCATGGTTGACTTTTAATGAAATGTCATTTTATGCAACTTTTTCAACCCTTGCTTTTTGATCCAAAAATGTTTCAAATGGAAAAACTTTGGTCATGAAAGTTGTAGATTAGATCTTTACCTTTTCAAAAAGTACAAGAACATGACCTAATTCATTTTGGATCAAAAGTTATGGTGTGTCAATGTTGGCAAAAATCACTAATTTTCAAAATATGCCCCAAATGAGAAACTTGCAAAAACTTTGTACCAAGGCATTTGTGATTTCTAATTCATGTCTAACCAATAGGAAAGCATCATACAAGTTCTAAAAATCATATTTGAACCAAAAGATCACATGTTTCATGGTTTGTAAAGCAAGATATTTCCATGTGAACCAAAAGTGAGCAAGTTGCAAAACCATCATCACACTTCCATCCACTTGCTGCCTACAATGCTGAACCACCCTAGCCTCTCCCTCACACCATGCTGCGCAGCCCACAACCCTTGTACTAGCCTAGAACTTGACCCATGCTTCTCTTACACAAAAGTTGACAATTTGCAAAAGTGGCCATACCAATCAATAAAGGGCAGGTCACATCATCTGACCAATGAGATTTGTTTATGTGGATCAAATGCTAGCAAAACCACACAACACACAAGCCTGAAACACACTAGAACTCAGCATCCTCATTTTCACTCTCACTTGCAAGAACATTCGAAACTCATTCCACAGGCCACAAACACTTGAACAAACTTCACAAACCTTCTCCACTCATCATCCTGATCACAAAGAACCCTTCACCCTTGCCTGAAACTGCCTGAATCATAAACACAGTTCTCACCTGAGCTTGAACAGAACTTGTTCAACCTCCCAAACCAGCCAACATAAACTCCTTCTAAGCATTCAGGCATCATCAGGGGATCAAGTGGGGTGGATTGCATCAAGAGGTGAGGTCAGAAAGTTGCAAAATTGAAAGCTTCGAAACTCAGGTAGCTCAAGAACTTTTTTTCCAGAAATGATTTTTTAAGTTCTAAAGTTGTTCTTCATGCTTCACTGATTGCTCTGATGTCTTTAGTTTTGAAAATGGTGGAGAGATGAGAGTTTAATTTGTTTCTGAAAGTTTTGCCCTAAAATCTTTTCTGCTTCGATTCATGAGATTGATGAAATATAAATGAGTTTTAGCTTGGGGTTTTGATTCAGTGAAGTATGGGAATCATTTCTGTGTTTTTAGATTTCGTTTTAGTTGCGTTTTGAGGATGTTAGGGATTTTCAGGTGAGGTTCCCACCGGAGAAGACGACCGGAGGTCTTCTCCGGCCACCTGAAAATCATTAGGGTTTTAATCATGTCATTAATGGACATTTGAATCTGGAGCGTTAGATGCTTTGACTTGGTTGACCTGCCGCGCGTTTGTGTGGCCCAGATGTGTCCTCATTAGCCCTAATCACATTTAATTAATTCATAATTATGTTTAGCCAAGTTTGAATGTGATCCATCAGATCTGGCGCGCAGTCAATGGCCTCATTCCCAGATTCAATCCCAGCCCCTCCTTTAGCATACTTCAGTTTATTTTAATTTTTATTTCATTTTTTTCTCATTTAATTTGTACAATTTATTTTAAATAGCAAAAACCATCTAAAAATTATGAAACTTTTTGTCAAGAGTTTCATTAATTTTTAAAACACAAAAATATTTTTATTTTCATTTTTAGCATTTAAAAAGTATTTTTAAATATTTAAAAGTTTATTTTTAATTGATTAATGAAAATTAATTTATTAAAAATACTTTTAAGTATTTAAAAATCACCAAAAAATTCATGAAATGTTTTAAGACATTTAGAAACATTTTCCAACCTTCAAACCAAATTTATTTTTTGATCTTGATGCATTTTGAGAATTTTTCATTGAATTAAAATCATTTTTATGCATTATTTTGATCCAAACTTCAAAAAATCATTTCTGCATAACCCTAAAGAGTTGGACCTTGATTATTTTTGCATTGCATTGTGTTTAGCATGTAGTTTATGAGATTAAATGACCATGATTTGATATTTCATTTTCCTTTTATTTGATAATTTTCTTGTTAAGGAACCCTAAAACCCTAGAAAACTTAGAAAAATCATAACTTGAATTTGGTTAGGAGTTGAAACCTCTCCTTTGGGCCATGGGTTAGTATAGGATTAGGGGTCCTTTGAGTGCATTTTCCATTTTTTATAATGTTGTTTGATTCTGATTTTGGTTTGTGTTTGATGCTTTGATCATAAACCCTAATTTGGGAAAATATGCATCCATCTTGCATTTGCATTCATGCCTTGACTTGCCATGATATTTTATGCATCCATATGGTTCATTTAACATCATAAGACACATTGAAAGCATGTTTGATCATTGCATCTCTCATTTGCCATGTTGTATGCCATATGCATCTCATAACTTTTCATGTGTGTTCATGGTTCCCAACTTGCTTCATCTGCATCCATAGGCTTGTATGATCATCCCATGTGTTGTTTCATGTTTGCATCATCTCATAGCATCATTATCATCTCATATATGCTTCTGGTTTTGATTCTCATCATGCCATTTCATTTCATTTTGCATTGCATTGCATTCCTTTCACTAACTTTTCAGGTGGTAAGTGACTTTGAGAAGTGAATTTGCCTTCACTTCTCATAACTTCTCTTCATCTCTTTTTATGCATCCTTGCTGCATTTTTGTATGTGCTTGAGATTGAGCTTGCTCATTCTTCTCCTCCTTACTTTCTTTCCTCAAGTGACTTGACTTCTTGAATGAAGCAAGTTGCTTTGCTTCTCTTTGCTCCTTTCATCTGCTTCCTGGTGGTTCCATTGAAGATTTCTCTTGTTAACTTCACAAACCTTAGGAACAACCAAGCATGGCAATGATTAGGGTTTTGATTAGTCCCCCATTTAGTTTTACCTTTGTGTCTCTCTTTGAGTCTTCTCTTCTCACCTCATAATCAGGGACTAAACCCTAAAGGCTTTAAGGCTTTGTGATTAAGTTTATGCCTGCATCCTTCTATTAGGATGGAGTGTATAACTTTAATCCTAAGTGTTAAACCCTTAATGTGTTTAACTCCTTTAATAAATCCATCTAATAATCATCAAGACATCAAGCTTGTAACTTGGGCCTTGCATTAGGGTTCTAATTCTTCCTTAAGTGGTTAAGAAGGACTAACCCTAGTGTTAATGGACAAGTCCCCCTCAAGTTGTCTTACAAACCATAAAAATCACTTCTTCATCCTATCATTAAATAAAATCCACCTAATCAAAGGCATGTTTTGTCATGAGTTTAATCCCTAATCATGGATTAAGTTGAGGAGCTTTCCTCAGCTTAAACATTCTCATATATTATCCTTCTATTAGGATGGTGTAATGAGTCTATTTAATCCCTGATTATGGCTTAATCTCATTACTTAACACTAAACAAAAACATCAAAAACATTTAAATAATCACAAGTAGGTTAATGATCTTAATCCTGCACCAAAGGTGATTAAGTGTGAGAATCTGACTTCACACTTAAGGTACTCTCATTACCCCTAAATCAGAGGGAAGATGTGATGAGTTTACTAACCCATTGGTTTAGGCTTGAGCTCATTAGCTTATGACAAACTTCCAAAAGCAATAAAAGACTGAAAACACAAAAACAAATAATAATCGTCTCCTTCGGGATTCTTTTCTCATCTCATTCACTCACAAACGAGAACTCGCTTCTTCCGTCTAATGCAAGACAGTTTGCACCTGAGCCAGACAGGTCATACACTTGAGCATTGACAAGTAAGCAGTTCACAAGTCAATTCATCTTTCAGTCTCTTTGGGTCGAACTACGGTGTTCTGACTTCCTCATTGCACGAGAGGATACGTAGGCATGACTTAACAGTTATCGAACAAAAGTCTCTGTATATTTCCCCTCTTTCAGCTTTATTCTTTTAAGCCTCATGATCTTGAGCATTTCGTTCTTGTTCTCACACTGACACTATATACTTCATTTCACTTCTTTTACACTGACATCTGTACATTCTTTTCCAGCTATTTTATACACAGATTGAACTGACACTACCCCTTTAAAACACAAATCTTCTAAGCGTGGATCCCGTCGAGTACGGCGGACAATCTGGGTGCTAATACCTTCCCAAGTTGTAACCAACCCCCTTTCTCAGTCTCTCTGGTTCGCAACCGTCTTATCCATATCTTTCTAGGTCTATGCAGCATTACCTTTCCTCCGGGATAAAAATGCCTAGCTGGCGACTCTATTCATCTCCAGTGAGTTCACTGCTGTGTGTTCTCATTCCTCTCTCGCCGACCGTTCGCGTCTGTACCTTTATCTGGGCCATTTCCCATTTATCGGGAGCGACAACTTGGCGACTCTGCTGGGGAAGAAGTTTTCTGTAACCAGGGCTTCTGGTTCTTTTTGTGGGTTCCTCCTAGCGTTCGTTTGATTTGTGTTTACTGGGGTGTTATGTGCTATTTGTGCTTGTATATTTATTTCATTGCTTTATGTACAGTTTATTTACTGCTTTCTTTACAGTTTTTCATATATCATACTGTCATGCTGTCTGGCTGGATCTGGTTTTGCTTTGGTGGGTGGGTGATTCATTGAGAGTTGAGGTCCTACACCTGGGACCTGAGTGACACCTAGGCTAGAGTGGTTCATATTCTTTCCCATTCCATCTTGGTCTGGTGCGGGAATATGAAACACGGTTCAGATATGGGTTTCTTCTTGAGAACTCTGTGTTGCAGATTTCCTACAATGCTAGGGCTATCTGGGAAGCCTGCTAAGTCTGGATGACCTTTAGTATTGACCTTCAGAAACTGAGGTGAATTAGAGGAGGATCTTTTATGGGTATTGTAAACACTATACCTCCGGGTTGGAAGTGTTTACACTTCTCATAACTGATCCAAGTCTGAGGATCTTTGTTTTAGAACACCACCCGTGAGGGGGTTGGGCTGTTTACAGGTTTGCAGGTACCCTTGACCTCAGCATACCCTGTTACTTTGTTTGATTAAGAGTACTCCACTTTGGAACAGTTCTTGTGATTTTAACCCTGGACATGTGACTCTTTATTTGAGTCCCCCACCTTGGTTACTGGACTTATAGACCTCCATCTGGATTTCTTGAACACACATGGACTTATATCAGAGCAGTTAATCAGATCCAGCTCAGTCACAAACCCTTGCATATCATTTGCATACATCCTCATTGCATCATTTTAACATGTGTTTATTTGTTTTTCAGGGTATCCATCCTATCATTTTGGCTTGGTTTTGACCCCATCATCAGCTTAGACCTACCCTCATCAACACTTGCTTCAGCTATCAGTCACCTGCTTCAGTCACTTGTATCCTCAGCCTCAGCCTATCAGTGGCCCATCTTCAGTGATTGTCCTCAGTCATCATCATCAGCACCTATTCTTCAGCAACATGGCACCTAAGAAAAGTAACATCTCCTATCACTTCTTTGAGCCTGAGTTGACCAGCATCAGAAAGATTCAGACCCTGATTACTCCAGACCATATACCATATTTCAGAGAACATTTTGGAGGGATCCTTGATATGGTATTGGATTTGGACCCTTCACAGAGGAGCTTGATACATACTTGCCTGCAGTTCTATGATCCTCCTCTAAGGTGCTTCACGTTTCAGAATTTTCAGTTGGGACCCTTGATGGAGGAGTATTCATCATTGGTTGGAATACCAATCAGGGGTGGAATCCCCTTCAACCCTGAGATGGCTTTCCCAAGTAATGAGGAGATAGCAAAGGCATTACACCTGGAACCAGTTTTGATTGGGCAGAATTTGACATCTAAAGCTGGAATCTCTGGTTTTCATCTGGATTTCTTGACTTCTCAGGCTAGTCTGAAGGCCTCCCTAGGGGAGTGGAAGGCAGTTTGTGCTTTGTTGGCCCTTAGCATATATGGGGTCATACTTTTTGCAGATGAGCCTAAGTTTGTTAGCAAGAGTGCAATCCATCTTTTCATCCTGAGAAACCCAGTGCCCACCTTACTGGGAGACCTTTACTACTCAGTTCATCAAAGGAATGAAAAGCAAAGGGGGAGATTAGTGAGATGTTGTGAACCTTTGTTCTATACTTGGCTACTCAGACATCTGCCAAAGACTGATGCATTCCTGAACCCTCACCAGCAGAAGAACTGGGCTAGAAGGCTTGTTGCTCTAACCTCAGATGATATCAGATGGTGTACTCAGAGTACTAAGGGCAGAGACATCATCACAAGTTGTGGGCAATTTCCCAATGTGCCTTTGATTGGAGTGAAGGGTTGCATCAATTACAACCCTCTGCTTTTCAAAAGACAACTGGGCTATGCACTAGTCCATCCTCCTAGGACACAAGATCTGACTGAGACCCTTTATGTTGAAATCAAGCCTAATCTGGCAATTGTCAGGCAGGCATCCTGGGCCTGGGACAATGTGCAGACTAAAGGGGTAACCATTCTTGGGAGATGCAATAATGTAGCCTCAGCCCAGTACTATGAGTGGTCTCATGCCAGGGCTCAAATTTCTGGAATGCCCTTCACTATTGAAGATATGCCTGGACCTTCCACAGCACCACCTCCCGCAACTGTCAGCTTAGAGGAGTTTGAGAAATTGAAAGAGAGAAATGAGAAGTTGACTCAAGCTCTACAGAAGACCCTCTGGGAGAGGAGTGATGGTAGGTTGGATATTGAAAGGCTGGAAAAGCTGAAAGTGGAGCATTTGGCCAGAATTGAGAAGTCTGAGAATTACATTAAGAAGTCTAGGGCTGGAGAACAAATCTTGAAGAATGCCTGCAAGGAAGCTCAGTTCCAGAAAGCCAGGACTGATTTGTATCTGAAGGATAGTCAGGCTAGGTGGGTCAGGATCACCGAAGCCCGTACTCAGGAGGACAAAAGGACTCAGGATAAGATGGAGCAGATGGAAGCTAGTGCAAAAGAGCAACAGGAAGCCCTGGCAGCAGCCCAGAGGGAGGTCTCAGAGTTGAAGATCAGAGCTGGAGTGAAGAGGTCAAAGGACCAGAGTCAGCACAAGAAGCTAACTGCAGCTATTGCTACAAGGAATCTCCTTATCAGGAACCTTACGGAGCGTCCAGCTGATCCTGTGACTGAAGCACTTCTCAAGGAAGTTCAGGAGGATGAATTTGGCCTTGGAGTTTGACTTTTTGCTTGTTGTTGCTTTCATTTTATGTATTTTTCTTTATGTTGTACTTTTGACCCCTCATAGGGCTTGTATTGTAAAAGAAACAAATATTGTATCATTTACCTTTTTGTAATATATGTGTTGGTTTGTTTCATCTGAATTCTTCGAGCAACATCGCAAGCATCTTCTTTAAGGGGTCTGGAAAGGTCAAAACCAAGTACCAAGCCGGGTACCTTGGAAACAAATAGACATATTGCATTGCATACTAACCCTTTGTTTTTGTTTTGTAGGTTTTGTTTTATTGTTACTAACTCTGTTGTGACCTCAGGAATTATTGCTCGACGTCGAGGGTTTCCACTCAACCGACCACACAGATACCCCACCCGCAGTAACCTTCCGGGCATACAGATGGATCAGATGCAGCAGGACCTTACAGAGGTCAGAAACCAAATGACCAACGAGAGGTTGGAAATGAGGACTCAAATGACACAGTTTATGGAGGTAATAAACAATATGGCTCAAAGTCAGGAGAGGTTAAGAGCACTGGTGGAAGGGAGAAACCAGGAAGACCATCAGCCAGGGACTGCTGGGACAAGCAACAATGAAAGAGTCCAACCTCATGTCAATCCCCCAGTCTTTGGACCCCACCAGCATCCAGAGATCAACATCCCTGTCAATATACAAGGGACTGCCACAGCAGGGAGGGTACTGCAAGAAGACCCCCAGGAAGATCAGTTCACAGTGATGGGAGCTGGGGAGGAAGCCTATGATAGAAGACTGGATGAGATAGCTGAGAAATTAAGATCCTTAGAGTCTCAAAACTCTTTGGGTTTTGATGTTATGGATATGGGCTTGGTAGACGGGGTCAGGATTCCCCACAAATTTAAACCACCATGCTTTGAGAAGTATAATGGGACTTCCTGTCCCCGGACCCATCTACAATCTTTCCTGGGGAGGCTGAAGGCCTATACCATGGACGAGAAGTTATGGATGTTTTATTTCGAGGATAGCTTAACTGGAGCATCGAGGGAATGGTATTCCCATCTGACAAGAGCAACTATTAGATGCTGGAAGGACCTGGCAGAGGCCTTTATCAGACAGTATCAGTACAACCTGGATATGGCACCCAACAGGACCCTCCTAATGGGGATGTCACAGTAATCCAGGGAGAGCTTCCGAGAGTACGCTCAAAGATGGAGACAGCTTGCTGCCGCCGTCCAGCCACCTATGTCAGAAAGGGAGATGGCTGATATGTTCATGAACACCCTCCAGGGGACTTACATTGATAGGCTAGCTGCCTTCTCCTCCATCAGCTTCGCAGATGTGGTCATAGCCGGGGAGAGAATTGAAAGCCTATTGAAAATGGGTAAGATCTCAGACAACGGTGCAAGCTCATCCAGTAATGCAAGAAAGCCTTTTGCAGGCCCAAGGAGAACTGGTGAGACCAATGCTATCCACACCAACAGGGGCAGGCCCCAATATGTTCACAGGTCTGTGGCAGCAGTCACCATTCCCGCTCCAGCTCATCCACAACCAGCTTATCAACCACCGCAACAAAATTATCAGCAACAACCTCAGTACCAGCAACAAACTCAGTATCCTCCGAGAAATTACAACAACAGCAACACCAACAACAATAATCAGCAGAGACCATTCCAACAGAGGCCCTCTCAGGCCAATAGGGTGATCGATCCGATCCCTATGCCCTATGCCACATTGCTGCCACAACTCTTGAAACTCAACCTAGTTGAGCTAAGGACGTTGGCACCTCCAGATCCCAACAGTCTGCCCAGAAACTACGACGCCAGCGCCAGATGTGCTTTTCACTCAAATGCACCTGGTCATAGTACGGAAAAGTGCAGAGCTTTGCACATGAAAGTGCAGGATCTAGTGGATTCCAAGACTTTGAACTTTGCACCACCACCAAATGTCAACAGGAACCCTATGCCACACCATGGTGGTCCCCGAATCAATGCTATTGAAGAAGACAAGCCGTCTTATTTAATAACCAGTGTGGGTCAGATTCGGACACCGTTGGTAGAGATCAAAGCTCAGCTCCTCGAATGTCAAATGTTCCCAAGATGTGAGCTAGGGTGTGCTTTTTGCAACATTTCAGTGAATGGTTGCGATAACCTGAGAGATGGCATAGATGACCTCATCCAGAGTGGCCTGCTTCAGATTACAACATCAATTCCTACCAATCCAGCAATCTCATTTACAACAGCTCCAGAACCTCCTACAACTGCAACAACCATTGTTCCGGACAACTCTTCAGCTTCATCAACAAATTTTTCATCCGTCATCTCGACTAGCCAGATATCAACCAACATTCCTTCTACAACCTCAGCACCACTTCATTTTGAATCTCCTACAACAACAACACCCATCCTTCCGACAATGTCTCCTACAACATCAGCAGCAAACCATGAAGATGTCTCAACTGTCACAATTTATTATGATCCTGAAAACAACTCCGCCTACAACTCACAAAGTGCTACCCCTATCAGAGCACCAGTCACAATATATTATGATCCACAGACCATCACAGTCCCTTCTGCAGCTGCCATCAGTCCAGTCACTGTCATAGTGCCTGGGCCAGTACCTTATGAAAGCAGTAAGGCCATCCCTTGGCATTACGGCTCTGACGTATACTGCGAAGGACAGAAAATCACTCTTGAACCATCAACACCTGCACCACAAATAGACAATGTGGGAGGAGGCGGAGGCTTCACTCGAAGCGGACGTCTCTTTGCTCCACAAATTCAAAGACCCACTGCCGAAGCAGAAGCTGCTGCCAAGGCAAAAGGAAAGAGCCTGGTGCAGGAAGATCAAGCTATTAAGGAAACTTTGAAAACACCCTTTGATCAAGAAGTTGATGAGTTCATGAGAATCATCAAGAAGAGTGATTACAAAATAGTGGATCAGCTTCACCAGACGCCTTCCAAGATCTCTATCCTATCATTGCTTATGTGCTCCGAAGCCCATCGGAATGCACTACTCAAAGTCTTGCACGCAGCTTATGTGCCAGAAGAGATCACAGTCAATCAGTTGGAAGCTGTAGTTGGAAATGTTAATGCTAGTAATGGACTAGGATTCACCAATACTGATTTGACTTCGGAAGGCCGTAATCATAACAAGGCCTTACACATTACCATGGAATGTAAAGGTGCAGTCCTTTCCCATGTGCTGGTAGACACAGGATCATCCCTCAATGTCTTACCCAAAAAGGCCCTTGTGAAGCTGGAATATGAAGGATTGACATTGCGTCCCAGTAACCTGGTAGTGAGAGCCTTTGATGGTTCTAAGAGATCGGTTCTGGGGGAAATTGAGTTACCTGTAACGATTGGCCCACAAACTTTCACAACGACCTTCTACGTGATGGACATTCAGCCTGACTACAACTGTTTGTTGGGTAGACCATGGATTCATGCCGCTGGCGCAGTAACGTCTACCCTTCACCAGAAGTTAAAATTTGAGTGGGAAGGCCAAGTTGTTACTATCTGTGGAGAGGAGGATATATTTGTTAGCCATCTGGCTACTTATAAATACATTGAGATGGATGGGGAGATCCACGAGACGATGAGTCAAGGGTTTGAGGCCCTGAATATTAATGAAACCTCTGCTGTGCTGGGGACCTCTATGACATCCTACCAACAAGCCCGGAAGGTGGTGGAAGAAGGAAACGCTCAAGGCTGGGGCAAACTGTTGCCTGTAGAGAAGAAAGAAGATAGATTTGGGTTGGGTTACAAACCAACTCAAGAAGATCAAGCAGAGGCTGCCAAGAAGCCCAACTTTGTTAGTGGGGGGATGCTCACCCCTGATGCTGTCAACAACTTGGAAGATGAGCTGGAAGAAGAGCGCAACCTGGAAAGCTGGATTCGTCCAAATATCCCGGGGAGCAGTATCTCAAACTGGTCTTCCCAGGAAATTATAAGAGTTACTCATGCAGAGTAATTATTATTTCCTGTATTTTTATAGCATGCATCAAAGTCTTGCATCTTGCCCAAGATGACAAGACTCATTTTGTAATCGGGCCATCTGTACTTTTTGTGTAACAAGATTAATCAATGAAATATCAGACATCATTTTGCAAATGAGCCTTTTTCTTTTCCGTTCACTGTTTTTCCATTTTTATTTTTGTATAAAAAATAAATGGCGATGTTTTCAAAATGAAAACTTTATTTCACTTTTCTAAACAAAGATTAAAATCAATCACTAAAATGAACAAACTGAACCCTTGCAGAGAGTGCCTTCCAGACAGCACCGACAACAGCACGGCTATGACTTCGTATGACTTTGACAATCCGATCAATCAAGCTGATGAAGGGGTTGAAGAAGATTACGAGCTTCCTGAAGAGCTAGCCAGATTGTTAAGACAGGAGGAGAAGGTTATCACTCCTCATCAGGAGGAGGTGGAAACGATTAATCTTGGTACAGATGAAGATGTGAAAGAAGTTAGAATCGGGATCGGCTTGCAAGACTCAGTGAAGAGACAACTGATTGACCTGCTTCAAGAATATGTGGATGTGTTTACTTGGTCTTACCAGGATATGCCAGGGTTGGACACTGATATCGTCATGCACAAGCTGCCTCTAAGAGAAGAATGCCCACCGGTCAAACAGAAACTGCGCCGTACTCGCCCAGATATGGCAATGAAGATCAAAGAAGAGGTACAAAAGCAGTGGGACGCCGGGTTCCTTGCTGTAACTAGCTATCCGCCGTGGGTTGCTAATATAGTACCTGTGCCTAAGAAAGACGGCAAAGTAAGGATGTGTGTTGACTACCGGGATCTGAACAGAGCCAGTCCGAAAGATGATTTTCCACTACCTCATATTGATGTATTGGTTGATAATACGGCTCAGTTCTCGGTATTCTCCTTCATGGACGGATTTTCAGGATACAATCAGATCAAAATGTCACCTGAAGACATGGAGAAGACAACTTTCATCACACCCTGGGGCACGTTCTGTTACAAGGTGATGCCATTCGGATTGAAGAATGCTGGTGCAACATATCAACGGGCTATGGTAACATTATTCCACGATATGATCCATAAAGAAATCGAGTGTTATGTGGATGACATGATCGCCAAGTCCCTTACAGAGGAAGATCACCTGGTAAATCTACTGAAGCTATTCAAGCGTCTGAGGAAGTACCAATTGAAGCTGAACCCCAACAAATGCACATTCGGGGTGCGATCCAGTAAGCTGCTGGGCTTTATTGTAAGTGAAAGAGGGATTGAGGTTGACCCTGATAAAGTCAAAGCCATTCAAGAGATGCCTGCGCCGAAAACTGAGAAATAAGTTCGGGGGTTTCTAGGTAGATTGAACTACATTTCACGGTTTATATCTCACCTTACTGCAACCTGTGAACCCTTGTTCAAGCTGTTGAGAAAAGAACAAACGGTCAAGTGGAACGAAGACTGCCATAAGGCTTTTGACAAGATCAAAGAATACCTGCAAGAACCTCCAATCCTTATGCCTCCAGTGGAAGGAAGACCTCTAATTATGTACTTGACAGTATTAGAAGAGTCGATGGGGTGTGTGCTGGGTCAGCATGACGAGTCTGGTCGAAAAGAGTATGCAATATACTACCTAAGCAAAAAGTTTACCGACTGTGAACAACGTTATTCACTGCTCGAGAAAACTTGCTGTGCTTTAGCGTGGGCTGCTCGCCGACTGAGACAGTATATGTTGACCCACACTACCTTATTGATCTCAAAAATGGACCCAGTTAAGTACATTTTCGAGAAGCCAGCACTTACCGGACGGGTTGCAAGATGGCAAATGATTCTCACTGAATATGACATACAGTACACCTCTCAGAAAGCCATCAAGGGCAGTGTATTGTCTGAATATCTTGCTGAGCAACCTATTGATGACTACCAGCCTATGAGATTTGACTTCCCTGATGAAGACATCATGTTCATAAAAGCAAAAGGTCATGAAGATCCTATTCACACTGAAGGGCCTGATCCGGAAGAAGAATGGACTATGATGTTTGATGGGGCTGTTAATATGAATGGTCGTGGTGTTGGTGCAATACTCATTACACCTAAGGGAGTTCACATGCCTTTCTCGGCAAAACTCACTTTCAACTGCACTAACAACGAAGCTGAATACGAAGCTTGCATTATGGGTCTTGAGGAAGCCATTGATCTCAGGATCAAAACTTTAACTGTATTCGGAGATTCGGCTCTGGTAGTTAATCAAACCAACGACAAATGGTACACACACCAGGATCATCTGATACCTTACAGGGATTATACAAGAAGGTTATTGACTTTCTTCACAACGGTCAAGCTTGAGTATATCCCTCGGGACGAGAATCAGTTTGCAGATGCTCTGGCTACCATTTCATCCATGATCAAAGTTCAAGCTGCCAACTTTGTACCTCAAATTTCAGTGTCCAGACTTGACAGACCGGCATATGTATTTGCAGCAGATGTTGTCAAAGATGATAAGCCTTGGTTCCATGACATTAAATGCTTCTTGGAAGATCAAACATACCCGCCTGGGGCATCTTCCAATGATAAGAAGACTTTGAGAAGGCTTGCTGGTAGTTTCTTTTTGAACACTGATGGGTCTTTATACAAAAGGAACTTTGATATGGTACTCCTCAGATGTGTTGACAAGACGGAAGCAGATTTGCTGATGCATGAAGTGCATGAAGGATCTTTTGGTACCCATGCAGGAGGGCATGCCATGGCTAAGAAATTGCTAAGATCAGGTTATTACTGGATCACAATGGATGCAGATTGTTGTGCCTATGCCAGAAAATGCCATAAATGCCAGATCTATGCAGACAAGGTGCATGTGCCTCCCAATCCTTTGAACATAATGTCTTCACCATGGCCCTTTGCCATGTGGGGCATTGATATGATTGGCAAGATTGAGCTGACTGCTTCGAATGGACACAGATTCATCCTGGTCGCCATTGACTATTTCACCAAGTGGGTTGAAGCAGCCTCATATGCAAATGTCACAAGGCAAGTGGTAGCCCGATTTCTGAAGAGAGATATCATCTGTCGGTATGGAGTTCCCGAGCGAATCATTACTGATAATGGTTCCAACTTAAACAACAAGATGATGGCTGAGTTATGCCGGGACTTCAGAATCCAACACCATAATTCTTCTCCTTACAGGCCAAAGATGAACGGCGCTGTTGAGGCAGCTAATAAGAATATCAAGAAGATTGTGCAGAAGATGGTAGTCACCTATAAAGACTGGCATGAGATGCTACCATTTGCCTTGCATGGGTACCGCACGTCAATCAGAACATCCACTGGGGCAACGCCGTATCAGCTTGTGTATGGTATGGAGGCAGTCCTACCAGTTGAAGTTGAATTACCCTCTTTACGAGTATTGATGGATGTTAAGCTGAACGAAGCAGAATGGGTTCGGTCCCGGTTCGAACAACTGAGTCTGATTGAAGAGAAAAGATTGGCTGCAATTTGTCATGGGCAGTTGTATCAGAAAAGAATGAAGAGAGCCTTCGATCAGAAAGTCAGGCACCGAGAGTACCAAGTAGGGGATCTTGTGTTGAAGAGAATCCTCCCTCCTCATACAGACCACAGGGGCAAATGGACTCCAAACTATGAAGGACCATTCGTGGTGAAGAAAGTTTTCTCTGGCGGAGCACTGATGCTCAGCACCATGGATGGTGAAGATTTCCCGTCCCCTGTGAATTCAGATGCAGTTAAAAAATACTTCGCATAAAAGTGACCCGCTGGACATAAAAACAGAATGTAAGTCCAGGCAAAAATAGGGCATCCCGGCGAGTCAAAAACAGAATAAAAAGACTCGGGCAAAAATAAGGGAAATAAACAAAAAATGTACACCTGCTGAGTTGAAAAGCCGCATTGGACAACTCAGGCAAAAATGGGTATCCCGATGGATTGAAAACCCGAAAGGGCGATCCAGGTAAAATGAGGGAATAAGCGAACAACTGCATGCTGAATTCGTCTGTATCACCTACAACTTGGTAAGCTTCAAAAGGATCAAGCTTCTTTCAGAATCAGCCGACTTCAGAATGCAAGATGAGAAGAACGTCAAATGTCATACAAGTCATAGCAAGATGGAAGCTTCTTGGAGCGTCGACAACATTGCCAGCTTTTTGTTTCTCATTTTGTAACAATCTCCTCATTTTAGGAGATTTGTTTCTTTGACTGTATCTTGCCGATTCAGGGCACATAAATTGAATAAAATCAGATTTTTGCAGTCATGTTTCGTCTTGAACATTTTTATTTGCAAAAAATGTCTGATGTCTCTAAAAAACTAATTGCATAAGTACGGATGTTTTTCTTCAAATAATAATAAAAGCACATTCTTGCAGGGAATATACTTACTCTCAAGAGTGTCTAAACTCCTATGACGGAATTCAGTAAGGGATACCTCGGGATCACTTGTGCGTTTCTCTATCTTTGCAGGATTGCCGGTATCCAAAGCACAACTTGGGGCATGTAAGCTTCATCCAAGCAAGCTGACAAATCAACACTCATTCTCAGCACCCGAGGTGCTTTCTCCCCAGCTGAGTTGCCACTGATAACTTCCCCCAGCTAAGTTGCCACTTGTCAATCCCCCCAGCCGTGGTGCCGGTCATTCTTCCTCAGCAGAATACAAAAGTCAGGGAACCATCTCCCCACAGAGTCCTCAGCCTCTGTTCAGAAGAGCAACGCATGAAGGAATCACAACAGAGTGACGAAAGCTTCTACAAACCCCAGCTGGGTCCCTCATCACAAGGATATATCCACCAGTGACCTATATCCCCCAAGCAGATACATCTCATCAGATCTACCAATGATCTCATTCCCAGCTGGGATGCCCATTTTAAACAGATCAGCCAGAGATCTTCGCGGCAGTGGGATCCGAATCCCGGTTTGGTATCTTTGCATAATCATGGCATTCACATCATATTCACCCACAAAGCGTAGCATTCCGTCTAATACGGAGCATTACGGCAAAAATCAAACACATAGCATAATCATAAGCCATGCTGTGAACCGAACACTTGTGGATAATAACCGTTCATCAACAATATACAGAAAAATCCCCCCAGATTCCTCAGCAAAAGCAGTTGCCTCACAATTCACAAACACCAGTATATACTCCTTTTGACACCCGTCTGTGTCATCTTTCCCCAGTAAAGTCGCCTGAACACTCTTTACAAACAAGACTACCCGTATTACAGATACTTCCTGACACCCGTCCGTGTCATACCCCCAGCAGAAAGCCAAAGACATCATCTTTGCACTCACCTATACTTGTATATACATTTTCTTGACACCCGTCCGTGTCATATCCCCAGCGCAGTCGCCTACACTTTTACACCCCATATACTTGTTGATACCATACTTTTCTCCTTTTTGACACTCGTCCGTGTCACTCTCCCCAGCAGTTAAAATACTCATCTATACAATATTCACACTCATACTTATACAGATACTCGTCCGTATCTTGTATATACCACTTATATCCCCACAGATTCGGCATTGGTCCATGTTCTTTGTTAACCAGTTGGTACTCGTCCGTACCATCATCTCAGAATATGCGTCAAGTGTTTGTTTCTACATGATACTCGTCCGTATCATAGTCTTGAGGATGCTCGTCCGCATCTTTAATCCATACACTTTGTCAAATACTCTTGTCTTCTTGAATATAGATACTCGCCTGTGTCTACCATTCCCCAGAAGAGTCCCTTCAGATTCGACACTCGTCCGTGTTCTTTATTAACCCATTGATACTCGTTCGTATCATCATCTCTGAACACGTGTCAGTACTTGTTCCTACCTGATACTCGTCCGTATCATAATCTTAAGGATGCTCGTCCGCATCTTTAATCTATACACAATATCTAAACACTTATACCTTTTGTTTCTTGGATATAAACAACTCGTCCGTGTTTACTATTCCCCGGTAGATCGACAACAAAGCAATTTTCCTTTTATCTGACACTCGTCCTGTGTCATGATAAATTTTGAGAGCAGCCATACCCTGTTAGGTGGTCGTCCTCCACCTCTTGATGGTCGTCCTCCATCATGCTCATCCGATGGCCGTCCCCATCGTTGATATTTAGCAGCCGTCCCCTGCTAGGTGGTCGTCCTCCACCTCTTGATGATCGTCCTTCATCACTTTATCCAATGGCCGTCCCCATTGTTGATTTTGGTTATCTGACATTCGTCCTATGTCATGAGAAACCTCGAGAGCAGCCGTCCCCTGCTAGGTGGTCGTCCTCCACCTCTTGATGGTCGTCCTCCATCATGCTCGTCCGATGGCCGTCCCCATCATTGACCTTTTATCCGGCATCCGTCCTATGTCGCGATATTTTCGGCAGCCGCACCCTGCCAGGTGGTCGTCCTCCACCTAAGATGACCGTACCTCATCTTATCCCCAACAGAGCAGCCGTCCCCTGCTAGGTGATCATCCTTCACCTTTGATGACCGTACCTCATCATCTGTTTATTTCATTTATTCTTTAGCCCGATGGCCGTCCCCATCGTGGTCCCTTTTCTTTTTAGCCCGATGGCCGTCCCCATCGTTGGTTACTTTGCTTTATGAACTTGATGGCCGTCCCCGTCATGTTTCATCAATACCCGGAGAATCTTGCAGCTTTACTTGATGGTCGTCCCCATCATAATATCTTATTTTTCCCAGCTAGTCGGCCGTCCCCGTCTTGGCTTTACCTTTTATCCCCAGCATGTCGGCCGTCCCCGTCATTGCTCTTTACCCAGCAGTCGTCCTCTGCTCGACGGTCGTCCTCCGTCGCCCATACTTTACAATATACTTTATTTTCCTTTACAATATATATCCCTTTTCTTCTTCATTCTGTGAGTGCCAATTTTGGACTGTCTTTGGTATTCAACCATAGTTATCTTGTTTGCCTGTTAAGCCGTTGCTTACATCCTGCACAGCTAACTCATGTTTGAATAGGGGCAGCTGTAAACACCCCAAATTTCCCCTCACCCATTCACACCATAGCTTGAGATCATCTCATATGCATAAACACAATCATATCATCTCATATGGCAATTTTGATTCACTGCATAGATTCAAAGTCATCCGCATCTAGGGTTGGTGATCTGAGCAATCCAAGAGCTTCTTGAGCCACTCCAAAGGTCAACAATCACTTCAAAGGGATTCATGTGTGTTCTTATATCATATTACATCCTCTCAAAGTCAAGAATGCCAAAGAATCACAAGAACTTGGATTGGTAGGGAAGCAGAGCCAGGCTTAACTGCACAGATGACCTAAAATTAGGGTTTTGGTTTCAGAGGACATAACTCCAAATTTTTTGGTCATTCTTGTTTCTATTGGTCTCTATATGGTATAGGGAGTATGCATATCAATTTTTATGAAGAAATTCCATGGGGAAGTCATCTGATCAAGAGTTGACTTTCTGGACAAGTCAGTGCAAAATCAGGGCATCTGAGGCCCCCAATGACCCAACCAAGGGGTGATCTTCATCATTTTGAGTGTATATGATCTTTATTTGATCATAGAAGAAGGTTGAAGTTCACAAAATTCAAGAATTACAAGTTTTTGCAAAGTTGACTTTTTAGGGCATGGTTGACTTTTAATGAAATGTCATTTTATGCAACTTTTTCAACCCTTGCTTTTTGATCCAAAAATGTTTCAAATGGAAAAACTTTGGTCATGAAAGTTGTAGATTAGATCTTTCCCTTTTCAAAAAGTACAAGAACATGACCTAATTCATTTTGGATCAAAAGTTATGGTGTGTCAAAGTTGGCAAAAATCACTAATTTTCAAAATATGCCCCAAATGAGAAACTTGCAAAAACTTTGTACCAAGGCATTTGTGATTTCTAATTCATGTCTAACCAATAGGCAAGCATCATACAAGTTCTAAAAATCAGATTTGAACCAAAAGATCACATGTTTCATGGTTTGTAAAGCAAGATATTTCCATGTGAACCAAAAGTGAGCAAGTTGCAAAACCATCATCACACTTCCATCCACTTGCTGCCTACAATGCTGAACCACCCTAGCCTCTCCCTCACACCATGCTGCGCAGCCCACAACCCTTGTACTAGCCTAGAACTTGACCCATGCTTCTCTTACACAAAAGTTGACAATTTGCAAAAGTGGCCATACCAATCAATAAAGGGCAGGTCACATCATCTGACCAATGAGATTTGTTTATGTGGATCAAATGCTAGCAAAACCACACAACACACAAGCCTGAAACACACTAGAACTCAGCATCCTCATTTTCACTCTCACTTGCAAGAACATTCGAAACTCATTCCACAGGCCACAAACACTTGAACAAACTTCACAAACCTTCTCCACTCATCATCCTGATCACAAAGAACCCTTCACCCTTGCCTGAAACTGCCTGAATCATAAACACAGTTCTCACCTGAGCTTGAACAGAACTTGTTCAACCTCCCAAACCAGCCAACATAAACTCCTTCTAAGCATTCAGGCATCATCAGGGGATCAAGTGGGGTGGATTGCATCAAGAGGAGAGGTCAGAAAGTTGCAAAATTGAAAGCTTCAAAACTCAGGTAGCTCAAGAACTTTTTTTCCAGAAATGATTTTTTAAGTTCTAAAGTTGTTCTTCATGCTTCACTGATTTCTCTGATGTCTTTAGTTTTGAAAATGGTGGAGAGATGAGAGTTTAATCTGTTTCTGAAAGTTTTGCCCTAAAATCTTTTCTGCTTCGATTCGTGAGATTGATGAAATATAAATGAGTTTTAGCTTGGGGTTTTGATTCAGTGAAGTATGGGAATCATTTCTGTGTTTTTAGATTTCGTTTTAGTTGCGTTTTGAGGATGTTAGGGATTTTCAGGTGAGGTTCCCACCGGAGAAGACGACCGGAGGTCTTCTCCGGCCACCTGAAAATCATTAGGGTTTTAATCATGTCATTAATGGACATTTGAATCTGGAGCGTTAGATGCTTTGACTTGGTTGACCTGCCGCGCGTTTGTGTGGCCCAGATGTGTCCTCATTAGCCCTAATCACATTTAATTAATTCATAATTATGTTTAGCCAAGTTTGAATGTGATCCATCAGATCTGGCGCACAGTCAATGGCCTCATTCCCAGATTCAATCCCAGCCCCTCCTTTAGCATACTTCAGTTTATTTTAAATTTTATTTCATTTTTTTCTCATTTAATTTGTACAATTTATTTTAAATAGAAAAAACCATCTAAAAATTATGAAACTTTTTGTCAAGAGTTTCATTAATTTTTAAAACACAAAAATATTTTTATTTTCATTTTTAGCATTTAAAAAGTATTTTTAAATATTTAAAAGTTTATTTTTAATTGATTAATGAAAATTAATTTATTAAAAATACTTTTAAGTATTTAAAAATCACCAAAAAATTCATGAAATGTTTTAAGACATTTAGAAACATTTTCCAACCTTCAAACCAAATTTATTTTTTGATCTTGATGCATTTTGAGAATTTTTCATTGAATTAAAATCATTTTTATGCATTATTTTGATCCAAACTTCAAAAAATCATTTCTGCATAACCCTAAAGAGTTGGACCTTGATTCTTTTTGCATTGCATTGTGTTTAGCATGTAGTTTATGAGATTAAATGGCCATGATTTGATATTTCATTTTCCTTTTATTTGATAATTTTCTTGTTAAGGAACCCTAAAACCCTAGAAAACTTAGAAAAATCATAACTTGAATTTGGTTAGGAGTTGAAACCTCTCCTTTGGGCCATGGGTTAGTATAGGATTAGGGGTCCTTTGAGTGCATTTTCAATTTTTTATAATGTTGTTTGATTCTGATTTTGGTTTGTGTTTGATGCTTTGATCATAAACCCTAATTTGGGCTTTCATATGCATCCATCTTGCATTTGCATTCATGCCTTGACTTGCCATGATATTTTATGCATCCATGTGGTTCATTTAACATCATAAGACACATTGAAAGCATGTTTGATCATTGCATCTCTCATTTTCCATGTTGTATGCCATATGCATCTCATAACTTTTCATGTGTGTTCATGGTTCCCAACTTGCTTCATCTGCATCCATAGGCTTGTATGATCATCCCCATGTGTTGTTTCATGTTTGCATCATCTCAGAGCATCATTATCATCTCATATATGCTTCTGGTTTTGATTCTCATCATGCCATTTCATTTCATTTTGCATTGCATTGCATTCCTTTCACTAACTTTTCAGGTGGTAAGTGACTTTGAGAAGTGAATTTGCCTTCACTTCTCATAACTTCTCTTCATCTCTTTTTATGCATCCTTGCTGCATTTTTGTATGTGCTTGAGATTGAGCTTGCTCATTCTTCTCCTCCTTACTTTCTTTCCTCAAGTGACTTGACTTCTTGAATGAAGCAAGTTGCTTTGCTTCTCTTTGCTCCTTTCATCTGCTTCCTGGTGGTTCCATTGAAGATTTCTCTTGTTAACTTCACAAACCTTAGGAACAACCAAGCATGGCAATGATTAGGGTTTTGATTAGTCCCCCATTTAGTTTTACCTTTGTGTCTCTCTTTGAATCTTCTCTTCTCACCTCATAATCAGGGACTAAACCCTAAAGGCTTTAAGGCTTTGTGATTAAGTTTATGCCTGCATCCTTCTATTAGGATGGAGTGTATAACTTTAATCCTAAGTGTTAAACCCTTAATGTGTTTAACTCCTTTAATCAATCCATCTAATAATCATCAAGACATCAAGCTTGTAACTTGGGCCTTGCATTAGGGTTCTAATTCTTCCTTAAGTGGTTAAGAAGGACTAACCCTAGTGTTAATGGACAAGTCCCCCTCAAGTTGTCTTACAAACCATAAAAATCACTTCTTCATCCTATCATTAAATAAAATCCACCTAATCAAAGGCATGTTTTGTCATGAGTTTAATCCCTAATCATGGATTAAGTTGAGGAGCTTTCCTCAGCTTAAACATTCTCATCTATTATCCTTCTATTAGGATGGTGTAATGAGTCTGTTTAATCCCTGATTATGGCTTAATCTCATTACTTAACACTAAACAAAAACATCAAAAACATTTAAATAATCACAAGTAGGTTAATGATCTTAATCCTGCACCAAAGGTGATTAAGTGTGAGAATCTGACTTCACACTTAAGGTACTCTCATTACCCCTAAATCAGAGGGAAGATGTGATGAGTTTACTAACCCATTGGTTTAGGCTTGAGCTCATTAGCTTATGACAAACTTCCAAAAGCAATAAAAGACTGAAAACACAAAAACAAATAATAATCGTCTCCTTTGGGATTCTTTTCTCATCTCATTCACTCACAAATGAGAACTCGCTTCTTCCGTCTAATGCAAGACAGTTTACACCTGAGCCAGACAGGTCATACACTTGAGCATTGACAAGTAAGCAGTTCACAAGTCAATTCATCTTTCAGTCTCTTTGGGTCGAACTACGGTGTTCTGACTTCCTCATTGCACGAGAGGATACGTAGGCATGACTTAACAGTTATCGAACAAAAGTCTCTGTATATTTCCCCTCTTTCAGCTTTATTCTTTTAAGCCTCATGATCTTGAGCATTTCGTTCTTGTTCTCACACTGACACTGTATACTTCACTTCACTTCTTTTACACTGACATCTGTACATTCTTTTCCAGCTATTTTATACACAGATTGCACTGACACTACCCCTTTAAAACACAAATCTTCTAAGCGTGGATCCCGTCGAGTACGGCGGACAATCTGGGTGCTAATACCTTCCCAGGTTGTAACCAACCCCCTTTCTCAGTCTCTCTGGTTCGCAACCGTCTTATCCATATCTTTCTAGGTCTATGCAGCATTACCTTTCCTCCGGGATAAAAATGCCTAGCTGGCGACTCTATTCATCTCCAGTGAGTTCACTGCTGTGTGTTCTCATTCCTCTCTCGCCGACCGTTCGCGTCTGTACCTTTATCTGGGCCATTTCCCATTTATCGGGAGCGACAAGGGCCATCCTTGAATGAAGTTGAGGCAGGACAAGCCAAAGAGCCAGCTCTGACCCGTGCCATGCTTATGGTACTACAACTTTTGACTTTTTGCAAAACAACCCATACCAATCACACTATGCCACCACCAACTTTCTGACCAATCAAGACCTCTTATGCAAACCCTAAGGAACTCATTAGACACAACACACAATCCTGAATCAAGCCATAAGCTCAGATTGCCAAAAATCTCCATAACACTTCATCTCTTCTAAACTCCACACACAACCATCAAAACTCAATTATTTCTTCACCAATCATCTCAACATCACTCAAGGATCATAAACCACCCTTCATCTTGCCCTAAAAGCCACTCAAGCAAAATCACGATTTCTGCCAAACCATTAATGTATCACACAAACCAAGCCATTTAAGCTCCATCTAAGCACTTCATTCACTCAAGTGGGATCATTGGAGGTTGATTGCACAAAGAAAGAGGCCAGAAAGCTCAAAACTGCAAAGCTTCAACTCAGGTAGCTTCTCCAAATAATTTTCCAAAACTCTTATTTTAAGTTATAAAATGAATCTAAATGCTCTCCTGATCACAATGAACTTTGAATGATGGAAAATTATTAAGAATTGAGTGTATATCGTGATTCGGAAATTTTGTCTGTTTTAATGTTCTTGTTCGATTCATGAGTTTGGTGCAAAATAAATGAAATTTGTTGCTGGATTCTTGTTATATGTTGCTTAATGATTGATTTTGGAGAGTTTGAGGTGTTTTCATGGCGTTTTGAGAGAGATAGGGTGAGGATCCTGCCAGAGAAGATGACCGGAGCTTCCCTCCGGTCACCTGAGAATCATTAGCCCTAATCCACAATTAAATTCCAGTTTGATTAATATCCCTTGGATCTGTGTTTGCCGCGCGTTTTGGATGGCCAGGATTCGTTCATTAAACCCTAATACATTTTAATTAGTTTAATTAGGTTTAATTAAATTAATTTAGCCAGATTCAATCCTAGCCTTCCATTTGCGCGCCAGTCAACCCAACTTTGAATTCTGGCCTTGGATCTTGATTACTTTGCATTTTCTTTATTTTATTTGCATTTCTTTTGTTCTATTTATTTAAAATATCAAAACATTTTTTAAAATCATGAAACTTTGCATTTTCGTTTCAAATATTTTCCTTAACTTAAAAACATTTTTTATTTTAATTTTTGCAATTAAAAGTATTTTTAAATCATTTAAATGTTTTATTTAATTAATTAATTGATGTTAATAAATTAAAAATACATTTTGGTTTCTAAGAATCACCAAAAACTTCATGGTGCATTCTCATACATTTAGAAACATTTACGAACTCATCACACAAATTTATTTTTAGGTTTGATCATGTTTTCACAATTATCTTTGAATTAGGGTTCCTAAAATTCCCATTTTTTAACCCTAACTTTGAAAAATCACTTCTGATCAACCATGATGAGTTTGGAATTGATTCTTTTTTCATTCTTTCACACATTGCATCTAGTATCTAGGTTATTTATCTCATAATTTTTCATTGCATTTTAAATTTGATTTTCATTTTTCCTTTAGAATCACCCAAAAACCCTAGTTAAATTAGGAAAATCATAACTTTCTCTAGGTTTAGCTTCTGACCTTCACCTTTGGGGATTGTTCTTGTGTGTGTTTAGGGTTTGTTCGAGTTCAATTTCAAATTTTTATCATGATGTATGCTTCTGTTTTGATCATGTGCATCTCATGTTGTCTTAAAACCCTAATTTCTCATGTTCATTTGCATTTATCTTTGCATATCATCATCACATGAACTTGCCATGACACTCCAAGCATTTGTATAACATCTTAAACATCTTAAGACATGTTTGAACATTGATTGATCATTTCTTCATTCATTTGGTATGCTTTGCATTCATTATATTCCATGTGTATCCATGTGTTTTCAAGCTTCTAACATGCTTCCTTTGCATCCCATCCTTTGTATGATCACTCATATGCATCATGTATGAATTCTCATCATTGCATAACACTTTTGCATCATGTTTACACTTCTGGTTTTGGTCATTGCATATCCATTTGCTTTATTTCCTTTTGCTTTGCATCTTATGCATTCATACTAACCTTTCAGGGGCTTATGGTAAGTTGTCTGGAATGTGGATTTGCCTTCACATTCCACCTCTTCTTATCTTTTCATTTGCATATTTACTTGTATTTGAAGTGAATTTTCTTCACTTATGCTCTCTCATTCTTACTTTCTTTCTTTTAGGTTACTTATCTTCTTTAGGAAGTAAGTAACCTATCATCCTTTCTCTTCTCTTTTCATCTGCTTCTCTTCCTTGGTGGCCTCCTGAAGATTCTTTCCTTATACCTCACAAACCATAGGATACTCAAGCATGATAATTTTTAGGGTTTTACATAGTCCCCCCTAGTCTTTTAACTTTGAGTATCCTTGAGTCTCTCTTCTCATCTCATAATTAAGGCTGAACACTTAAAGCTTTAGGACTTTGAATTAGGGTTATGCATGTATCCTTATCTTAGGATGGAATGTATAACTTTAATCCTTAGTGTTAAAAATTTAAGTTGTTTACACCTCCACTTCCTCTCAACGGTCTTATTCCATTCCACCCCTATTTATAGTTGCCTTCACACCCACTTTCTCACCAAGTCCTTCACCACCCACTTCTTTAGTACCTCTGTAACCATTTTTACCACTTTGTTTCTCTATATAACAGTAGTATGAGCCTTTTATTTCAATAACACCATTTTCTTATTCACAGAACCAACACCTTATTTCTTTTCATCTCCTCTCATTTTTTACCTTCTGAATTATGGCAAACTTTATTCCTACCAATATCCCTTCCCGTGATGGTGAAGCCAGCAAACTCCAACACATTTGATTCATCACTTATACCGAAAGAACGGTTAAAGTGACTCGTTATATTGAAGAGGAGTGTCTAACCCAACTTGGGCTCCTCGACAGTGTTAACTGGTTACTCTCGAATACCGGCTTGACATCACTTTGCAAGAGCAACCGTCTGACTTACGCGACATTGACGCTGGATTTCCGAAGCTCATATGCTTACAACACTCCAAACAATGCAACCAAGCACCTAGTTAGTAATGCTACGTTCCTGCTACTCAGAACGGAGTATATCGTTACGCAGGAGACTTTCAACGAGTGATTTGGATTTCAACGAGGTGACATTGTGTTCTATTTCTAGGTGATTCAAACTGGTAGGCAGATGCTTTTAAGTTATGGGAGAACCTAACATGTACAAGAGTTTCGGTGTGGGACGAGCTCTACGCTACTCACGTTCACAACCCCGCCATCCGTTACTTTCAGAGGGTGTTAAGCAACACCGTATTCGGGACATTCAACAATCATAAGGTGAATCAGAGGGAACTCTTTCTACTCCATTATGCTTTTGAATCCATCCTTTTAAACCCAATAGCCTTGTTGCTGTCTACCATTCAGTATGCTTGTACAAAAGGGAAGGCTCCGCTTTGTTGTGGCAGGATTGTCACTAACATCGCGCTGAAGCTTGGTTTAGGTGATCGTCTCGGTCATTTGCGAGCCACTTCTGCGTTATTTCTTGACATGGAGTACTGCAAGTATAGTCACATCATCAAGCATCAGAGAGATGGAAGGTACAAATTGGTAATTCATAACCGAGTTGTTCATAGTATCTTTTTACCATGTCTAGCTCACTCATGTGCACAAACCAGAGCCAATTGGTGTTATGGTCTCGATGCCTCTTCACCAAATGCTGCTGCTCCAGAAGCACAACCGGATGACATAATTGATGAGATGCAGCAGGCTATGGATGATGAAGAAGCTGCACATACGCCGAGTAATGATTTCACCAGCACCAACACCTCCACCATACGCCGCCGTAGGAATCAACAACCAGCATCTATAGATGACATCCTATCGGCGATTGTTCAAAGTGATGAGTGAAACCAGAGGCAGTACACTGCAATGATGGAGCAAATGGGACAGATCCAGCTTGAACAAACAACATAAGGAAAAATAATCACTAGTGCTATAGAAGGATTAGGTGTTGTGCAAAGGCAAGTGCAGAAACTACATGAGTATATCCATCATGTGGGTATACCTGATCATTTAGCAATGTACGGGAAAAGGAACCTGCGAGGCAGAGCTAGAGGCAGAGGACCACAGTCATCGCAGTAGTAGTTTAGTTTAGTATTTCTTTTATTGTTTTTCCTTGTTGTTTTTCTTTTGTAGTTTACCTATATCTTGCAACATTGAGGACAATGTCCAAGATAGTGTGGGAGAAGGGTAATTAGTATTTCATTTCCTTGTACGAAACCTAATTATTAATCGAAATATTTTGTTATTTAAATTCTCTTCAGTATTTTTAGCTATAACTAAAATTTATTCCTTTTAGAATGCTTTCACTCAACATACCCTATGAGTATATAGGTCGATAGACTTTGTTAGAAAACTGAGAAAAGACCTAACAAGATTGATACAGTATTGACACCTTAGACCCTTAGATATGCAATATCGGTTTGGATACCTTTTATACCGAAATCTGAAGCTTTAGTTCTAAATTAGCCTCGAGTAGTTTATATTAGCAGTCAACACCGCTTAAGCACAAGCTACATGGAAAGTCGATACAAATAAGTGATTGATTTAAATATGCCAATAAAAAAAGAAGAATCTTAAGATATTGCAAGCCATTGCTAAAACAATCAAGCTGCACATATTCTAAAGAATGCAAAAAAATATGAGAGAAAGGAAAAGCAAGGTCTGATGTTAGTTGGTTCAGAGGAATCTGGTTCTGAACTTGGTAGGGCGAATTAAGATTCGATCCCCCACAACTTGCACTCAGTATGTTAAAGGGTTACTACACTTGTGTACCAGACCCCGTATTAGAAAAAGATCAAAATTCACCAACATGCTACTCCACTATGCGCATGTAAAGGTATAAGGCTTAATGTGAATTGTGTCAGAATGACACCGGGTGAAACAGAAACAAGAGCATTAGGTTGAGTTATAATAGAATGATTCAGACTGTTTTGTATAATGTGTTTATGAACATTATATGTTTTAGTGTCATTAGTGTATCCTTAGTGTTCGAGTCACTATTAGTTCATTTATTAAAGTGTCGCACAACCACATATGGATAGGCAATGTGTTTCGTGTATGTGTTTGAAGGATATTTTTCAAAACCTACTTGATTGTTTGCTTGAGGACAAGCAAATATTCAAGTATGGCGGAGTTTGATAACATGATTTTGTATCGATTTATTAGTGTGGTTTCCGTTTATTTAAGTTATGATTTTCTTTATGTCGAACAATATTATGAAAAGTTTGTGTCTATTTTGCAGGTATTTAGTTATACTTGTCTCGTGGAAGAAAAGAATGAAAATGAGACAAAAACAAGACTTTTAGCACAATAAATGAAGCAGACAACTGAAGAAATGAAGATTCTGCATTTTTAATGTATGACGACCGTCACAGAAAGGTGACGACCGTCTCACATTCCAGACGAAAGTTATGACCCTAAGACGAACATCCCAAAGCTTATATCAGAAACCTAAAACACACCTCAGTTCAGTCAAATGATAAACAACCGTTAATAAATTCTTCTCATTCAGCAGAGACTTTTCCTCAACCCAAGTAGTCAAGGCCCAACAAATATGATTCTGATTTATTCTCAACAAACTTAATTCACAGAAGCTATATATAGTAGCTGTTACAAGTTCTAAAGGGAGCTTTATTTACAATATTGAATTGCTGCCAAATTTCCATTTGAAGCCGATTATTTATGTTCAGAGATTTCTTTAGTATTCTTTTCAGCATTTACTTTATTTTTTATTTTCTGAACCAAAGTGATAACCTCCTTCCTTGGGAAGTTATCACCATTTATTTTCTTTCTAGCCACTGCATTTTGTTTTATTTTAAGTTTCTATAAGATTGCTTGATCAAGAGTACTTCAGTCAGGTTTCCTAATTTAATGCTTTACCATTTAATTATTATGTCATTTACTTTTATGCACATCTTCTTTTACCTTTCTTCGTATTTATTTAATATGTCTGGCTAAACCGTTTAATCGCTATGTGATTGTATAATTGGTACGAATTCAATAGACCTAGGCTAACACCTTAACTCGGGTTACTTTCTAGTTTCAATTTCTTATTTATAAAAAACTTTTGTTACGAGATTAAGAAAGTATAAAAGGTTAGAATTAAGACCACGGGAGTTTGATATTGTAACCGGATAGCTGAAATCGAGCATTGCTTTTAAATACAGTGGAAGCGCTTTAAAACCAATTAGAATCTTTAGGTTTCAAAAAATTATTTCAAACTTGAATTGACACAGCGAGAGTATTCAATTGAACTTAGGAGTATAGTAATAGGCAAGATCTCGAGTGTGTGAGTCAACGAATTTTAAACCGACAATTCTGTGGAAAGATAACTTGACAAATCTTAATAAGCCAACCTTTTATCGAATTCGCGAAGGCGTACCAATTACATACCGATATCCTTATTATAATTTTATTTAATAAAAAATTCTTACGCTCTCGCACCTTAAAACTAAAATACCACTCGCATTAGCTAAACATAGTAACACACGATAACTCTAGGTTTATTATCGAGTCTTTGTGGGATCGATATCTTTTATTACTAGGCGATTAGGATGTATACTTGCAGTTATAATCTTTAGACTCGAAAAGTTGCGATCAGATGTCTGCTTCAGAGTTGAGTGAGTTGAAGAAACAATTAGAAATATTGTTTGAGAAGAAGTTCATTCGACCTAGTGTATCTCCGTAGGGTGCCCTGGTGTTGCCCTAAGTTTTCTTTGCATTGTCTTTTGCATCTTGCATACAAACAAGATCGCACTGGTTACTTGGTTCTTCTCGGGTTAGGTTTATGCCTCGTAGGGGATCACCGTCATCTTTAATTACTTTATTTGTTTGTGTTTACTAACCATTAATCAAAATCTAAAAATATTGTTTCTTTTTGCTAACATTTTTTCAGGAAGAGGAACTATGTGAAAATGCCAAAAATAGCAGTCCTGCAGCTCGAGTAAATTTCATAGACAAAAGTCGAAGACGATCCGCAAATAATTCGAAATTATCAGATCGAGGATTTCCCATGTTAATTGATTCATTCAAATAATTTCCAAGGTTCATGTATTCATTTCTTCGACGCACAACAAGAATCGGGACGAAACAACCAAGCAACCATGTTTGAATAAAAAATTCAAACTTCAGCTTGGTTAACCGGTTAACCAAATGGTTAACCGGTTAACCAAATGGTTAACCGGTTAACCAGTGCGAAATTTGAATTTTTTATTCAAATTTATCACCCTTAGATCATTGATTTAATTGGAATATTCTAGATCCATTGGTTTCTGATTTCTCTACATCACTTTGATCATTTCCTACCGTAAACCCTCATTAATCACCACTCTTTTCCATTTCCCACCAAAATTCCAATTACCAAACCTAAATTCAAATTACCAAAGCAAGCTCCATTCCACCAAATTTCCATACCTAAGGCCTTTAAATAGGACCACAATTTCATTCATTCCACAAGCTTTTGATAGCCACAAACCTCTTGCAAATTACTTCCCCAACACCAAAATTCTCAAAAGCTCACTTTATTTCTTTTGAAGTTATCACGAATTCACATTGAATTCTTGATTAACTTGAGCTAAACCTTCATCTTTTCATTCTTTTGGTCATTAATTTCAGTAGATCTAAGCTTGTGTTGGTCCAATTTGAAGAAGAAGTTTTGGTAATTCATCTTCCTCCATAAACCCATATTCACCATCAACATTCAAGATGTAGATCCTTGGTTCCTTTGTTTCTAGATCCTTTGGATCTTTATTTGTTGTTTGATTGCAGGGATTCCACTGTATTTTGGTTTTAAAATACGTGCAAATTCAGATCATGATCATCCAATGTTTGAGAAAAGGTTTCAAAATGGATCATGCTGAATTTTCTGCATTTTTCACCTTCTGGTACAGCGTTAACCGTTGGTTAACCGGTTAACCAGTTTCAAAATAGTGCAGATTATTCAAAATCTGCTTGCGTTAACCGGTTAACCAATTGGTTAACTGGTTAACACAAGTCATAATGGTGTTTTTAGTTATTTTCAAGCCCATTTTTGGTTCCTTTTTCTTCTTCTTCTTCCTCCTTTTTATTTTTACCTTGGGAAGCACTTTTGGGAGTGATTTCTCCTTAATTTCAATGAACTTTGGGTGTAGATTAGAGTAGTTAATGTTCATTAATTCAAAACTACCTTTAAGTGAATTATTCAATCCATTTAAGGTACTTTGCATTAGTGATACATTTTCATGCTTGAATCCACCAAGATGAGTGATTGAACTTAAGGATGGAAGAATACCATAAGTGAGGCTCAACTTGGTATTCATCTTTAGTTTTGTGCGGTTTCGCGTCCGAATAACGATTTACATATCGTTTTACTTGCATGCATTAGCACTAATATTATGCACCTTAATTGGTGGTGGCCGGCCTCATTTGTAGGGTAATTACTTCGTAAATTACTCGGCGATTGCTTAACATAGACCTAAATGTGTCCCGAATTAGGAATAAAAATCTAATTGGATACTTGCAGTTTCGTGGACCGGATCTCTTGTTGATCGCGTAATCCCAAAGTGGTTAATCATATTGCATTAAGAATCGATACTTATGAATGTTTGATGCGTAGGTGTAAGATGCTAAGCGGATCCGGTTTCCTTTCGCCTTTCAATCGCCTTTCAAATTTCATTGAATTCGGTTCGATTTGCCTTGATTAATCGCTATAGTGTAAGATGCTAAGCGGATCCGTTTGCCTTTCGATTTTGGTTACTCTTTTAGTTGTGGTTGATTAAGTTCACCATACCATTATTATATAAATATTATTATACTATTACTACTATTAATATTTTAGATTCTTGCACTTTAATTCCTTTTTGTTACTAACATTTAATTTCTTGCACTTTTATTGCTTTTATTTTAGTTTGCCTTATTCATCCATATCATGTTTATTATTTTTTCTTATTATTTTAGTTGTTGATTTTCCTTTTGTCCATTTGGACACAAAAAAACATTAATAAAGGATTAAACTTCTAAAAAACTTGTGACTTTAATTTGTGGACTTTTGGTTACTATCCTTGGCATTGGAATGGAGATTTTTGGACTTAGATTTTAGGATCCCTTCCCCTTTCTTTGATCTTCATGAAGTTGTATTTAGCCTTTATTTGGCCATTTGCTAGCTTAAAAGGATGGAACTCTTATGCTCATAATTTCGAATGTCATCAAGTTTGGTCAGATATTTCTTCCCTTATCTCCTTATTTTCTTTTTTAGGATAGTCCCTTCATCTCCTCCCATTCTTCAATTTTCAAAACCTTCTCCCTTTTTCAAAGGATTCCTTCTTTTTAAATCATCACCTCTTTAATAAAAAAAAACCTTGAACATTTTACTTTTTTTTTCTTTTCTTTTAAAATTAATGAATCTAATCAAGTTGACCTTAATTCAAAAAATAAAAAAATCAAACTCATTCAAGTTGTTTTGTTCTTCTGTGCACTTTTCTTTATTTTCTTAAAATAGTGCCGATTATGAGTCATTATTCTTTAGTCGGGTGTAAGTCTCTCAATCTCCATGGTTGTAGTTTGATGTAATTGAGTCTCTTGTCATTTGTGGGGGTTTAGTGGCATACTCGTTGATTTTATCCGAGTTGGCGCCCTCTCCATAGTGATGTATGAGTCCATGCATTCATTCTCATGGTAGTTTGTTTTGCCATCCACTTGAAGATGATAAACTCTCTTCACTTAATAAATTGAATCATAACCCTCCTTTTCACTATTTGTACCATGAACTACGGGGTTTTGATCTTGCATTGCACTTTGTGGGTACGTAGGCATGAGGTGGTAAACCTTTCCAAACACAAAAATATAAAAAAAATAATTCTATCTCTCATCTCCCCACTCTCATTTAACAAACCTTTTTCAAACCAAAAGCATTAAATTTTTCAAAGGGCTCCCGTAGAGTGCCACAGACATTTTGGGTGCGTAAAACCTTCCCATTGTGTAACCTATCCCCTTACCCGTTTCTCTGTTGTGTTTCTTTAGCTTTTTTGCTTTTAGATTAATTAGGATTTATTCGCTTTTTTTTTTCTTTTCCTCTTGGAATAAAAATAAAGCGCGGTGGAAACTCTGTTTACTTTGAGTTAAGTTAACTAATAGCTTACACTCATATTTTTACCGCTACAGAAAAGTGGCAACTCTGCTGGGGAATAATCTCTAAGTGGATTCGGCCTACTTTGATTTATTTACTGCTTCGGTTTGATTTGCTTATTATTTGTTTGTTCTGTTTTGGTTTTGGCGATCCTCTGTGAGTGAGATAGATTCTAACCCGGATCTGAGTTGAACTTATGATAGGACGGCGATATTCGAAGCGATAAGCGATTGAGTAGTCCAAAGCTATATCAATTTGATAATCTCCACTCGGTTAGGCTCTAGTGGATTATCAATGTCATGATGAGTAATCATACGTGGCATTATTTTCCGACCCTGAGCTGATCATACTGAGGACCGTAGAACCCTTAACTCATTCAAGCTAATTTAGGAACGTAGTGCGAAAACTATCTGGGTATAAACCTAAGGTGGTTGTCACGCGATACTACACTCGGACGAGTTCTATTTTAAGAATGTTATCGATTGGGTAGTAATCCAACGTACCGATAATATTCTAAAGATGGCTGTTAACTCCGGGCACCTCTATTATCACCCTTTTGGTTTTCTGCAGGTACAATGAAGACAAAACTTTAGTACTTACCTGTGTGGGTTGGTGTTCTGTTAGCTTGACTTCCTGCTCGTGACTCGGAACCTAAACCCGTGTGCTTTGTGCGATCTTGTTTGTGGTTGTTGCATACATGCCATCATACATTCATGAGCATTGTTTTTGATATTTCAAGAGACTCATAAGATATTATTGCAAAATTTCAGATGTCTATGGTTATGAATTTTGAAAGGAGGAACACAAAGAAGTACACCTTCAAGAATCCCCAATATAGTAGAGTTGAGAAAGCTAGGAGCATTGGTGGTTGATACCCAGGAGTTCCGGAAGTGTTATGGAAAGCTCTTGTTTATTTTGGATACCGATGTACCAGAGGGGATTCTCCCTCCCTTAGCTCAGTTTTATGATTTGTTGCATCATTGTTTCACCTTTCCGGATTATCAGCTTGTGCCAACCTAGGAGGAGTACTCTCATTGGATGGTTTTACCTATTTTGGACAAGGAATTTCTTTTTAGTGGTTTAGAGAAGGAGCTTACTACCAAAGTCATCGCCAAAGCCCTTTTTCTCAAGGAGTCTGATCTTAATGGGAAGTTTCTTCCAAAAGGTAGTGTATGTGGTATTAATGCTAAGTTCTTGATGGGGAAAGCTTCTACTTCTCTTACTTTGGGTCATAAGGATGTATTTGAGGCTATTCTTGCTTTTCTCATTCATGGGACTGTCTTGTTTCCTAACTTAGATGGTATTGTGGATGAGAATGCCATTCATATTTTCTTGAAGAAGAATCCGGTACCTACTTTTCTTGGAGACATGTATCATGCTTTTCATTATAGGACGTCCAAAGGTGATGGATAGATTGTGTGATGTGCGCCTCTTCTCTATAGGTGGTTTATTTTGCACCTACCAAAGTCCGACATCTTCAAGGATAACAGAGAGAAGCGAAGATGGTCTCAAAGGATTATGTCTCTTTCTCACAAGGATATGACTTGGTATTGTTCTCATTATGATACTGGAGTACTTATTGACAGTTATGGAGAGTTTCCTAACGTACCTCTTCTTGGTACACGTGGGGGAATTAGTTACAACCTTATTCTTGCTAGGCGACAGTTGGGATATTGTTTGAAGGATGTACCAAGCAACCTTTCCATATCCCGTTTCTTCTTTCTTAATGGTGCAGATCATGTAGAAATGAAGAAAAGGATTGCTCATTCTTGGCATGCGGTTCATCGGAAAGAGAAGGGTCAATTAGGAAGACAACACCTTGCTCCCTCTGAGTGTTATATCTAGTGGGTTCGATCTAGGGTTCCAAGCTCAAGATGCCTTATCCACCCGATGAGGCTTTGTTTCCTATACTACCATTGTCTGCTTTTCTTCCTCCTGTTGATGAGAAGGCTACTTTTCAAGAAGAGTTGGACAAGATGAAGAAAGAGAAAGAAGAATGGCTACTTGAGAAGACTACGATGCAAGAGCAACTGAAAGAGAAGGATGATCTTATTTTCCTCTAGTACTCCATCTACCATTCCTCCTACATTCGGCGCTTGGAAGGCCATTGTTGACCAGTTGGTGAAGAATAAGGAAGACATGGAGAATTGGTACAAGAAAGAGATTAAGAGGATTCGCATGAAGTACCAGCCAGGATTCAGAACTTCTTCGGATGTGATCCCCTAGGCCTAGTTTACTTTTTCTCTCATGTATTAAGATTGTTGAGGCTTGTACTTCACTTGTAATCCTTACTTTGATTTTAATGAGAATGAGTTTTTAAGTACTTCAAAAAGTGTTTCTTTATAAATATTGCAATTTATCTTATAGTCCTTTGAAATCTTTGCATTTGCATACGCATACCATGCATCATACCCGCATTTGTCTTGATTTTTAAGTGTTGTCCAGGGATCTTATGTTGTTTCTTGGTCTTCATTCAGTTCTCCTATCAAGATGACTCACAAGGTTGATACTCGAGCTAATCGGAAGAAGATGTCAGAAACCTTACAACAAGAGAATCGTGAGCTGCGCGAAGAAGTTACATATCTGATGGAAAGCTTGGAAAGAGTTACTGCCATGATGGAAAGCCTGGTGGCTGCTCAGAATCAGCCACCTCCTCCTAATTCTCCTGTTCAGAATACAATCATCTCTGAGATTGTTACTGCATCAATTCCTGCTGAGATAGTTCTTTCTCCTCGCTATCGCATGCCTGCTAGTACACCGTGGGGCATGCCAATTGATTTCATTCCTGCTTGTTTTCATCCTCCTCCTCCTGAGACTGATGCATTTAATACTCTTCTGCCAGTGATGACTACTGCACCGCCTGTGATGCACACTATTCCGCACCATGATGAAGTGATTTACCATGCTGAGCCCAGTGAAGGTGCGTGTGTGATTGAAAGACTTGATGATTTTCAAGGTCGTTTTTCTGAGATACAGAAGAAGATGAGAGCCTTGAAGCATAAGGATTTGTTCGGAATAGATGCTTATGATCTTTGCCTGATTCCTAATGTCAAAGTTCCATACAAGTTTAGGTTTCCTGAGTTCTAGAAGTATAAAGGCAACACTTGTCATCTGAGTCATTTGACTATGTATGCTAGGAAGATGTCTGCTCAGACAAACAATGGTCAGCTGCTGATTCATTATTTCCAAGATAGTTTGAATGGTGCTGCCATGAGATGGTACATGAGTTTGGACAATAGCCAAATCAAGACTTTCAATGATCTGGGAGAGGCTTTTGTTAGACAATACAAGTATAATGTTGATATGGAACCAGATAGAGATCAACTTTGTGTTATGTCCCAGAAGGACAAAGAGACTTTCAAAGAATATGCGCAGAGATGTCGCAAGCTAGCAGCTCAGATTGTTCCTCCTCTAGAAGAGAAAGAGATGACAAAGATATTTTTAAAGACTTTAGGTTCTTTCTACTACGAGATGATGATAGCAAGTGCTCCTTCCGATTTCACTGAAATGGTGAGTATGGGGATGCGTTTAGAAGAAGGTGTTCGTGAGGGACGGTTGAGCCAAGAGAGTAGTGCAGGCTCGAGCTCTAGGAGGCTCAACTTTGGTAAAAAGAAAGAGGGTGACACTAATGTTGTGTCTCGTGAAAGTTATAGAAGACCTCGTGGTCGTCAGAATCGTCATCAGCAACATGTAGCTTCTGTAACTCCGGTGATTAATGTGACTCCAACTATGCCAACAGCTCCAAAGTATCTGTCACGTTATCAACCGCCTTATGTGCAACAAGGTGGTAATTAACAGGTTCGTGCTAAGCCGAGTTTTGACCCCATTCTAATGTTGTATGCGGATTTGCTTCCATCTCTGATTGCGAAGAATCTTATGCAAACATGTTCTCCACCTCCAGTTCCAGAGTCTATCCCATGGTGGTATAAGCCAGAGGCTCATTGTACTTTCCACCAAGGTGCCCCGAGGCATGATGTTGAGAACCGTTATCCCTTGAAGTTTGAAGTGCAAACATTGATAAGGAGCAATGTTCTGTCCTTCAATGATGTTAATCCAAATGTGAAGACAAATCCGCTTCCGAAGTAATGTAATACGTCTGTGAATATGGTTGATGGTTGTCCTGGTTTATTCAAGATTTATGAGGTCCGTCATATTCGAAGGTCTTTGGTTGAGATGCATGCTTTCTTAAGTGAATATCATGATATTGATCACGATTATGATAGTTGTTGCATTTGCTCAGTGAACCCTCATGGTTGCGTGATTGTTAAGAGAGACATTCAAACGATGATGGACGATAAGTTGATAGAGATGACAACAAAAAGAGATGAGTATGAAAATGAAGTGAACGTTATTGTGCCTCAGTTCAATATTCCTGAGAAGGTTGTTCCTGAGAAGGTGGTTATTTCTTTTGATAGCCGCAAATATACTGTTACTCCCTTGGTGATCAATTTGCCTGGTCCAATGCCATATGAGTCTGATAAAGCTGTTCCATATCAATATAATGCTACGATGATAGAAAATGGTAAGGAAGTTCATATTCCTTCTCCAAAGTCTGTGTTTAGCATTGCTGATGTGACAAAGGTTACTCAAAGTGGTAGAGTTTATGCTTCGGATCCTCCGAAGAAAGTTGAAGATACAAGTGTGAGTAAACAGATTATGGATGTTGTTGCCCGATCAGGCCAATTCGGTGATAGTGAAGATGAGGTGTTAAAATTGATAAAGAAGAGCGAGTACAACGTTACTAAGCAGTTGTTGCATACTCCGTCGAAAATATCGGTTTTATCACTCTTGATGTGCTCTGAGGCTCATAGGCAGTCTTTGCAGAAGATTCTTGATCAAGCTTATGTTGACCATGATGTGACCATTGATCAGTTTGATAGTATTGTGGAAATATCACATCATGCAAAAATCTGAGTTTCTGTGATGATGATTTTCCTGAAGAAGGAAGGAACCATAATTTGGCTCTGCATATTTCAGTGAACTGTCAAGAACATGCTATGTCTAAAGTGCTGGTTGATACTGGGTCTTCTCTGAATGTGATGTCGAAGTCGACTTTGTCAAGACTGGCGTACCAATGTGCTCCCATGAGGCATAGTGGGATTATTGTGAAAGCTTTTGATGGATCGAAGAAGACTGTGATTGGTGAAGTTGATCTTCCTATTATGATTGGACCGTTTATATTCCAAATTACTTTTCAAGTAATGGATATACGTCCCGCTTATAGTTGTCTCCTTTGAAGACCCTGGATTCACGAGGCAGGAGCTGTGACATCTACTCTCCATCAGAAGCTGAAGTTTGTAAAAGATGGGAAATTAGTGACTATTGGCGGTGAAAAGGCGATGCTAGTGAGCAATTTGTCATCTTTCTCCTGTATTGATGTTGAAGAAGAGGTGGGAACTTCATTTCAGGCTCTTTCTGTTGTTGATAATGCTGCTAAGAAGAATGTCATGCCTATGTCTTCTCTCAAGGATGTTATGCGTGTGCTTGAAACTGGTTGATTTGACGGTTGGGGACAAGTTATTGATGTTGTAGACAATAAAGAAGGATTTGGTATTGGTTTTTCACCAGGTGTGGCTCTCCATGACCCGAAGACTATTCAGGAAGGATTACGAAGTGTTGGGTTTATCAACGATCATTCCATTGCTGCCATCATTGAAGATGATGAAGATGAAGAAATGCCTAAATTTGTTACGCACGAAAAGATTTGCAAGAACTGGATTGCTATTGATGTTCCTTTTATTGTTCATGCTTCAAAGTAATTTGTTTTATTTTCTTTCAAAAATCCTTTCACTCTGCCCAAGGTGAAAGTGATGTTTGTCGGGCTTTGTTTCAAATTTTATCATCATCAATAAAATGCTATTTTGTTATTTCCATATGTGTTTTTCTTTTATGTTTTATTTTGAAAAATGGTAACATAAAAAACCCAAAATAAAAACAACCATTGTTTTTCTGCATAACGTTTGCACTTTTGCTCATATTCTAAAATAAAAATAAAATCATTATACAAATTGATTGATAAACCCATTGAAAACAATGATCCTATGCCCACTCCCAACTTTGAGTTCCGTGTGTTCGAAGCTGAGGAATAGGATGTTAAAGAGATTCCTGATGAGATTTCTCGGTTGCTTGAGCATGAGGAGAAGGTTATTCAGCCTCATGGAGAGTCTATAGAGATAGTCAACTTGGGTTCTGAAGATGATAAGAAAGAAGTCAAGGTTGGAGCATTGCTTGGTCCCGATGTTAAGAAGAGGATTGTAGAGCTTCTTAGAGAGTATGTTGATGTATTTTCTTGGTCTTATCAAGATATGCCAGGTCTTGATACTAATATTGTGGAGCATAGATTGCTGCTGAAGCTTGAATGTCCACCTGTGAAGCAAAATTTGAGAAGAACTCATCCTGATATGACAGTAAAGTTCAAAGAGGAGGTTCAAAAGCAGATTGATGCAGGTTTTCTTGTGACATCTAATTATCCTCAATGGGTGGCCAATATTGTGCCTGTTCCAAAGAAAGACGAAAAAGTCCGAATGTGTGTTGATTACAGAGATTTGAATAAAGCCAGTCCAAAAGATGATTTTCCATTGCCACACATTGATGTGTTGGTAGATAATACGACTAAGTTTGATGTGTTCTCTTTTATGGACGGATTTTCTGGTTATAATCAAATAAAGATGGTACCCGAGGACATGGAAAAGACCACATTTATTACACCATGGGGAACATTCTGCTACAGAGTGATGCCCTTTGGATTGAAGAATGCTGGTGCGACATACCAAAGAGCTATGACCACACTTTTCCATGATATGATGCACAACGAAATTGAGGTATATGTTGATGATATGACCGCTAAGTCGAGGACTTAAGAGGATCATGTTAAAAATTTGCTGAAGTTGTTTCAAAGGTTAAGGAAGTTTAAACTTCGTTTGAATCCGAACAAGTGCACATTTGGTGTATGTTCTGGAAAGTTGTTAGGTTTCATTGTCATCCAAAGAGGCATTGAAGTTGATCCTGATAAAGTGAAAGCTATTCAGGAAATGCCTGCTCCAAGAACTGAAAAGCAAGTAAGAGGATTCTTGGGCCATTTGAATTATATTTCGAGGTTTATCTCTCACATGACTGCCACATGTGCTCCGATTTTCAAGTTTCTTTGAAAATACAAAGGTTGTGTCTTGACAGATGATTGTTAGAAGGCGTTTGAAAGTATCAAAAAATATCTGCTTGAACCTTCTATCTTGTCTCCTCCGGTGGAAGGTAGACCGTTGATCATGTACTTGACCGTGCTGGAAGATTCCATGGGTTGTGTGCTTGGTCAGCAAGATGAATCTGGAAGAAAAGAATATGCAATTTACTACTTGAGTAAGAAATTCACTGATTGCGAGTCTCGGTACTCCATGCTTGAAAAAGCGTATTGTGCCTTAGCTTGGGGTGCAAAGCGTCTTCGCCAGTATATGCTGAATCATACAACTTGGTTAATCTCTAAAATGGATCTGATCAAGTATATATTTGAAAAACATGCTTTGACTGGGAGGATTGCTCGTTGGAAAATGTTGTTGTCAGAATATGATATCGAGTACTGAGTTCAAAAAGCTATAAAAGGTAGTATCTTGGCTGACCATTTGGCACATCAACCGATTGATGATTACCAGCCAATCAAGTTTGATTTTCCAGATGAGGATGTGATGTATTTGAGAATGAAAGATTGTGATGAACCTTTGATTGAGGAAGGTCCAAGGCCTGGATCTCGATGGGGTTTAGTTTTTGATGGCGCTATGAATGCACGTAGAAGAGGAATTGGGGCAATGATCATTACTCCCCATGGTTCACATATTCCTTTTGTTGCGAGGTTGACTTTTCCTTGTACTAATAATGAAGCTGAATATGAAGCATGTATTATGGGTCTTGAGGAAGCTATTGATCTGAGGATTAAGCATCTTGATGTGTATGGAGATTTTTCCTTGGTAATCAATCAGATCAAGGGTAAGTGAATAACTCATCAACCCCACTTGATCCCATATAGAGATTATGCCAGGAGATGAAAATCTGATGGCAGATACTTTGGCAACTATCGCTTCTATGATAAAGTTGCACCAGTGGAATGACGTTCCCATGATCAGGGTGATGCGACTTGAAAGACCAGCTCATGTGTTTGCAGTTGAAGAGGTCCATGATGACAAGCCTTGGTATCATGATATTAAATGTTTTCTCCAGAGTCAGGAATACCCGCTTGGGGCATCCGATAAAGATAAGAGAACTTTGAGGAGATTGGTAGGCAATTTCTTCCTGAATGGAAATGTGCTTTATAAAAGAAATTTCGACATGGTCTTGCTCAGATGTGTGGATAGACACGAAGCAGACATGTTAATGAAAGAAATTCATGAAGGATCTTTTGGTACTCATGCTAATGGGCATGTAATGGCTAAAACGATGTTGAAAGCAGGTTACTATTGGCTGACAATGGAATCTGATTGTTGCAAGTATGTGAAAAAGTGCCATAAGTGCCAAGTGTATGATGATAAGATTCATGTGCCACCAAATCATCTCAATGTAATTTCTTCCCCGTGGCATTTATCTATGTGGGGAATTGACATGATTGGTATGATTGAACCCAAGGCTTCGAATGGACATCATTTTATTCTTCTAGCAATTGACTACTTCACCAAGTGGGTGGAAGCAACATCGTATGCTAATGTGACCAAGCAAGTTGTGGTTCGGTTTATCAAGAATAACATTATCTGCAAATATGGTGTTCCGAATAGAATCATTACTGATAATGGTTCAAATTTGAATAATAAGATGATGAAAGAGCTTTGTGAAGAATTCAAGGTTCAACACCATAATTCTTCTCCTTATAGATCGAAAATGAATGGGGCTGTTGAAGCTGCGAATAAGAACATTAAGAAAATCATTCAGAAGATGGTTGTGACATAGAAGGATTGGCATGGGATGCTCCCTTTTTCTTTGCATGGGTATCATACATCTGTCCGCACCTCAACAGGGGCAACCCCTTTCTCACTTGTTTATGGTACAGAAGCAGTGCTCCCCATCGAGGTTGAGATCCCATCAATGAGAGTTCTGATGGAAGCCAAGTTGACTGAGGATGAATGGTGTCATAGTAGATTTGATCAGTTGAATTTGAAGAAAAGAGAATAACAGCTTTGTGTCATGGTCGGTTGTACTAGCAAAGAATGAAGAAAGCTTTTGACAAGAAGGTCAAACCTCGTGTATTCAGAGAAGGCAACCTCGTGCTCAAAAAGATCCAGTCTTTCATTACAGATTCTCGGGGCAAGTGGACTCCAAACTATGATGGCCCATATGTTGTCAAGAAAGCCTTATTTGGCGGTTCATTAATTCTGGCAACTATGGATGGTGAGGAGATGACTCGTCCTATGAATGCGGATGCAGTCAAGAAATACTTCTCCTAAAAAATAAAAGAACAGCTTGCTAAGTTGAAAACCCGAAAGGGAGTCTTAGGCAAAAATGAGCGTCTCGGTGGATTGAAAACCCGAAAGGGCGGTCCAGGCAAAAATTAGAGATAAAAAAATAAATAATTATCCCGGTAGATTGAAAACCCGAAAGGGAAATCTAGGCAAAAGTTAGGGATCATGGCAAGTAACTGCATCGACAGATTAGATCACTTGTAGCGACCGAGGATTTCAGATTCTATCCTTCAAAAGAAATGCCCATCAATGATTCTTATTCACTCATCCTTGATTGAAGTTTCGGGCACAGTGGAATTCAAAGTTGATAGGGAGAATAATGATCATTGTATTTCAATGTAGCCCTTTTCCATGTATTTACCATTTTTCAAACTTGTAATGATCTATGGAGTCCCGCCATTTGCTGACTACCATTCTTTCAATAAATTTGAGCTTTTATCCATTTGTTTGAAACTCTTTATATTGTTTCTGTTTACAAAATTTCAATTTATTGTTGATGATGATTTTTGAAATAAATTTAATAAATTTAATCTTTGAAGATTATAAAAACATTTTCCCTTGATTTGTGAACAACGAAAGGATATCAATAGTGATTCCAGGGATGGTAAAGTCTGGATGTGTGTAACTTGTCTCTCCCAAAGCAGGGTTTGATCCGTTTATGTCCTTAAGGAATTTTTGATTGGTCCTGGCATATCGATGTTAATGATGTTTTGTTCCCCATCAACCAGCATGAGCAAGGATTGTAAATACTCTTAATTATGTTCCTTTCCCCCCAGAAGAGGTGTTGGAAGATATATCCTAGAAAATCCCCAACTGAGTTTTGATCTCTTCCTCAGTAGTTTACCCTTGACTTGAAAAGTATTGGAAGCCCTTGACCGAGTCTTTGCTCCTCAACATAAGTTGGTTGCATCCCTCAGTAGAAGTATAGGTATATCAATCATTTTAGAGGTTTTCTTTCACCTGTTGGTGATTATTGATTTAAAATCCCTCGTAATTGTGATTTGCTATGATGTTAACCTATGGTATCCCCCCGTGGGTCGAAAAGTCCAAACGTTCAGTGATGAAAGATCTTCATAGATCCCTAGTAAGTCTGCGTGTGATGGTTTCCAGCAGATCTCTATTTTTGATCTTTGGCAAGTTTTGCACTCTTTCCCCAAGCAGAGTGAGAGTGGTATAATTCTTTCCCCGAATGGAGCAGAAATAGTATGATGATTAATCCATGCAGGAGTTTGATTAAGAACATTTATGTCCCCAACATGGATCATGGAAGTTCTTCCCACCCTCGGAAGATCATTACCTTTCCTCAGTAGGTTGGTATCCTTATGCAGAGTTGATGATTGATGTTTGATACTCCAACAGGCTATGCTTTATTTGCATCATTGGAAGATCTTTATTTCGTTTCCTCATCCAGATTTATGAAGATATTCGTCCCCATCAGAGTTTAACATGGACATTTCCCTCTTCCCCCAGAGTATGGAAGATTTTGTGTTGTTGAGATATCTCCGACATGTTATCCTCTCAGAGTGGAATTTTCTGATGTTATCCTTTTTTGGATTCTTGAAGATTTCTTTGTGGACTGGATCCCTAGCAGTTGTTTTCCCCAGTCTGAATTATGCCTTGTAGTAGGATTTTATTCCTTTGATGTTTTTTTTTATATTTCCCTGCAGGATTTCGAATCGAATCTCCAACATGGTCCCCGACCTTGTTGCCCTAGTTAGCCGAGTATCCGGTTGTTGTGGTGTTTATGTCACCTGTTGCTTATCTTTATGTTTGTTTTGTTAGCATATTCATACGCATAAGCATAGCATCATTTGCTTGAATTTTTGCATTTATCTTTGTTCCTCGCTCTTTGGTGTGATTTTTCCCCATAGAGTGTGTGTGTTGTCTTCCTCTCAAGTTTAGAGTGTCAACCCTTAAGTAGAAAGTGTTTATCCTTTCTATTTCCCCACTAAGTTTGCTTCTCGTGGATGATTTTGATTCAGTTTCCTCCCTAGTTTACTATCTGGATTGAACTTCCGCAGTTGAGATATTTCCTCCTCGGGATGAGTATTGTTTGACCATTTCTCTCCAATTTTTTCTTGGATTGAATTTTGGTCCCCTTTATGAGTAATGTTTGCTTTGGAATTAAGCTATCATTGTTTGATAGTGGGCAATATTTTCTCCAGCTTGAGTATATTACTTTGGAATTAAGCTAACAATTTTTTGATAGTGGGTAATATTACCAAATTAATCAAGCTCTTTTGCTTGTACTCCTACCCAGTAAATTCGGTAGTTTAGAGTTCTTCTTTTTACCCTGTAAAAAGGTAATAAAAGTTGTTCCCCTTTGTTGTGATCCTACCCAGTAAATCAGGTAGTTGAGTTTTTTTCTACCCAGTAAAAGGTTAGTGGAAGTTATCCCTCTTTGTTTTGCTCCTATCTAGTAAATCGATAGTTGAGTCCGTTATTCCCGTATCTTCTACCCAATAAATCGATAGTTGATGATTCTGTTCCGACTCGGTATTCCTACATTTTTGGACTCGAATACTTTGATTGGTTATTGTTCCTTGGAAGAGTGTTTACTCTTTCCCGTTGAACCCTGTTACCTTGATTATATCGTATTTTCTTTTCCCCTATGTGGAGTCGGTTATCCAGTGATTTATTTTCCTGGTAACTCTTTTTGTGTCTTTTGTTTTCCCCACATAGATCTTGGGTTTGCATATCATATTCATATCATATCATGTTTTCTTAGGACAAAAATTTAGGTTTTCTGTATTTAAGTCTCTCCCCTCTTGCAGAGACGAAGATGTCAATCTTTGTATCTTCAGATTGAAGAAACTTAAATAGGGGCAACTGTTGCACCCTAATTTTTGCCCTAAGTTTTCTTTGCATTGTCTTCTACATCTTGCATACAAACAAGATCACACTGGTTACTTGGTTCTTCTCGGGTTAGGTTTATGCCTCGCAGGGGATCACCGTCGTCTTTAATTACTTTATTTTTTTGTGTTTACTAACCATTAATCAAAATCCAAAAATATTTTGTTTCTTTTTGCTAACATTTTTTCAGGAAGAGGAACCATGTGAAAATGCCAAAAATAGCAGTCCTGCATCTTGAGTAAATTTCAAAGACAAAAGTCGAAGACGATCTGCAAATAATTCGAAATTATCAGATCGAGGATTTCCCAAGTTAATTGATTCATTCAAAGGATTTCCAAGGTTCATGTGTTCATTTCTTCGACGCATAACAAGCATCGGGCTGAAACAACCAAGCAACCACGTTTGAATAAAAAATTCAAATTTCAGCTTGGTTAACCGGTTAACCAAATGGTTAACCGGTTAACCAGTGCGAAATTTGAATTTTTTATTCAAATTCAGCACCCTTAGGTCATTGATTTAATTGGAATATTATAGATCCATTGGTTTCTGATTTCTCTACATCACTTTGATCATTCCCTACCATAAATCCTCATTAATCACCACTCTTTTCCATTTCCCACCGAAATTCCAATTACCAAACCTAAATTCAAATTACCAAAGCAAGCTCCATTCCACCAAATTTCCATACCTAAGACCTTTAAATTGGACCACAATTTCATTCATTCCACAAGCTTTTGATAGCCACAAAACCTCTTGCAAATTACTTCCCCAACACAAAAATTCTCAAAAGCTCACTTTCTTTCTTTTGAAGTTATCAAGAATTCACATTGAATTCTTGATTAACTTGAGCTAAACCTTCATCTTTTCATTCTTTTGGTCATCAATTTTAGTAGATCTAAGCTTGTGTTGGTCCAATTTGAAGAAGCGCTTTTGGTAATTCATCTTCCTACATAAACCCATATTCACCTTCAACATTCAAGATGTAGATCCATGGTGCCTTCGTTTCTAGATCCTTTGGATCTTTATTTGTTGTTTGGTGCCTTTGTTTCAAGCCCCTTTTTGGTTCCTCTTTCTTCTTCTTCCTCCTCCTTTTTATTTTTACCTTGGGAAACACTTTTGGGAGTGATTTCTCCTTAATTTTAATGAACTTTGGGTGTAGATTAGAGTAGTTAATGTTCATTAATTCAAAACTACCTTTAAATGGATTATTCAATCCATTTAAGGTACTTTGCATTAGTGATACATTTTCATGCTTGAATCCACCAAGATGAGTGATTGAACTTAAGGATGGAAGAATTCCATAAGTGAGGCTCAATTTGGTATTCATCTTTAGTTTTGTGTGGTATCGTGTCCGAATAACGATTTACATATCGTTTATCTCGCATGCATTGGCACTAATATTATGCACCTTAATTGGTGGTGGCCGGCCTCATGTGTAGGGTAATTACTTCGTAAATTACTCGGCGATTGCTTAACAGAGACCTAAATGTCCCGACTTAGGAATAAAAATCTAATTGGGTACTTGCACTTTCGTGGACCGGATCTCTTGTTGATCGCGTAATCCCAAAGTGGTTAATCATATTGCATTAAGAATCGAGACTTATGAATGTTTGATGCGTAGGTGCTTTGGGTCTCCCAATCGCCTTTCAAATTTCATTGAATTCAGTTCGATTTGCCTTGATTAATCGCTATAGTGTAAGATGCTAATCAGATCTGGTTGCCTTTTGATTTTGGTTACTCTTTTGGCTGTGGTTGATTAAGTTCACCATACCATTATTATGTAAATATTATTATACTATTACTACTATTAATATTTTAGATTCTTGCACTTTTATTGCTTTTATTTTAATTTTCCTTATTCATCCATATCATGTTTATTATTTGTTCTTATTATTTTAGTTGTTGATTTTCCTTTTGTCCATTTGGACACAAAAACACATTAATAAAGGATTAAACTTCTAAAAAAGTTGTGACTTTAATTTGTGGACTTTTGGTTACTATCCTTGGCATTGGAATGGAGATTTTTGGACTTAGATTTTATGATCCTTTCCCCTTTCTTTGATCTTCATGAAGTTGGATTTAGCCTTTATTTGGCCATTTGCTAGCTTAAAAGGATGGAACTCTTATGCTCATAATTTGGAATGTCATCAAGTTTGGTTAGATCTTTCTTCCCTTATCTCCTTATTTTCTTTTTTAGGATAGTCCCTTCATCTCCTCCCATTCTTCAATTTTCAAAACCTTCTCCCTTTTTCAAAGGATTCCTTCTTTTTAAATCATCACCTCTTTAATAAACAAAAACCTTGACTTTTGTCAAGTGGCTTTTACTCTTTTTTTCTTTTCTTTTAAAATTAATGAATCTAATCATGTTGACCTTAATTCAAAAAATAAAAAGAATCAAACTCATTCAATTTGATTTGTGCTTTTGTGCACTTTTCTTTATTTTCTTAAAAGAGTGTCGATTATGAGTCATTATTCTTTAGTCGGGTGCATGTCTCTCAATCTTCATGGTTGTAGTTTGATGTAATTGAGTCTTTTGTCTTTTGTGGGGGTTTAGTGGCATACTCATTGATTTTATCCGAGTTGGCACCCTCCCCATAATGATGTATGAGTCCATGGATTTATTCTCATGGTAGTTTGTTTGGCCATCCACTTGAAGATGACAAACTCTCTTCACTTAATAAAATGAATCATAACCCACCCTTTTCACTATTTGTACCACGAACTACGGGGTTTTGATCTTGCATTGCACTTTGTGGGTACGTAGGCATGAGGTGGTAAACCTCTCCAAACTCTAAAATATAAAAAAAATATTTCTCTCATCTCCCCACTCTCATTTAACAAACCTTTTTCAAACCAAAAGCAATAAATTTTTCAAAGGGCTCCGTGAGTACCACATACATTTTGGGTGCGTAAAACCTTCATATTGTGTAACCTATCCCCTTACCTGTTTCTCTGTTGTGTTTCTTTAGCATTTTTGATTTTAGATTCTTTAGGATTTATTCGCTCTTTTTTTCCTTTTCCTCTTGGAATAAAAATAAAGCGCGGTGGCGACTCTGTTTACTTTGAGTTAAGTTAACTAATAGCTTACACTCATGTTTTTACCGCTACACATATGGTGAGAGAACTTGAAATGATTGAGTAATTTAGAGGCATGAGTTTGTTGTATGAGACGATTGCAATAAGTGTGAAATTGGGTATGTTAAAGATGACTAGTGGAATTTTGGAAGAAATTCGTGAGGTTCAGAAATCTGATTTTAACTTAGTTGATCAGTTGATGTTGGTTGATCAAGGTAATGCAGGTGAGTTCCGAATTGATGAAGATGGAGTTTTGAGATTTCGAGAAAGAGTATGCGTTCCTGATATTCCTGGAATTAAAAAGAGTATTTTAGAGAAGGGACATAGAAGTTGACTGAGTATTCATCCTGGCGCTACGAAGATGTATCAAGATCTGCGTAGATTGTTTTGGTGGCCATGCATGAAAAGAGATATTCCTGAATTTGTGTATACATGTTTGACTTGCCAGAAGTCAAAAATTGAACATCAGAAACCTTCAGGTATGATGCAGCCATTGAATTTTCCTGAATGGAAATAGGATAGCATTTCCATGGATTTTGTGACTGGGCTACCGAAGACTACAAGAGGTAATTATTCAATTTGGGTGATTGTGGATAGGTTAACTAAGTCGGTGCATTTCTTGCCGAAGAAGATTAATCATTCTATACAGAAGTTGGATGAGATTTATATTGATGAGATTGTGAAGTTGCATGGGGTAACTTCGAGTATTGTTTCGAATAGAGATCTACAGTTTACGTCAAGGTTTTGGAAGAATTTACAAGATTCTTTGGGTACTAAGTTGAGGATGATTTCTGATAAGAGAATAAAAGAACTTGAATTCCAAGATGGAGATCACGTGTTCTTAAGAGTTATTCCTATGACTGGTGTGGGACGAGCTTTAAAGTCTAGAAATCTCACTCTGTGTTTTGTTGGTCCATATCAGATTATGCAGAGGATAAGAGAGGTTGCCTATCAGGTGGCTCTACCTCCGTCACTTGAAAATTTACATGATGCGTTTCATGTGTCACAATTGAGGAAGTATATTCCGAATCCATCGCAAGTAATTCAAGTGGATGATGTTCAGGTGAGGGATTATCTGACAGTTGAAGCTTTTCCTGTGAGGATTGATGGTCCATAATTGAAGCAATTGTGAGGTAAAGAGATTTCCTTAGTGAAGGTGTTGTGGGGCGGGCTAGCTGGAGAGAGTTGGACCTGGGAGCGGGAAGACCAGATGAAGGAGTCGTATCCGACTCTAATTACTTCAGGTAATTTTCGAGGAAGAAAATTCTTAAAGTAGGGGAGAGTTATAACACCCCGAAAATACAAATTGATTATTTATTTATTTAATTAATTTAGAAAGAATTTAGAGGTTTTGGTAATTTTGGAGAATTTTGGGAGTACAAGAGTATTTTCTGATAATATAAATAATTAGTGTATTATTATACTATTATTATTATTAATAAAAATATTGAGAAAATAGTGGCAAGGTGGTAATAAAAGAAATATAGTAAGGATAATGTTGGGAAATCTCTAGAATGGGATATTTGGTCTAAAGAATGAGAAGACCGATCAAATTCTGATTTTTATCCTGTTTTTGTGAAGAAGAGCTCGGAGGAAGAGAAGAGAAGAGGAAGCTCTAGAGTTTGGAGGAATTGTTAGAAAATATTGGAGAACGAAGGTTAAGTTGTGAAATTCTCTAAGGTATGGGGAATTTTCATATCTTATTATAGTTTTATAGGGGTTGGTTTGTGAATAGCTTAGGTATTCGTAGATTGCTGAGTAATTGTTGTGCTTGATGAATTATAAAGATTTGGATTGTTATGTGTTGATATATGTGCGTTATGTGAACTAATTGAGGCACTTTGATGTTGGAGAAAACTGATTTTTGGTGGCATTTGAGGTCAAAACGCAGCAAAATACAATTTAGAGAAAAATGGGGTTTTTACGTACTCTGCACGGGCCGTGTCACACGACACGGGCACCCGTGTCAGCTCTCTGGTGGGGAAATAATTTTTTTTGCTCCAGTGTGCCTGACACGGGCCGTGTCATAGGACACAGGCAACCGTTTTAGACCAATGTGTTTCTGCATTTTGAATGTTTGGGATGTAGGCCTCTAACACGAGCCGTGTCAGGTGTCTGTATTTGGAGATTTTTGTTGATTTTTTATGTTTTCGTGCTAATATTTGTAGTTGAGTTGTTTATGGTTGTATAGCTGGTAAAACATGATTGTTTTGATGAATACTTGGTGATTATGAAATGGATGATGCACATCTTGATTTTTGGTGATTATGATGAGTATAACATCATTGCATTTCATAGCATATTTTGTTGGGGCTTCGGCCTATTGGTAGCTTCAATCCCATTGTGCATATTGAAGTGATTTGGTGATTATGTTGTGCTCCCTTGTGGAGGATTAATGGCCAGTGTCCATCGTATGGAGAAAATCGGTACCACATGCATACTTTGTATTTCATTATAGTTGGCATCACATTTAAAAATGTATTTATGATAGTGTTGTGTTGAATTTTGTTAATGATGCCATGATGTTGTTGCGCTTATTCTATTTAATTCCATGTCCTTATATTGCTATAATGAATTATGATTTCTCACCCTGCCTGCATGGAAATGTTGCCTCTATTGTGGGTAACTTGCAGATGATCAAGAGTAGCTTCGCGGTGCTAGAAGATTAGAGTCTTGGAGCATATCTTTTATTATTTTAGGGTTTAATATTTGATTTACTCTTATGTGTGGTACCTTACTATTTGATTTACTCTGATAGTATGAAGTTATTTTTTTATAAATTGATTGTGGGGTAGAAGGGTGTTACAAGCCCGGTGTTCGCTTAGCGAGACCTGGCACTTTTTGAAAAATAATTTATTCTTGAAAATGATTTAAAATGACATGTTTTGTTGTCTTAAGTTGATATGAAGTTGCTGTAAATTCTTGCAATGATGTAATATTCTAAATACATAGGAATTTGTGATTAAATGATGTTAAGATGAGTTATGTTGTATTAGGATGATATGAAGTAGTGATGACCTAAGTAGGTGAAGTATATTAGATGTATGAATGAGGAATGAGGAATGATGATGAATGCAAATGCAATAGTTTATGAGTTTTAATGATGTAAGATTGTATTGTGTCTTGCATTCATGGCATAATTATGATGGGGCTTCGGTCCGTTGGTAGCTTCAATCCCATTGTGTGGATTGGAGTGATATAATGGTTATGATGTGCTCCCTAGTTGAGGATTGATGGCCCAGTGTCCATCTGTGATGATGATTCGATACCACATGCATACTATGAGGATTGCATTTCATTCTTGGTTGCATGATATGATTGCATTAGTATTTTATGTGATGACGTGATAGATGTTGATGTATATGGGTGAAACTTTAATGAGTTTTCTTTTGATTTATGTTGACTTGTAATTCTTTCTTTATATTATTTATAATAAATGTGAATTTACTCACTCTGCCTGCCTTTGGTGATGATCTATTATGCCATCCTGCAGATACTCGAAAATAAGCTTGGTGCGTGGAAGTAGCTTGAAGTGTTGTCTTTATTTTGTCGTTTATTTAGTTAGGCGTGGTGTCCTGCTCTGTGTCATGTAACATTGGGACGGGAATGCTTAAGAACCGTTCTGTTCATTTTATTTTGCTTTTGAGTTGATACTAGTCGTTAAGGATTGTTTGAGTTAATTATGTTTTGGATAAAATTTGAATTTCCTTTATTTAGTTGATGTAGTTGATGACTTATTATCCGCTGCATAATAACGATGGTAATTAATGTGATTAGATGTTGCAACCCGTGTACGGGACATGGCAAATAAAATGATGTTTTTGATGTTGTGAAAAGAAGAAATGTGATATCCTTTTTGGATGATACTATGATTTTATTGAATTTTCATGTTATATTATGATGTGGGGTAAAAGGGTGTTACATTAGTGGTATCAAAGTAAGTCGGTCTGTCCGGCTAGGTATCATTGTTGTCGGTTTGTGGTTAGTCCTTATTTGTTAACGATTATTTCTTTATGATGTTGTGAGTGTTGTGCATAATGGTTAGAAATAACACACTTGCTCTTGTTGAAGCTGTTGCGGCACTTGCTCAGGCTACGACTCAAAATAACGAACAAGATGAGTTTTGTGCTTTGGATAAGTTTCAGAGGAAAAACCCACCAGTTATTTGAAGGAGATCATGATCCAGCGAGCGCATAGAAGTGGCTCAAAGAAATTGAGAAGATTTTCAGGGTGATGGCATGTGCTAATGCGCTGAAGGTACAATTTGGAACCCATATGTTGTCTGAGGAAGATGAGGAATGGTGGGATGATACTCGTCAGTGTTTGGAGGATGCTGGTACTGTGATGACTTGGACTATGTTTAAGATAAAGTTTCTTAAGAATTATTTTACAGAAGATGCTCGTGGTTAGATGGAAGTGGAGTTCCTTGAATTAAAGCAAGGGTATATGACTCTAGTAGAGTATGCTGCCAAGTTTGAGAGGCTTATGAAGTTTTGTCCTTACTACAACTGTGCGGTTGCTGAACTTTCTAAGTGTCTTAAGTTTGAGAATGAACTGAGACCATAGATTAAGTAGGGAATTGAATGCCAACAGAATTGTAGGTATGCGGAACTGGTGGATAAGAGTCATATTTATGATGAGGATAGCCGAGCTCGATCTGCTAACTACAAACAGCTGAGTGAGAAGAAAGACAAGGGTCAATTTAGAGAGAAACCTTATGTGACTCCTAATGACAAGGGGAAACAGAAGGTATCAGATGAGAAGAATCCAAGTAGGGGAGCCGTTAATGCACCAACTAAGTGTTATAAATGTGGAGAGTCAGGTCACAAGGCTGATGTGTATATCTTTATGATTCTGAGATGTTACCGTTGTGGTAAGACTGGGCATAGAATTAACGACTATCCAAATGAGGGTCCGACCTGTTTCAATTGTCGTGAACAGGGACATATCAGTACTCAATGTCATAAACCAAAGAAGACTGCCACTGCTACCCATACTAATGGAAGAGTGTTTGCTTTGGCAGAAACAAAATTTCCTAAGAAGGACAACTTGATTAGAGGTATTTGATTTGTTAACAATGTTGAGTTGATTGCTATTATTGATATGAGAGCTAGACATTCATTTATCTCTCTTGAGTTTTCTATTAGATTGAGTTTGTAATTATCTTATATGAATGGTAGTATGATAATAGAGACTCCTGCTAATGGTTATGTGACTAATATGCTTGTTTTCTTGAAGTGTCATTTGTCGATATTTGAAAAGAATTTTGTGATGGATTTGGTGTCCTTACCCTTGCACCAAATCAATGTTATCCTTGGTATGAACTATTAGAATTAAATTATGTTCATATTAACTGTTATAGTAAGACTATGAGGTTTCCTGAGTTAGGCGAGAATGGTGAGTTAATGTTCATATCTACTAAGCAAGTGGATAAACTTCTAGCGGATGATGCCTTAATGTTTGCAGTGTTTGCATCATTGCAAGTTGATTGTGAAGCTGTCGGTGTTGAATTGTCGGTAGTTTGTGAGTTTCCTGATGTATTTCTTGAAGATATAAGTGATTTACCTCCGGAATGTGAAATTGAGTTTGTTGTGGATTTAATACCAGTTACAAGTACGGTCTCAATGGTTCCTTATCAGATGCCTGCTTTGGAGTTGAGTGAGTTGAAGAAAAAATTAGAAGAATTGTTAGAGTAGAAGTTCATTCGACCTAGTGTTTCTTCGTAGGGTGTTACGGTGTTGCTTGTTAAGAAGAAGGATGGTAGCATGAGATTGTGTGTTGATTATTGGCAGTTGAATAAGGTGACTATCAAGAACAAGTATCCACTTCCAAGGATTGACGAATTGATGGACCAACACTGTAGGTGCTTGTGTGTTCAGTAAGATTGATCTGAGGTCTGGTTATCATCAGATTTGAGTTAAATCTGATGATATTTTGAAGACAACTTTCAAGACAAGGTATGGTCATTATGAGTATATAGTGATGTCGTTTGGAGTTTCTAATGCTCATGGTGTGTTCATGGAATATATGAACATGATATTTCATGATTATCTTGACAAATTTATGGTGGTTTTTATAGATGATATCTTGATATATTCTAAATTAGAAGAAAAACATGCTGAACATTTGAAGGTTGTGTTATAAGTATTGGGGGAGAATAAATTGTATGCTAAGTTGTCAAAATGTGGTTCTGGTTGAACGAAGTAAGTTTCCTCTGCCATGTGATTTCAAGTGGTGGAATTTGCGTAGATCATTCAAAGATTGATGTGGTATTGTAGTAGAAGACTTCAAAGTCTGCTACCAAGATTCGTAGTTTTCTTGGATCGGCTGGTTATTATCGTAAGTTCATAGAGGCTTTTTCTAAGTTGGCATTGCCATTTACACAATTGACTCGAAAGGGTCAAGCGTATGTATGGGATGTTACTTGTGAGTGTCTCTCCCACCTGATGACACCTGGTCAAGAGGGGTACAGACGCGAACGGTCGGCGAGAGGAGAGAACACAAGGGTGAACTTAAAAGAGTCGCCAGCTAGGAATTTTTATCCCGAAGGAAAGGTAATGCTGCATAAACCTAAGAAAAGATGGATAAGACGGTTGCGAACCAGAGAAACTGAGAAAGGGGGTTGGTTACAACCTGGGAAGGTTTTAGCACCCAGATTGTCCGTCGTACTCGACGGGATCCACGCTTGAAAGATTGTGTTTAAAAAAGGGGTAGTGTCAGTGTAAGGAAAGAGTGCAAAGCTCAAGACTATGAGGCTTAAAGGAATATAGCTGGAAGAGGGGGGAATATACAGAGACTTTTGTTTGATAACTGTTAAGTTATGCCTACGTATCCTCTCGTGCAATGAGGAAGTCAGAACACCGTAGTTTGACCCAAAGAGACTGAAAGATAAATTGACTGGTGAGCTGCCTGCTTATCTATGCTCAAGTGTATGACCTGTCTGGTTCAGGTGCAAACTGTCTTGCATTAGACGGAAGAAGCAAGTTCTCGTTTGTGAGCGAAGATGATGAGAAAAGAATCCCGGAGGAGACGATTATTGTTTGTTTTGTGTTTTCAATCTTTTATTGCTTTTTGTTTGTTTTTCATGAGTTAATGAACTTAAGCCTAAACCAAAGGTTAGTAAACTCATCATATCCTCCCTTTGATTAGGGATAATGAGAATACCTTAAGTATGAGGTAAACACCTTAAACTTAATTACCATGATGTAGGATTAAGATCATTAACCTACTTGTGATTATTTAGATGTTTTTGGTATTTTTGTTTTGTGTTAAGTAATGAGTTTAAGCCATAATCAAGGATTTAATGGACCCATTACACCATCCTAATAGAAGGATGATAGATGAGAACATTTAAGCTGAGGAAGATACCTCAACTTAATCCATGATTAGGGATTAACCTCATGACAAAACAAAGCCTTTATTAAAGTGGATTTTAATTAATGGTAAGATTAAGTAGTGAATTTTATGGTTTGTAAGACAACTTGAGGGGGACTTGTCCATTAACACTAGGGTTAGTCCTTCTTAACCAATTAAGGAAGAATTAGAACCCTAATGCAAGGCCCAAGTTACAAGCTTGATGTCTTAGTGATTATTAAGTGGATTGATTAAAGGATTTAAACACATTAAGGGTTTAACACTTAGGATTAAAGTTATACACTCCATCCTAATAGAAGGATACATGCATAACCCTAATCACAAAGTCTTAAAACCTTTAAGGTTTAGTCCTTGATTAAGAGATGAAAAGAGAAGACACAAAGATGAAACAAAGGTAAAACTAATGGGGGGACTAATCAAACCCTAATTGTGATCATGCTTGGGTGTTCTTAGGGTTTATGAGGCTTGTAAGAAGATCTTCAAGAGAAAAGCCACCAAGGAAGAAGCAGGATGAAGGAAGGAGATTCAGAAAGAAGCAAGAAAACTTACTTCACTTAAGAAGATAAGTTGCTTGAAGATAGAGAGAGAGGAAGGAGCATTAATGATCAAGCTCACTCTAATTCATAAGATAAAATGCAGCAATGAATGCATAAAAGAGATGAGAAAAGATTATGAGAAGTGAAGGCAAATTCACTTCTCAAACACTTACTACCTGAAAAGTTAGCAAAAGGAACTGAAATGAATTGAAAATGTGAAAGATGCAATGATGCAAACCAAAACCAGAAGCATGATCAAGATGCAAATGATGCTATGGGATGATGCAAAAGTATACCAAGAGATGTGGATGATCATACAAAGGATGGGAATGCAAATGAGGCATGTAAGAATCATGAAAGTTCATGAATGCATATGACATAAAATGAAAACAAAAGCATGGCAAATGGATGAGGAAATGATCAATCATGAGTCTAATGTGTCCTAAGATGTCTTAGAAGTCATGTGAATGCACAAAATGTCATGTCAAGTTCATGTATGCAAGCATATGAAAAATGATTGCAAATGAAGGCAAAGATTAGGGTTTACATACAACATGCAATGCAAAATTCAAAACCAGAAGCAAGACATAAGATAAAAAATTGAAAATGGAATCAAAGGTACCCTAAACCCATACAGGTTCACTGCCCAAAGGGGAAGGTCAAAAGCTAAACCCTAAATGACTTATGATTTTTCTAAATTTGCTAGGGTTTTAAGGGCGATCCTAAAGGAAAAATGCCAAACAAATTGAAAATGCAAGATGAAAATGAAACAAAAATGTTTTTAGAAGCTTGAAAGTATGCATAACACAATGCAAAAAGAACCATTCACAAATTCAACTTGGATCAAAAGTTATGAATTTTTGAAGTTAGGGTTAAAAATATTCAAATTAAAGAACCCTAATTCAAATGAAAATTCTCAAAGTGTGATCAAAACCAAAAAGAAATTTGCTTTGTGAGTTTGTAAATGTTTGAAAATGCTCTCTGAATATTTTTGGAATTTTTGGAAACCTAAATGTTATTTTAATTAATTAATCTTCATTAATCAATTAAAATAATCATTAAAATATTTTTAAAATAGTTTAAAAATATAAAAAATAAAATAAAAATTGTTTTTATGTTGTGAAAAATATTTGGAGTCAGCACGCAAAAGAAAATATTTTTTAGGATTTTTCTAGCTATTTTTAATAAATTATGCAAGAAAAATAAGAAAATATGAAATAAAAATGAAATTAAATGAGAAGTATGCAGATCCTAAGGCCAGGATTTAAACTGGGGACGCGGGAATTGACTGGCGCCTTATCCTGTGGTCCACATTCAAACTGAGTTTTTGAATTTAATTAATTTTGATTAACCCTAATTTAATGAGATTAGGGCTAATGAGTTAATCCTGACCATTCGTGCGCGCCCGGGAATAGCAATCCAAGGGTGGAGATTTGAACTTTGCTAAACACGTGATTAAACCCTAATTAGGGCTAACAAGCTTCAGACGACCGGAATAGTGGTTCCGGTCATCTTCTCCGACGAGACAAAAAGCCAACTCTTCCTACAGGCTACCCCACCCCAAATTAACTGCCCAGAAATGCTTCTCTACTCAAAACAAACTTAAACCAGCATTCAAACAAGATTTATAACACGCATTCAAGGAGAATCGAAGAAGAAAGTAAAACTGGACAAAGTTTCAGAGAGTCATATCATGCTTAATACTTGATCATTTTCAAAACAAAATACATCCCCATGATCAGTGCAACACAAAGAACAATATGAGAACCTAAAAACTCATTTCTGGAAAAAAGTTCTTGAGGTACCTGAGCTTGAGCTTCTTCAGTTTGCAGCTTTCTGGACAGTTCTCTGCTTCAATTCACTCCCAATGGTCCCCCTGAAGAGTTTGCAAGGCTTGGTTGGAGTTTATATGGCCTCTATGTGAAATTTGCTGAAGTTCAGTTCAAGGAGGGGCCATAATCGTGTTTTTTATTTGGAGTGTTTCCGGTTGTTTCAAGGGGTGGGAAATGATCAGTGGATCATGGTGAGTTGTTCTATGGAATTTGTTTTGAAGTTGTTCTATGAAATGATCAGTGTTTTCGAAGAAAAATGCAAAGAGGGGAGTTTTTGTGAATGCTGAGTTGTGGGAGGATTCAGCTTGTGTTGTTGTGTGAAATGGCTTGCTTGAGGTCCAAATAACATGTTCTGATTGGGCAGAGAGTTGTTGTGGAGCAGTTTGATTGGTATGGCTCAATTTGCATAAAGTCAACAAAGTTGTCCTTGGAGGTATGGGCTCATGGAAGGCCAAGGACAAGGGCATGTCCTGCGCAGCTAGCTTTAGGGAGGTCCATGGAATTCAGATTTTGTAGCTGTCACAAGTGGATGTCAAGATTTGAGGCATTTTGCAATTTGTGAAGGTTTTGGCCCCTTTTGAAATACTTGATGATCAAGGCATGAAAATTGAGAAATATTTGGGCAATTCTGAATTATAGGTCATGTATGATGTTTGTGTAATGGTTAGAAGTCACTTTGAGGTCACAAATTGGCTTGGCATGAGTTTTTGCAAGTTTCCCTCTTTGGTACATAAGTGAAATTTAGTGATTTTTTCCAACTTTGCAAAGCCATAACTTGAGTTCTATGATGAATTAGATCAAGTTCTTGTACTTTTTGAAAAGGGAATGATCCAATCTACAACTTTCATGGCCAAGAAATTTTCATTTGAAGCATTTTTGAATCAAAAAGAGGAGGTTGAAAAACTTTCCCAAAATGGCAACTTTGCATTACAAGTCACTTTCCCAAAATGGCAACTTTGCAAATGGCTTGAAATTCTTCAATTTTGTGAACTTATAACTTCTTCTAAGATCAAATAAAGATCATATACACCCAAAATTATGGAGAATACCCTTTGGTTGGATGATTGAGGGCCTCAGATGCCCTGATTTTGCACTGACTTGCTCAAGAAGTCATATATTGATCAGATGCCTTCCCCATTGAATTTCTTCATGAAAATTGGTATGCATGATCCATATATCATATAGAGACCAATAGAATCAAGAATGACCAAAAAAATTGGAGTCATGGCCTTTGAAACCAAAACCCTAATTTTAGGTCATCTGTGCAGTTAAACCTGGCTCTGCTTCCTTGCCTTTCTCAGTTCTTGTGATTTTATGGCTTTCTTGATCTTGGGAGGATATAATATGATATATGAACATACATGGACCCTCTTGAGATGATTGAAGACCTTTGGAATGGCTCAGATAGCTCAGGGATTGCTCAGATCACAAACCCTAGATGCAGATGACTTTGAACCAATGCAGTGAAGCAAAAATGCAATATGAGATGATATGATTGAACTTATGCAAATGAAAAGATCATAAGCCATGGTGTGAACTTAGTGAGGGAAAATTTGGGGTGTTTACAGCTGCCCCTATTCAAACATGAGTTAGCTGTGCAGGATGTAAGCGACGGCTTAACAGGCAAACAAGATAACTTGTGGTTGAATACCAAAGACAGTCCAAAATTTGCACTCACTATGTGAAGAAGAAAAGGGATATAGATTGTAAAAGGAAGTAAAGTATGATTATAAAGTGCGGGAAATGGAGGACGACCGTCGAGCAGAGGACGAATGCTGGGGATAAAGCAATGACGGGGACGGGTGACATGCTGGGGTGATGGAAGTATCATGATGGGGACGGCCATCAGGTTTATAAAGTAATGGGTAAACAATGATGGGGACGGCCACCGAGTTAATGAAATCAAAGGTGAAGGACGATCACCTAGCAGGGGACGGCTACTCTGTTGGGGATAAGGATGAGGGACGATCATCTAAGGTGAAGGACGATCACCTGGCAAGGTACGGTTGCCAAAAGTATCACGACATAGGACGAATGCCGGATAGAAAAGGTCGACGATGGGGACGGCCATCGGATAAGCATGATGAAGGAAGATCATCAAGAGGTGAAGGAAGATCACCTAGCAAGGTACAGCTACTCTCGGGGTTTATCATGACATAGGACGAATGTCAGATAACAAGATCAACGATGGGGACGGCCATCAGATAAAATGATGCAGGACGATCATCAAAAGGATGAAGGACGATCACCTAGCAGGGTACGGCTGCTAAAAATATCACGACATAGGACGAATGTCGGATAGGAAAGGGTTCCAATAATGGAGACTCCGCTGGGGGATGATGAAGGACGATCATCTGGCAGGGTACGACTGCCGGAAGTATCATGACATAGGACGAATGTCAGATAGAAAGGAAATAATTTATTGGGATTTGCTGGGGACTCTTCTAGGGAATGGTAGACACAGGCGGGTGTCTAAATTCAAGAAAGAAAAGGTATAAGTGTTTGACACTGTGTATAGATTAAAGATGCGGACGAGCATCCTTAAGACTACGATACGGACAAGTATCGGTAAAAAACAAATGCTGACGCATGTTCAGAGATGATGGTACGGACGAGTACCAACTGGTTAACAAAGAACACGGACGAGTGTCGAATCTGGGGAAGATAAGTGGTGTATACAAGATACGGACGAGTATCTGTATGAGTAAAGAGTAAGCATGAGTGAGACACAGACGAGTGTTCATCTTGCTGGGGAGAGCATGATACAGATGAGTATCATAAAAGGAAGTGTATAAGTTATGAACTTATAAATGTAAGAGATATTCTGAAGATCTGTGGGGAAGAGATGACACGGACGAGTGTCGGAAGAAGTGTGTTATAAACAAGTGTTTGATTTACAATAAGCGTTTCGGTAACAATACTGGGGAGTGGTGACACGGACGAGTGTCCAAAGAGTGTATAGATATCTGTTTGTGGTTTATATCTGCAGGGGAGTGATACGACACGGACGAGTGTCGGAAAAAAAAAGTATATATGTGTATTAGTGAGTGCAAAGGGGATACTTTGGCTTTCTGCCATGACTGTGGGTCTTTGTATATATATATATATATATATATATATATATATATATATATATATATATATATATATGGCTGATGGAATGTTGGTATAAACAGGTGTTTGATTCAAAACATGGCCTTTGATTATGCAATATGTTTGACTTTTGCCATAATGCTCCGTATTAGACGGAATGCTACGCTCTGGGAAAATATGATGTGAATGCTATGATTATGCAAAGATACCGATTCGGGATTCGGATCCCGTTGCTGTAAAGATTTCCGATTGATCTGCTTGCAGTGGTATCCCAGCTGGGGATGAGATTATTGGTAGACCTGATATATGGCTCTGCTTGGGGAAATAAGTCACTGATAGACCTATCTTGGTAATGAGAAGCCCAGCTGGGGTTTGTGGAAGCTTCCGTCACTTTGTTGTGAGATCTTCAGACATTGTTCTTCTGTATAAAGGCTGGAGCTCTGCGGGGAGATGGTTCACTGTCTTTGCACTTGGTTGGGGAGGAACGATCACTAAACGACCTTCCTAGTTATTTTTGTAGAGGCCATGCTGAGGATGATGGACTTAGCTGGGGAAATGAGCCTCTCCTGATGTTGCCCTCGAGAAAGTGCTGAGGAAGTACTGATTTGGCATCCTGCTGGGGAGAAGCTTTCATGCCCCGCGTCGCACTTTGAATACCTGCAATCCTGTTATGTCAAAGAAACGTACAAGTTCCCCGAGGCGTCCCTTACTGGATTCCATCATAGGAGTTTAGACACTCCTAGGAGTAAGAAATATATTTCCTACAAGCATGTAATTTAGAAAAGACGCATATGTATTTATGCAACCATTATATTAAGGACATCGGACATTTTTGCAAATGAAAATAAAATGTACGAGACGAAATGTGACTGAAAATATGATTTTATTAATTTTGGGGTGCCCTGAATTGGCAAGTACAGTCAAAGAAACAAATCCCCTAAAATGAGGAGATTGTTATAAATTGAGAAACAAAGGGGTGCTGGCAATGTTGATGACGCTTCAGTGTGCTTCCCTTTTACTATGACTTGTATGACATTGACGTTCTTCTCATATTGCTTTCTGAAGAAGGTTGATTCTGACCGATGCTTGAACCTTTCCAAGCTTACCATGCTGTAAGTGATACAGACGAATTCAGAACGCAGTTGTTCGCTTATTCCCTTATTTTGCGTGGATCGCCCTTTCAGGTTTTCAATCCACCGGGATACCCATTTTTTCCTGAGCTGTCCAATGCGGATTTTCAACTCAGCGGGTGTACATTTTTCTTTATTTTCCCTTATTTTTTCCCGAGTCTTTTATTCTGTTTTTGACTCGCCGGGATGCCCTATTTTTGCCTGGACTTACATTCTGTTTTTATGTCCAGCGGGTCGTTTTATGCGAAGTATTTTTTAACTTCATCTGAATTCACAGGGGATAGGAAGTCTTCACCATCCATAGTTCTGAGCATCAGTGCTCCACCAGAGAAGACTTTCTTTACTATGAATGGACCATCATAATTCGGAGTCCATTTGCCCCTGTGGTTTTTATGAGGAGGGAGAAGTCTTTTCAGCACAAGATCTCCCACTTGGTATTCCCGAAGCCTGACTTTCTGATCGAAGGCCTTCTTCATTCTCTTCTGATACAGCTGCCCATGACAGATTGCAGGTAACCTCTTCTCTTCGATCAGACTCAGTAGTTCGTATCGGGATCAGACCCATTCCGCTTCGTTCAATTTGACATCCATCAATACCCGCAAGGAGGGTAATTCAACTTCAACAGGTAGGACTGCTTCCATGCCATACACAAGCTGATATGGTGTTGCCCCAGTGGATGTTCTGATTGATGTACGGTACCCATGCAAAGCAAATGGTAGCATTTCATGCCAGTCTTTGTAGGTGACCACCATCTTTTGCACAATCTTCTTGATATTCTTGTTAGCTGCCTAAGAAGCGCCATTCATCTTTGGCCTGTAAGGAGAAGAATTGTGGTGTTGAATCTTGAAGTCCCGACACAATTCTGACATCATTTTGTTGTTTAAGTTGGAACCATTATCAGTAATGATTCGCTCGGGCACTCCATACCGACAGATGATGTCTCTCTTCAGGAATCGGGCTACCACTTGCCTGGTGACATTTGCATATGAAGCTGCCTCAACCCACTTGGTAAAATAGTCAATAGCTACCAGGATGAATCTGTGGCCATTTGAAGCAGTCGGTTCAATCTTGCCAATCATATCTATGCCCCACATGGCAAAGGGCCAAGGTGAAGACATCACATTCAGAGGATTCGGAGGCACATGCACTTTATCTGCATAAATCTGGCATTTATGACATTTCCTGGAATAAGCACAACAATCTGCATCCATTGTGATCCAGTAGTAGCCTGATCTTAACAACTTTTTAGCCATAGCATGCCCTCCAACATGGGTACCAAAATATCCTTCATGCACCTCGTGCATCAATAAGTCTGCTTCTGTCTTATCAACACATCTGAGAAGTACCATATCAAAGTTTCTCTTGTACAAGGAACCATCAGCATTCAAGAAGAAACTACCAGCTAGCCTTCTTAGTGTCTTCTTATCATTGGATGATGCCCCAGGTGGGTATGTTTGATCCTCCAAGAAGCATTTGATATCATAGAACCAAGGCTTTTCATCTTTAGCAAGGTCTACTGAGAATACGTACGCTGGTTTGTCAAGTCTGGATACTGAAATCCGAGGCACAAAGTTGGCATCTTGAACTTTGATCATGGATGAAATGGTAGCCAGAGCATCTGCAAACTGATTTTCATCTCGAGGGATATACTCAAGCTTGATTGTTGTGAAGAAAGTTAGTAATCTCCTCGTATAATCCCGGTAAGGTATCAGATGCTCCTAGTGAGTGTACCATTTTCTATTGGTTTGATTAATTACCAGAGCTGAATCTCCGAAAACTGTTAAAGTCTTGATCCTGAGGTCAATGGCTTCCTCAAGACCCATAATACAAGCTTCGTATTCAGCTTCGTTGTTAGTGCAGTTAAAGGTGAGTTTTGCCGAGAAAGGCATGTGAACTCCCTTAGGTGTAATGAGTACTACACTAACACCACGACCATTCATATTAACAACCCCATCAAACATCATAGTCCATTCCTCTTCTGGGTCAGGCCCTTCAGTGTGAACAGGCTCTTCGTGATCTTTTGCTTTTATGAACATGATGTCTTCATCCGGGAAGTCAAATCTCATAGGCTGGTAATCATCAATGGGTTGCTCGGCAAGATAATCAGACAATATACTGCCTTTGATGGCTTTCTGAGATGTGTACTGAATGTCATATTCTGTGAGAATCATTTGCCATCTTGCAACTCATCCAGTAAGAGCTGGCTTCTCGAATATGTACTTAACTGGGTCCATCTTGGAGATCAAAAAGGTAGTGTGGGTCAACATATACTGCCTTAGTCGGCGAGCAGCCCACGCTAAAGCACAACAAGTTTTCTCGAGTAGTGAATAACGTTGTTCACAGTCGGTAAGCTTTTTGCTTAGGTAGTAAATTGCATACTCTTTTCGACCAGACTCGTCATGCTGGCCCAGCACACACCCCATTGACTCTTCTAATACTGTCAAGTACATGATTAGAGGTCTTCCTTCAACTGGAGGCATAAGGATTGGAGGCTCTTGTAAGTATTCCTTGATTTTGTCAAAAGCGCTTTGGCAGTCTTCATTCCACCTGACCGTTTGTTCCTTCCTTAACAATTTAAACAAAGGCTCACAGGTTGCTGTAAGATGAGATATGAACCTTGATATGTAGTTCAATCTACCTAAGAACCCCCAAAATTCTTTTTTAGTCTTTGGTGCAGGCATTTCTTGAATGGCTTTGACTTTGTCAGGGTCAACTTCAATCCCTTTCTCACTTACAATAAATCCCAGCAGTTTACCGGATCGCACCCCGAATGTGCATTTGTTGGGGTTTAACTTCAATTGATACTTCCTCAGACGCTTGAATAGCTTCAACAAATTCACCAGGTGATCTTCTTCTGTGAGGGATTTGGCAATCATATCATCCACATAACATTCAATTTCTTTATGGATCATGTCATGGAATAATGTTACCATAGCCCGTTGATAATTGGCACCAGCATTCTTTAGTCCGAACGACATTACCTTATAACAGAATGTGCCCGAGGGTGTGATGAAGGTTGTCTTCTCCATGTCTTCAGGTGACATCTTGATCTGATTATATCCTGAAAAATCCATCCATGAAGGAGAATACCGAGAACTGAGCCGTATTGTCGACCAATACATCAATGTGAGGTAAAGGGAAGTCATCTTTCGGGCTGGCTCTATTCAGATCCCGATAATCCACACACATCCGTACTTTACCATCTTTCTTAGGCACAAGTACGATGTTAGCAACCCACGGCGGATAACTAGTTACAGCAAGGAAACCGGCGTCCCACTATTTTTGTACCTCTTCTTTTATCTTCATGGCCATATCCGGGCGAGTACGGCGCAACTTCTATTTTACTGGAGGACAATCTTCCTTTAGAGGAAGCTTGTGCATAACAATGTCGGTGTCCAACCCTGGCATATCTTGATAAGACCAAGCAAAAACATCCACATACTCCCGAAGCATATCAATAAGTTGCTCTTTCACTGAATCTTGCAGACGGGCCCCGATTTTCACTTCTTTTAAATCTTCTTCAGTACCAAGATTAACTGTCTCAACTTCCTCCCGATGAGGAGTGATGACCTTGTCCTCTTGTCTCAACAACTTGGCTAGCTCTTCAGGTAGCTCATAATCTTCTTTAACCCCTTCATCGGCTTGATTAATCGGATTGTCAAAGTCATACGAAGTCATAGCGGCGTTATTGTCGGTGCAGTCTGGAGGGCACTCTCTGCAAGGATTTAGATTTGTTCATTTTAGTGATCAGTTTTATCTTGCTTAGAAAAAGGTGAATAAATGAAGTTATTATTTTGAAAAACATTGCCATTTTATTTTTGTACAAAAAATAAAGAATGAAAACAGTGAACGGAAAAGAAAAGACTCATTTGCAAAAGATGTCTTGATATTCATTAATTGATCGTTTGCACAAAATACAAGATGGCCCGATTACAAAATGAGCCCTGTCATCTTGGGCAAGATGCAGGAATTTATTCATGCTTAAAGACAGGAAATAATAATTACTCTGCAGGAGTAACTCTTATAATTTCCTGGGAAGACCAGTTTGAGACTTGGTTCCCCGGGATCCTTGGACGTATCCAGTTTTCCAGGTTGCGCTCGTCTTCTGACTCATCTTCCAAACTATTCACAGCATCCGGGGTGAGCATCCCCCCGCTGACAAACTTGGGCTCCGATGCAGCCTCTGGTTGATCTTGTCGAGTTGGTCTGTAACCCAACCCGAATCGGTCTTCTTTCTTCTCAACTGGCAGCAGCTTTCCCCAACCTTGGACGGTACCCTCCTCAACAACCTTCCGAGCCTGTTGATATGATGTGATGGAAGTCCCAAGCACAGATGATGCTTCAATAATATTAAGGGCCTCAAACCTCTGACTCATGGTCTCATGGATCTCCCCATCCATTTCTATATACTTGTAAGTAGCCAGCTGGCTAACGAAAATATCTTCCTCCCCACAGATTGTGATGATCTGACCTTCCCACTCGAATTTTAACTTCTGGTGAAGGGTAGACGTAACAGCGCCAGCGGCATGGATCCAAGGTCTACCCAACAGACAGTTGTAGCCCGGTTGTATGTCCATCACAAAGAAGGTAGTTTTGAAGGTCTGCGGGCCAATCATCACAGGCAGATCAATCTCCCCAAGCATTGATCTTTTAGAGCCATCAAATGCTCTTACCACCAAATTACTCGGACGCAATGCTAAGCCATCATACTCCAGCTTTACTAAGGCTTTCTTTGGTAGGACATTGAGTGACGACCCAGTATCCACCAGTACATGAGACAGAACATCACCCTTGCACTCCAAGGTGATATGCAAAGCCTTGTTGTGGTTGCGTCCCTCTGTTGTTAAGTCAGCATTGGTAAAGCCCAGTCCATGACTGGTGTTGACATTTGCAACCACGGTCTCTAGATGATTAACAGTAATCTCCTCCGGCACATATGCTGCATGCAAGACTTTCAATAATGCATTCCGGTGGGCTTCAGAACACATCAACAGTGATAATATGGAGATTTTGGAGGGTGTTTGGTGAAGCTGGTCCACCACCTTGTAATCACTCCTTTTTATGATTCTCATGAACTCGTCTACATCTTGTTCAAAAGATGTCTTCTGAGTTTCTTTGGCAGTTGGTTCTTCAGATACCACATTCTTTCCTTTTGCCTTAGCAGCGGCTTCTGCTTCAGCATTTGGTTTTTATGTTTGTGAGGCAAAAAGGCGTCCGCTTCTGGTGAAGCCTCCGCCTCCCCCAACATTATCAATTTGTGGTGAAGAGGTTGATGAATCCAGAGTGATTTTCTCCCCATTGCAGTAAAGATCAAAGCCATAATGCCAAGGTATGGCATTACTGCTTTCATAAGGAACGGGCCCTGGTACAGTAATAGTAACTGGGTTGATTGCTGCAGAAGAAGGTACTGTAATGGTGTGAGGATCATAGTAGATAGTGACCAGAGATCTGGCAGGAGGTATCACAGTTTGTTGGAAATTATTGTTGGGGGGAACATTTGATGGGTCATAGTAGATTGTAATTGTTGAAACATCCTCATTAATTTTTGCTGGCGTTGTAGAAGATTCCTTTGGTAAAATGGATGTTGATGTTGTAGAAGAAATAGTTATTGAAATTTGACTTGTTGAAATGGACGGAGTAATTGCTGGTGATGTTGATGAATCTGTAGGAATGATTGTTGTTGTTGTTGTAGGAGAACTTGCTGCAGAAGGAATGATTGTTGATGTTGTAGGAGAAACAGTTGTGGAGACAAGAGTTACTACAGGAGCTGTTGAAGTAATTTGTAAAATCCCATCTTGGATAAGGCCATCTATTCCAATCCTTAACTTCTCACAACCGTTACTAGCCGTCTTACATAATTCACAACAGGCCCCACAGCCTGGGAACACTTGGCATCTTAAAAGTTGGACTTTGACTTCAGCCAGTGGTGTTTGAATCCGTGTAACATTATCAATCAATGTAGATGGTTGGTCCTCCTCAATAGCACTAATCCTAGGCCCACCATGATTAGGCATAGGATTTCTGTTGACGTTCAGAGGAGGTGCGAAGTTGAGAGCTTTAGAATCAACCAAATCTTGAACCTTCAACTGTAAGGCCCTACACTTCTCAGTATTGTGACCAGGTGCGTTGGAGTGGAAAGCTCACCTGGCATTGACATCATAGTTCTTTGGGATATTGAGAGGATCTGGTGGTGCTAACGTCCTTAACTCAACCAGGTTGAGCTTCAGGAGTTGTGGCAATAAAGCAGCATAAGGCATAGGGATAGGGTCAATTACCCTATTTGCCTGAGATGGCCTTTGTTGAAAGGGACGTTGTTGTTGGTTGCTATTGTTGTTGTTGTAAGTTCTCTGTTGCGGAAAATGATATGGTTGCTGATAGTGATGATGTTGTTGTTGTTGTTGAGGATATAATGGTTGTTGTGGAACCGGAGCTGGGATGGTAACAACAACAACTGACCTGTGAGAATATTGGGGCCTGCCCCTGCTTGCATGAATAGAATTAGTTTCACCTGCCCTTCGGGGTCCTGCAAAAGGTTTTCTTGGATTACTGGAGGAACTTGCACCACTGTCGGATATTTTGCCCATCTTCAATAGGCTCTCAATTCTCTCACCAGCTATGACCACATCACCAAAACTGGTAGAGGAGAAGGCAGCAAGTCTATCAATATAAGTCCCTTGCAATGTGTTCATGAACATGTCAGCCATTTCCCTTTCTGACATGGGTGGTTGGACAGCAGCAGCAAGCTGTCTCCATCTTTGAGCATAATCCCGGAAGCTCTCTCTAGAAGACTGGGACATGCCCATTAGAAGAGTTCTATTGGGAGTCATGTCCAGGTTGTACTGATATTGTCGGATAAAGGCCTCGGCTAAGTCCTTCCAACATCTTATGGTGGCCCTAGTCAAATGCGAATACCATTCACTCGAAGCTCCAGTCAGACTGTCCTCGAAGTAGAACATCCATAACTTTTCATCCATAGTATAAGCCTTGAGCCTACCCAAGAAAGATTTCAGATGAGTGCGAGGACAGGATGTACCATTGTACTTTTCAAAGCATGGGGGTTTGAATTTGTGGGGAATTCTCACCTCATCTACTAGTCACATATCCATTGTAGCGGTAAAATCATGAGTGTAAGCTATTGATTAACTTCACTCAAGGTAAACAGAGTCGCCACCGCGCTTTTATTTATTTCCAAAAGGAAAAAGGTAAAAGAACGAATAAAAACCTAAGGAATCTAAAAGCAAAAGCTAAAAGAAACAAACAGAGAACGGGTAAGGGGATTGGTTACAAATCGGGAAGGTTTTACGCACCCGACTCGTCCGTGGTACTCCACGGGAGCCCTTTGAAATATTTATTGCTTTTTTGGTTTGAAATTGGTTTGCTTGAAAATGATTGAAGGGATGAGGAGAAGAATGTTTTTTAATGATTTTGTGTTTGATGAGGTTTTAACGCCTCATTCCTACGTACCCACAAAGTGCAATGCGAGATCAAAACCTCGTAGTTCGTGGTACAAAATTTGAAAAGAAACAATGAGTTGCATTAATTTTAAAATGTAGAGATAAGTCGTCATTCTTTAGCGAATAATTCCGCTAGAAAGAATGAATCATATCTAAACATATGAAAAGAAAAGTGCACAAAAGGCACAAAAACAATTGAGTGAGTTTTGGATTTTTTAAGTATGTAAGAAAAGAATTTCGATATATTTACATGGATTAAAGTTTATTAAGAAAATAAAGTGAAAAAGTAAAATCACTTGACCTAAGTCAAGGTTTGATTACGAAAGCATTTGAAGTTTGAAAACAAAGAAGATTTTTGAAATAGGGAGAAGTTTTGAAAATTTAAGAATGGGGAGGAGATGAAGGGACTATCCTAATACTTGAATAAAAAGTTAAGAGAAGAGCGATCAAACCATATTATGAGCAATTCTTCAAAGTAACCGGAATTCCATCTTCAAAGACCAATGAAATAACTTGAGGCCAAAGTTTCCAATCCATCACAACTTGAGCAAGGGGAGAGATCCTAAAATCTAAGTCCATACTCCAATGCTAAGGATAGTAACCATAGTCCGAAATTAAAGTCACAAGTTTTTTAGAGGTTTAATCCTTTATTAATTTTTTTGTGTCCAAATGGACAAATAGAAAATCAAATCAACAAACAATAAGAGCAAATAATAAACATGATATGGATGAATAAAGAAAAATAAAATAAAGGTAATAATAATGCAAGAAATTAAATGTTAGTAACAAAAGAAATAAAAATGAAAGAATCTAAAATATTAATAGTAGTAATATTATAATAATATTCATATAATAATGGTATGGTGAACTTAATCAACCACAACCAAAAAGAAAGTAACCAAAATCGAAGGCAACCGGATCCGCTTAGCATCTTACACTATAGCGATTAATCAAGGCAAACCGAACCGAATTTTAATGAAATTTGAAAGGCGATTGGGAGACCCAAAGCACCTACGCATCAAAAATTCACAAGTCTCGATTCTTGATGCAATATGATTAACCACTTTGGGATTACCCGATCAACAAGAGATCCGGTCCACGAAAGTGTAAGTACCCAATTAGATTTTTATTCCGAAGTCGGGACACATTTAGGTCTATGTTAAGCAATCGCCGAGTAATTTACGAAGTAATTACCCTATAAATGAGGCCGGCCACCACCAATTAAGGTGCATAATGTTAGTGCTAATGTATGCGAGATAAACGATATATAAATCGTTATCCGAACGCGATACCGTACAAAACTAAAGATGAATACCAAATTGAGTCATACTTATGGTATTCTTCCATCCTTAAGTTCAATCACTCATCTTGGTGGATTCAAGCATGAAAATGTATCACTAATGCAAAGTACCTTAAATGAATTGAATAATCCACTTAAAGGTAGTTTTGAATTAATGAACATTAACTACTCTTATCTACACCCAAAGTCCATTGAAATTAAAGAGGAATTATTCCCAAAAATACTTCCCAAGGTAAAAATAAAAAGGAGGAGGAAGAAGAAGAAAGAGGAACCAAAAAAGGGCTTAAAACAAGCCAAAAACACCATTCTGACTTGTGTTAACCGGTTAACCAATTGGTTAACAGGTTAACGCAAGCAGATTTTGAATAATTTGCGCTGTTTTTAAACTGGTTAACCGGTTAACGCTGTACCAGAAGCTGAAAAATGCAGAAAATTCAGCATGATCCATTTTGAAACCTTTTCTCAAACATTGGATGATCATGATCTGAATTCGCACGAATTTTAAAACCAAAATACAGTGGAATCCCAACAATCAAACAACAAATAAAGATCCAAAGGATCTAGAAACAAAAGCACCAAAGATCTACATCTTGAATGTTGATGGTGAATATGGGTTTATGGAGGAAGATGAATTACCAAAAGCTTTTCTTCAAATTGAACCAACACAAGCTTATCTCTACTGAAATTGATGAGCAAGAGGATGAAAGGATGAAGGTCTAGCTCAAGTTAATCAAGAATTCAATGTGAATTCTTGATAACTTCAAAAGAAAGAAAGATGAGCTTTGGAGAATTTTGGTGTTGGGGAGTAATTTTGCAAGAGGTTTTGTGGCTATCAAAAGCTTGTGGAATGAATGAAATTGAGGTCCTATTTAAAGGCCTTAGGTATGGAAATTTGGTGGAATGGAGCTTGCTTTGGTAATTTGAATTTAGGCTTGGTAATTGGAATTTTGGTGGGAAATGGAAAAGAGTGGTGATTAGTGAGGGTTTTTGGTAGGAAATGATCAAAATGATGTAGAGAAGTCAGAAACCAATGGATCTAGAATATTCCAATTAAGTCAATGATCTAAGGGTGCTGAATTTGAATAAAAAATTCAAATTTCGCACTGGTTAACCGATTAACCATTTGGTTAACCGGTTAACCAAGCTGAATTTTGAATTTTTTTGTTCAAAAATAGCTACTTGGTTGTTTCGGATCGATTCTTGTGTACGTCGAAGAAATAAACACGGGAACCTTGGAGATCCTTTGAATGAATCAATTAACTTGGGAAATCCTTGATCTGATAATTTTGAATTATTTGCGGATCATCTTCGACTTTTTTTGTGAAATTTACTCGAGCTGCAGGATTGATATTTTTTGACATTTTTATATGGTTCCTCTTCCTGAAAAAAAAAGTTAGCAAAAGGAAACAAAATATTTTTGGATTTTGATTAATGGTTAGTAAACACAATCAAATAAAACAATTAAAGACAACGGTGATCCTCTGCGAGGCAAAATCCTAACCCGAGAAGAAACGTGCAACCAGTGCGATCTTGTTTGCATGCACAATGCAGATGAGATGCAAAGAAATCTTAGGGAAAAAATAAGGGTGTTACAGCTGCCCCTATTTAAGTTTCTTCAATCCGGAGATATGAAGATTGACATCTTCGTCTCTACCAGATGGGAGAGACTTAAATACAGAAAAACCCAATTTTTTTCCTAAGAGAACAAGATATGATATGAATATGATATGCAAACCCAAGATCTCTGTGGGGAAAATATGACCATCAGAGGAAAGCAAAAACTTGGGGACACATAAGAAAATCCCGCTGGGGAAACAACAACAGACAACAAAGAGAATTTACCAGGAAAATAAATCACTGGATAGCTGACTCCACTTGGGAAAAGGTATGATATAATCAGGGAACAAATTCAACCATGGAAAATAAACACCCTACCAGGAAATATCAATCAAACAAAGTATTCAAGTACAAGAATACTGAGTTGGAAAAGAAACAACAACTACCGATTTACTGGGTAGGAAATATAAAGGACTCGACTATCGATTTACTGGATAGGAGCAAAATACAGAGAAATAACCTCAACTACCTTTTTACTTGGCAGAACAAATTCTCAACTACCTAATTTACTGGGTAGAAAATATAAAGGACTCAACTATCGATTTACTAGATAGGAGCAAAATACAGAGAAATAACCTCAACAACCTTTTTACTGGGCAGAACAAATTCTCAACTACCTGATTTACTGGGTAGAAAAATTCTCAACTACCTGATTTACTTGGTAGGAGTTTAAACAGAGGAAAACAAACTCTATTACCTTTTTACTGGGTAAGAGGAAGAGATCTCGACTACCGAATTTACTGGGTAGGAGTACAAGTAAAAGAACTTGATTAATTTGGTAATATTACCCACTATCGATTACTGATAGCTTAATTCCAAAGTAATATACTCAAGCTGGAGAAAATGTTGTCCACTATCAAACAATGATAGCTTAATTCCAAAGCAATATTACTCACAAAAGGGGACCAAAGTTCAATCCAAGAACAAATGGGAGAGAAACGGTCAAACAAGACTCATCCCGAGGAGGAACTATCTCAACTGGGGAAAATTCCATCCAGATAATAAACTGGGGAGGAAGCTGAATCAACATCATCCACGAGAAACAAACTCAATGAGGAATTAGAAAGGATTAACACTTTCTGCTCAATGGTCGATACTCTAACCTTGAGAGGAATACGACACACACACTCTGTGGGGAAAATCCACACCAAAGAGCAGATAACAACGATAAACTGCAAGAATGCAAGCAAACGATGTTATGCTTATGCGTATGAATATGCTTATGAATATGCTGACAAAACAGACATAAAGATAAGAAACGGGTGACATGAACACCACAACAACCAGATACTCGGCTAATCCCAAGGCAACAATGCAGAGAAACATGCTGGAGATTCATCTTGAAATCTTGCAGGGGACTGTCATAAGCCATCAAAGGAATAAAATCCTACTACCAGGCTTAAATCATGATGAAACAGTATCTGCATAGGGATATCATCCTGCTGAGGAAAGGTAACAATCTGCTGAGGATGGAAATATTCTTGACAAAAATCAACTTCACGAGGAATAACTGTCATACCACTCCTGCTCCACCTGGGGATAGAGTGCAAGACCTGCTGAAAATCACATAGGAACCTGCTGGAAATCAACACATGCAGACCTAATGGGGATCCATATGGGGATATCAGAAGTTAACATCATAGCCAAAACACAGTTACAAGGGATTTTAAATCTATACCCAACATCAGGTAAAAGAAAACCTCTGAACTGATTGCTATATCAATACTTCTATACTATAGGATGCAAACAATTCAAGCTGAGGAACAAGAGCTCAGCTGGGGATTCCCAATGCTTCTCAATTTAAAGATAACTTGCTGAGGAAGAGATCGAAACTCAGCTAGGGATTCTCAAGAACATTCTTTCCAACAACTCTTCTGGGGAATACATACAATCTTCGATCATGCTCATTGTTGGGGAACAAAACATCATTAACATCAACCTGTCAAGACTATCCAGGAATTTCGCATGGACACCACCGAATCAAACCCTACTTTGGGAGAGATGAGTTACACACCTCCAGACTTTACCATTCTTGGAATCACTATCGGTATCCTTTCTTTGTTCATATATCAAAAGAAAAATATTTTTATAATCTTCAAAAATTAAATTTATTAAATTTGTTTCAAAAATCATCATCAACAATAAATTGAAATTTTGTAAACAGAAACAATATAAAGAATTGCAAACAATTGGATAAAAGCTCAAATTCATTGATAGAATGGTAGTCAGCAAATGGCATGACTCCATGGATCATTACAAGTTTGAAAAATGGTAAATACATGAAAAAGGGCTACATTGAGATACAATGATCACTATTCTCCCCATCAACTTTGAACTCCACTGTGTCCGAAACTTCAGTCAAGGATGAGTGAATAAGAATCTTTGATGGGAAATTCTTCTGAGGGATAGAATATGAAATCCTCGGTTACTACAAGTGATCCAGTCTGTCGACGCAGTTACTTGCCATGATCCCTAACTTTTGCCTAGATTGCCCTTTCGGGTTTTCAATCTACCAGGATAACTATTTCTGTTTATGTCTCTAATTTTTGCCTGGACCTCCCTTTCGGGTTTTCAATCCACCGAGACGCTCATTTTTGCCTAAGCCGCCCTTTCGGGTTTTCAACTTAGCGAGCTGTTCTTTTATTTTTTTAGGCGAAGTATTTCTTGACTGCATCCGCATTCATAGGGCGAGTGATCTCCTCACCATCCATAGTTGCAAGAATTAATGAACCGCCAGAGAAGGCTTTCTTAACAACATATGGGCCATCATAGTTCGGAGTCCACTTGCCCCGAGAATCTTTAAGGAAAGACTGAATCTTTTTGAGCACGAGGTCGCCTTCTCTGAATACACGAGGTTTGACCTTCTTATCAAAAGCTTTCTTCATTCTTTGCTGGTACAACCGACCATGACACAAAGCTGTTATTCTCTTTTCCTCAATCAAATTCAACTGATCCAATCTACTTTGACACCATTCAGCCTCAGTCAACTTGGCTTCCATCAGAACTCTCATTGATGGGATCTCAACTTCGACGGGGAGCACTGCTTTTGTACCATAAACAAGTGAGAAAGGGGTTGCCCCTGTTGAAGTGCGGACAGATGTACTATACCCATGCAAAGCAAAAGGGAGCATCTCATGCCAGTCCTTGTACGTCACAACCATCTTCTGAATGATCTTCTTAATGTTCTTGTTCGCAGCTTCAACAACCCCATTCATCTTCGGTCTATAAGGAGAAGAATTATGGTGTTGAATCTTGAATTCTTCACAAAGCTCTTTCATCATCTTATTATTCAAGTTCGAACCATTATCAGTAATGATTCTATTCGGAACACCATATCTGCAGATAATGTTATTATTGATAAACCGAACCACAACTTGCTTGGTCACATTAACATATGATGCCGCTTCCACCCACTTGGTGAAGTAGTCAATTGCCACAAGAATAAAACGATGTCCATTCTAAGCCTTGGGTTCAATCATACCAATCATATCAATTCCCCACATGGAGAATGGCCATGGGGAAGAAATCACATTGAGATAAGCTGGTGGCATGTGAATCTTATCAGCATACACTTGACACTTATGGCACTTTTTCAAATACTTGCAACAATCAGATTCCATTGTCAGCCAATAGTAACCTTCTCTCAACATATTTTTAGCCATTGCATGCCCATTAGCATGAGTGCCAAAAGATCCTTCATGAATTTCTTTCATTAACATGTCTGCTTCGTGTCTATCCACGCATCTGAGCAAGACCATGTCAAAATTTCTCTTATAAAGCACATTTCCATTCAAGAAGAAATTGCCTGCCAATCTCCTCAAAGTTCTCTTATCTTTATCGGATGCCCCAAGTGGGTATTCTTGACGCTGGAGGAAACATTTAATATCGTGATACCAAGGCTTGTCATCATGGACCTCTTCAACTGCAAACACATGAGCTGGTCTTTCAAGTCGCATCACACTGATCATGGGAACATCATTCCACTGGTGCACCTTTATCATAGAAGCTATAGTTGCTAAAGCATCCGCCATCTGATTCTCATCACGAGGAACATATTGAAACTCAACTTTAGTGAAGAAAGTTGATATCTTCCTGACATAATCTCTATAAGGGATCAAGTGGGGTTGATGAGTTACCCACGTACCCTGGATCTGATTAATTACCAAGGCAGAATCTCCATACACATCAAGATGCTTAATCCTCAGATGAATAGCTTCCTCAAGACCCATAATGCAGGCTTCATACTCAGCTTCATTATTGGTACAAGGAAAAGTCAACCTCGCGGCAAAAGGAATATGTGAACCATGGGGAGTAATGATCATTGCCCCAATTCCTCTTTCGCGTGCATTCACGACACCATCAAAAACTAAACCCCATCGAGATCCAGGCTCCGAACCTTCCTCAATCAAAGGTTCATCACAATCTTTCACTTTCAAAAACATCACATCCTCATCTGGAAAATCAAACTTGATTGGTTGGTAATCATCAATCGGTTGATGTGCCAAATGGTCAGCCAAGATACTACCTTTTATAGCTTTTTGAGTTCGGTACTCGATATCATATTCTGATAACAACATTTGCCAACGAGAAATCCTCCCAGTCAAAGCAGGCTTTTCAAAGATATACTTGATTGGATCCATTTTAGAGATCAACCAAGTTGTATGATTCAGCATATACTGGCGAAGACGCTTTGCAGCCCAAGCTAAGGCACAACAAGTTTTTTCAAGCATGGAATACCGAGACTCACAATCAGTGAATTTCTTACTCAGGTAGTAAATTGCATATTCTTTTCTTCCAGATTCATCTTGCTGACCAAGCACACAACCCATGGAATCTTCCAACACAGTCAAGTACATGATCATCGGTCTACCTTCCACCGGGGGAGACAGAATAGGAGGTTCAAGCAGATATTCTTTGATACTTTCAAACGCCTTCTGACAATCATCTGTCCAGACACAACCTTTGTCTTTTCGAAGCAACTTGAAGATCGGAGCACATTTGGCAGTCATGTGAGATATAAACCTTGAGATATAATTCAAACGGCCCAAGAATCCTCTTACTTGCTTTTCAGTTCTTGGAGCAGGCATTTCTTGAATAGCTTTCACTTTATCAGGATCAACTTCAATGCCTCTTTGGCTGACAATGAAACCTAACAACTTCCCAGAACGTACACCAAATGTGCACTTGTTCGGATTCAAACGAAGCTTATACTTCCTTAACCTCTGAAACAACTTCAGCAAATGTTCAACATGATCCTCTTCAGTCTTCGACTTGGCGATCATATCATCCACATATACCTCGATTTCTTTGTGCATCATATCATGGAAAAGTGTGGTCATAGCTCTTTGATACGTCGCACCAGCATTCTTCAATCCAAAGGGCATCACTGTGTAGCATAATGTTCCCCATGGTGTAATAAATGTGGTTTTTTCCCTGTCCTCGGGTGCCATCTTTATTTGATTATAACCGGAAAATCCGTCCATAAAGGAGAACACATCAAACTTAGCCGTATTATCTACCAACATATCAATGTGTGGCAATGGAAAATCATCTTTCGGACTGGCTTTGTTCAAATCTCTGTAATCAACGCACATTCGGACTTTTCCGTCTTTCTTTAGAACAGGAACGATATTGGCCACCCATTCAGGATAAGTTGATGTCACAAGAAAACCTGCATCAATCTACTTTTGAACCTCCTCTTTGATCTTTACTGCCATATCGGGATGAGTTCTTCTCAGCTTCTGCTTTACATGTGGACATTCAGGCTTCAACGGCAATCTATGCTCCACAATATCAGTATCAAGACCTGGCATGTCTTGATAAGACCAAGCGAATACATCAACGTACTCTCTGAGAAGCTCTACAATCCTCTTCTTAACATCAGGACCAAGTAATGCTCCAACTTTGACTTTTTTCTTTTCATCTTCAGAACCCAAGTTGACCATCTCTATAGACTCTCCATAAGGCTGAATAACGTTCTCCTCGTGCTCAAGCAACCGAGATATTTCATCAGGAATCTCTTCAACATCCTCTTCCTCAGTTTCAAACACAGGGAACTCAAAGTTGGGAGAGGGTATAGGATCATTGTTTTCAATGGGTTTATCAATCAATCTGCACAATGATTTTATTTTTATTTTAGAGTATGAACAAAAGTGCAAACAATATGCAGATAAACAATTATTACTATTTTGGTTTTTTATGTTACCATTTTTCAGAATAAAGCAAAAAGGAAAAACACATATGGAAATCACAAAATAACATTTTATTGATGATGATAAAATTTGAAACAAAGCCCGAAAAACATCACTTTCACCTTGGGCAGAGTGAAAGGATTTTTGAAAGAAAATAAAACAAATTACTTTGAAGCATGAACAATAAAAGGAACATCAACAACAATCCAGTTCTGGCAAATCTTTCCATGCGTAACAAAGTCTGGCATTTCTTCATCTTCATCATCTTCAATGATGGCAGCAGCGGAATGATCGTTGATAAATCCAGCACTTCGGAAGCCTTCTTGAATAGTCTTTGGGTCATTGAGAACTGCACCCGGTGCAAAGCCGATACCAAAACCTTCCTTGTTATCGACAGCATCAATAATTCGTCCCCAACCATCAGACTGGCCAGCTTCCAGCACTCGCAGAGCATCCTTGAAAGAAGACACGGGCATGGCATTCTTCTTAGAAACATTCACTACAAGAAAAAATGAGATTTACGACACTTGAGTTGCGACATTTATCAACAAACTGTCCTTATTCCTGGACTGCGACGGTTGTCACGACAGTTAGGGTCAACTGTCGCAGATTTTTTGCGACAGTTATCACAAAACCGTCCTTATTCTTAGATTACGACGGTAGTCACGAAAGTTAGGGACTGGACTGCGGCGGTTTTCACGAAAGTTATCACAAAATCGTCTGTATTATGTTTTTTTACTTAAATTTTTATTTTATAAAATAAGTTTTTTGATTGAGCGGTAAATAAAAAGGGAAAATTTGTTCCCTCCATTTCATAAAAAACCCTTATCGACTCCTCAACGGGAAATTCATTCCCTCTAAAATAATTAAAATCCCCTCAACTAGCTTTTCTTTTGTCTCATTCTTCTTCCAAACCCTAATCCTAACCATTTCTTCTTAATCTACTGTTGTATCGATTCTTCATTTGTGTATTCAACATTCATCTCCGGTGTATAACCTACACATCTCTTGTGTATAACCGTCAATTATTGCTTAAAGTGCCACTACTGGTCCCAAAAATTTCAGAAAACTCATTCAGAAAGATCTTCAAGGTATCGCTCAACTCAAACAATTCTACAAAGATAAGTTATATTTTATATATTTTCTTGCTTTACAACTATCTTATATTTTACGGTTCATTTAAATCAATTTACCTATGTGGAATGTGTATTATGTTATGATCTATTCCTTTTAAGGTCAATTGCAATAAATTCATTCTATCATACTCATGATAGAACCTTCAATAAACTTTAAACATCTTTATCCCATTTCATACTAACATGCATTACCCAAAGAAAAAATTTAATAAAAATTCGAAGAGAAAGAAAATATCCCAACAAAATGAGATATGTTATATCATATTACAAAATAGTTTTTTTGGTTAATATCGTATTTACTTTAACAGTAGAGTAAAATTATCAAGTTTCTTCTTTATAAAAAATAAAATAATTTAATATCCTTTAACAACAACATGAAAGTAATGGGTCTGCGACGGTGGTTTTTAGAACCGCCTCTGTGTTTTCTTCTAGTGCCCATTTTTTCACTAGTCACCCTTCTAATTTTTATTCACCTGCTTTATCCATCCCTTCACATTTTTACGTTGCACATTCTCCCTATAAACCCTATCTTTTCATCTTTTCCCCCCAAATCACAATCCCTCATTCTCAATATTTGAAATCTATTTCTGAAAGTAATATCTCTCCCCAAATCTCATTATGTCAAGTCTTTCAATTTCTCTCTCTTTTGGACAAACGATGAAAACCATTCAGCTTTGGTTTGACATTACAAGATGACAAATCCCATGTTACTTTTGATTCTTACCAGGTTTGTCAATTTTATTCGATGTCGTCTTTGATTATAAATTTTTTTATTCATTTGACCTAAAAAATTTGTTTTGGTTGTGCATAATTTATAAAGTTATTTGTTTAGCTGGTGAAGTGGTGGCAACTTTTTCGAAGAGTCATAAATCATAAGTTTTTCCGAATTTTGGCGTTCGACTTAGTTGATAGAACTTCCACTGTGCTTTGTCCGCTGTGTTGTCAAAAGAGAAATATACTGGGAAGAATTCAAGAAAGTTATGGTCTTGATGTGATCACAAAACCGACAAGGGGCTAACCACAGAGACGGACGGCGTCTCGGTGTCAAAATTTTAGTAGAAAATGAAGGTCTCTTGGAGAATTTTTCAGAAAAGATCCATGATTCACATTTTTTATGTATAAATTGTTCCTTTTCCCTCCCATGTATTTGTAATCTCAGAACTTTCCAGCTAGATCATCTCTTATTCAAGAACCAACTATTGTTCAGTATCTGTTGGACGCTGCTCTAGATGGATTACCGATTGATTGGACAAGATTATGCAACATGATAAGGCTGAAACAAGATTACATATCAGCAATTCGGGGTGCTATTGTGAAAGTTGGATCTGCGACACTAAAAGTCATCTTGAAGCTTACATTTCTACCAAAAGTATAATGGAAACTGATGAAGTGGTACCTTCTGGACTAGTCGATGTTTGCCTGGTACAGAAGTTTCCAACAAGCAAACGACTGACAGTCAGCGAAACAGAGGGAGTGAATATAAGTAAATGGAAAGCTACATATAGTTTTGTTGTTGAGTGGCTGGAGAACCTTGATGAAGGGGTTAGTGAGAACTTGTTTATATTACAGATTAAAAGCTTTATGATATTTGTTTATATCCTTTGTTTTACGGTAATAAATGTGTGATTTATTGGTTTCAGGCTACTTTGATTGAGATGTTGGAGCACTTAAATGGATCCAATAAAGATTTCATTGTTGAACTGCTAAATTGCCTTGAGTGTTACTTTTTGATATATAAGAAAGGTAGCCTATACAAGGTTATGTAAACAGTTTGATTCTTAGAGTTTGTAGTAACCATGCTTGTAGAAAGTGGTGTTTTTCAATGGTTTCTTTCATTGTTACTAAAGTTTTAAGAGAATTATGAGTTTAATGATTGCATGACCAAAGTATAGAAGTAACAAAGATTATTCCTTTTTCTTCTCTTCTTTTTTTAATGGTGCAGTTTAGTGCGTAATATTGTAATATCTTTAAAATGTCTAATACTTCCTTTTTTTGTAAAAGCTATTATCACCTAGTTAATACTATGATGGTGTCAATGATTCTTGGTTTCCTATTTTATAATTTTAAGGCAAATTAATTTAAAATTTGAGTTTTAATTCTATATTGAACCATAGTACTCTTTTTCTGAATTAAACCATCAAATTGTCCCGTGTCACTCTGAAAAAGAGTTTTATTTAGTATCCAATTAAACTTTCTAAATCATAGTACTATTTTTCTGAATTAAACCATTAAGTTGTCATGTGTCATTATGAATTCATAATATATAAACTTTATCATTTATTTAACGTTTTTAATGATAATGGTTCAAAGTTGTAGTTATCTAAGATGGTAGCAAAGGTATATATAAGTGGTTATGGTGAACAAGTGGTTGATATAGTCTGAGGTGCCAATATGATGTTGGTTATTAGCTTGTATATATATATATATATATATATATATATATATATATATATATATATATATATATATATATATATATATATATATATATATATATATATATATATATATGTATATATATATATATATGTATATATATATATATATATGTATATATATATATATATATGTATATATATATATATATATATATATATATATATATATATATATATATATATATATATATATATATATATATATATGTTTCAGCTTCTTATTGCATGATTGATAGATTATCTAGAATGTTTTAAATTCTTTTTTTTTATATTTCTGATTCTTGAATTATCACAATGGATAGGAGCATATTAAAGGTGCTGCCAAAATTCCTAAAGGTAATGCTGTGAAGCATCGGAATTATTCCGATGAGGTTTTCGGTCCCTTTCGAATCATGTTTATTCATGGATTTCAAAGAATTCTTTATGTAGGTATCATGTTTTGATGGTAATTTATTTACTATTTTTTTAGGGATTATAGATGTCCATTAGAATGAATTTTTTTTATGAACATAGAAAATTTGATTGTTTGGAATGGCTAATATAGAATATAGAATTTGGATGGGAAATCATTGTTTGTACCTTGATTAGAATCTTTGGAGCTTCATTTGGAAGTGTCTGGTGCTGGTGGTGGTGGCATCTTTGTGCCAATGCTAATATTGATTATTGGATTTGATGAAAAATCAGATACTGCTATTTCTAAATGTAAGAATCTATATGTATACTTGTTCATCACAAAATCAATAGATCTCATTTATTTTGTGTTTTTCAGGTATGGTTACTGGAACTGCAATATCAACAGTATTCTTCAATTTGAAACTGAGACATCCAACACTTGATATACCAATGATTGATTATGATTAGGTGCTTTTAAATCAACCTGTAATATTTCTTGGTATTAGTATTGGAGTTGTTTTAAGTGTAGTTTTGCTGATTGGATGATTATTGTTCTACTAATTATCATCTTCATAGGTAATTAATTAATTAATAACTCCAAATTTTTTCATCACTTAGTAACTAACATGATTGATTTTGTTATATATGTTGGCATGTGCAGTTACATCAGTGAAGGCTTTCATCAAGGGTCTTGACACATGGAAAAAAGAAAGCATAGTTAAAGAGGTTTATAAATATTCCATTTTTTAATACTTTTGGTGATTTTCAGTTCATGTGCAACATGAAAAATAATCTCTAACTTTTTTTCATTCAATCTTTTGAAACCATAGGAGTTTGTCAAGCATTTAGAGCCAACTAGTGAGTGATTAGGTTATGAAAATGACTTTTTCCTTTCAGCTACTAGTAGTGAAGATGTTAAATACAAGTATCTTCCTAGTTGTCCAGATGATGAGCCTCAAAAGAAAATTAATCAAGTAAGCATATTTTAATAGCTTTTGTCTTTATGTACTGTATCAACTTGTTAATTTAATAGATAAATTCAATTATGTATATATGGTACCATTGTTAGCAACATTCAATGGAAGAAATTTGGACTTCTTTGTTTTGTTTGGATTGCAGTTCTTCTCTTGCAGATTGCCAAGGTAAATTTCTAATCAAGATTTTCTACGGTCGAAATACTACTGATTCATGATTAATAAAATGTAAATTTGTAACAGAATTATACATCTACATGTTCAATCGCGTATTGGTTATTTACTTTGTTACAAGTACTTTTTTTTACTCGAGTGTTCGAAATTTCGAATTGAGAATTAGTTACAAAATTTTAGGTTATTATTTTTTTTATAGATACCAGTTACCGTAGGGGTTTCTATGTACCAAGCAATAGGTCTATATCAAGGGAAGAAGATTACAATTTCTAAACAAGGTCATGGCACACATTGGCCTTTGAATCTTCTAATTGTATCACTTTCATGTGCCTTGTTAGCTGGAATATTGGGTGGACTTCTTGGTGTAGGTAGTGGGTTTGTTATGGGTCCTTTGTTTATTGAATTTGGAATTGTGCCTCAGGTAAGTTCAACTATATTATTTCTATCATTACATGAATTGATTAAAATCTATAATTATCTTATATTTTTTGACGATCTTGCAGGTAGCAAGTGCTACAGCTACATTAGGAATGACATTCACCGCATCTATATCAGTTGCACAATATTTTCTCTTGAATCGTTTTCCGGTTCTTTATGGTAAAATTAAATTTTCTCTTGAATCGTTTTCCGATTCCTTATGGTAAAATTAAAATTTCTCTTGAATCTTTTTAATGCCATGGGGTCCATGTATGTTGATGTTCTCCTAGTTGGCTTCAAGAATGCTAGTTCGGTGCAGCCAGTGGAAAGTCATGTCACCTCATATCAATCTAATGATATAAATTGTTTTACAGTTATTTCCGCCGCATATTGAGTTGTAATTCTATGTTTATTACATGGTTTTGATGGTAATTTATTTACTATTTTTTTTAGGGATTAGAGATGTAGGTTCAATCTAGTGTGAGTGATGTTAAACACAATATAATTAATTATCTACATGTATATGTGCTAATGACTTTCTTATTAAACTTTGATAACTTCAATCTTTTCTTCTGTTGGAAATGCAGTTTGGTGTTTGTGGTGTTCTTGTGGCAGCAACAAGAGTAGCGGTGGCTGCCTCAACTGCATTTTTATTAAAATATATATTGTATAATTATGGCGGTTACAACAGTCGTATTTTTAATAAAATATATTATATAATTACGGCGGTTAAAACCGTCCTATTTTTAATAAAATATTAACAATAAAATTATGGCAGTTACACCTGTCGCTATGTTTATAATAAAATATATATTATATAATTATGGCGGTTACAACCGTCGTTATTTTTATTTTAAACTAAATTTAGTAAACAAGTTAAGACAGTTAGAAACCGTCACAACATAGAGATTACGTCAGTTAAATATCCGTCGTGAATATAACGGCGATTTGTATGACGGTTTTCACAACCGTTGCTATTTCGCCTCGCGACGCATGATTCAACGACAATACTGAAACTATCGTAATTTAGAAATTGCGACGGTTCTAACTGTCGTAATCTGCCAAAATGAACCGTCGCAATTTGCCAATTTTCTTGTAGTGATTATCCACAACAGAAAGAGCTTGAAACGAAGTTCCCACCTCTTCTTCAGCATCAATATAGGAGAAAGAAGATAAATTGCTCACAAGCATCAGCCTTTCATCTTCAATGGTCACCAATTTCCCCTCTTTCACAAACTTCAACTTCTGATGAAGAGTGGATGTCACAGCTCCTGCCTCGTGGATCCAAGGTCTTCCGAGGAGACAACTGTAAGCGGGACGTATATCCATTACTTGAAAAGTAATCTTGAATATAAACGGTCCAATAAGAATAGGAAGATCCACCTCACCAATCACTGTTTTCTTCGACCCATCAAACGCTTTCACAATAATCCCACTATGTCTCATGGGAGCACCTTGATACACAAGCTTTGACAAAGTCGACTTCGGCATTACATTCAGAGAAGATCCGGTATCAACTAGCACTTTGGACATAGCATCTTCCTGACAGTTTACTGAAATATGCAACGCCAAGTTATGATTTCTTCCCTCTTCAGGCAAATCATCATCACAGAAGATCAAATTGTTGCACGATGTGATATTAGCCACAATACTATCAAACTGATCAACAGTCACATCATGGTCAACATAAGCTTGATCAAGAATCTTCTGCAAAGATTGCCTATGATCCTCAGAGCACATCAAGAGTGATAAAACTGATATCTTCGACGGAGTATGCAACAACTGCTCAGTAATGTTGTACTCACTCTTCTTTATCAATTTTAGCACTTCATCTTCACTATTACCAGATTGGCCTGATTGGACCACAACTTCCATAATCTGCTTACTCGCACTTGTATCTTCAACTCTCTTCGGAGGATCTGGAGCATACACTCTACCACTTCGAGTAACCTTTGTCACATAAGCAATGCTAACCACAGACTTTGGAGTAGGAATAGGAACTTCCCTACCATTTTCTATCATCATAGCATTATACCGGTACGGAACAGCTTTATCAGACTCATATGGCATTGGACCAGGCACATTAATCACCAATGGAGTAACAACATTTTTGCGACTATCAAAAGAAATAACCACCCTCTCAGGAGCAACCCTCTCAGGAAGATTGAACTGAGGCATAATAACATTCACTTCATTTTCATATTCATCTCTTTTTGCTGTCACTTCAATCAACTTATCATCCATCATCTTTTGAATATCTCTCTTGACAATCACGCAACCACGAGAATTCACCGAGCAGATACAACATCCATCATAATCGTGATCAATATCGTGATATTCACTTAAGAAAGCATGCATCTCAACCAAAGATCTTCGAATATGACGAACCTCATAGATTTTGAACAAACCAGGACAACCATCAACCATATTCACAGACGCATTACCATGCTTCGGCAACGGATTTTTTTGCACATTTGGATTAACATCATTGAAATACAGAACATTGTTCCTCATCAACTTCTGTACTTCAAACTTCAATGGATAACAATTCTCAACATCATGCCCCGGGGCACCTTGATGAAAAGCACAGCGAGCCTCTGGCTTATACCACCATGGGATAGTCTCTGGAACTAGAGGTGGAGGACGTGTTTGCACAAGATTCTTTACAAACAAAGATGGAAGCAAGTCTGCATACGACATCGGAATATGATCAAAACTTGGCTTAGCCCGAGCCTGTTGATTACCACCTTGTTGCACAGGAGGTTGTTGATAACGAGGTTGGTACTTTGGAACAACTGGCATAGTTGGAGCCACATTAATCATCGGTGTTACAGAAGCTACATGCTGCGAATGGTGATTCCCACGACTGTGAGGCCTTCTATAACTTTCACGAGATACTGCATTAGTCTCATTTTCTTTCTTTTTCCCAAAGTTGAACCTTCTAGAGCTTGAACCATTACTATTCTCGTGACTCAACTGTCCCTCACGGACACCTTCTTCTAAACGCATCCCCATACTCACCATTTCAGTGAAATCAGAAGGAGCGCTTGCTATCATCCTCTCATAATAAAAAGAACCCAAAGTCTTCAAGAAGATCTTCGTCATCTCTTTTTCTTCCAGCGGAGGAACAATCTGGGCGGCCAGCTCGCGCCATCTCTGCGCATATTCTTTGAAAGTCTCTTTGTCCTTCTGGGACATAGCACGAAGTTGATCTCTATCTGGCGCCATATCAACGTTGTACTTTTACTTCCGCACAAAAGCTTCTCCCAGATCATTGAAGGTCTTGATTTGGCTATTATCCAGACTCATATACCACCTCATGGGTGCACTGGTCAAACTGTCCTGGAAATAGTGAATCAGCAGCTTATCATTATCAGTCTGAGCAGACATCTTTCTTGCATACATAGTCAAATGACTCAACGGACAAGTGTTGCCTTTGTACTTCTCAAACTCGGGAAATTTGAATTTGTACGGAACTTTAATATTTGGGACCAGACAAAGATCATAGGCATCTTTTCCGAACAAATCCTTATGCTTCAAGGCTCTCATCTCCCTCTGTATCTCAACAAAGCGTCCCCGGAAATCATCAAGTCTTTCAGCGACTCCAGCGCCTTCACTGGGCTCAGCATGGTAAATCATTTCATCATGGTGCGGAATAGTGTGCACTACAGGCGGTGCAGTAGTCACAATTGGAGGAAGAGTAGTCCACACTGGTGGGAGAGTATTAAACGCAGCAGTCTCAAGATGATGAGGAGGACGGTAACCAGCAGGAATAAAATCAACTGGCATGCCCCAAGGTGTGCTAGCAGGCATACGATAGCGAGGAGAAATAACAGTCTCAACAGGAATTGATGTGGTAACAACCTCGGAGATGACAGTATTCTTAACAGGAGAATTAGGAGGTGGCTGATTCTGAGTAGCCACCAAACTTTCCATCATAGCAGAAACTCTTTCCAAGCTTTCTCTCAGATAAGTAACCTCTTCGCGCAGCTCGTGATTCTCTTGTTGTAAAGTTTCCATCACCCTTCTCCGATTAGCTCGAGTATCAAATCGGTGAGTTAGCTTGACAGATCAACAGACAACTGAGGAAAGAAACAACCGGATGAGTTCCCACACAACTCGGATGAACGTAAGAATATGCGAGGATGCAATGATATGCAATGTTCACTTCCATTTTCATAAAAACAACTCGATTATTGCAAACATAGTCAACATCGAGAATATGGTCATGAAAAATCTTGACAAAAAGGAGAATTTACTTTTTTCCAATATTTGCAATAATCGGGATTATTTTCCTTGAAAAATGGTTGTGATAATGATCGTGATGAATATGTAGATGCAACAACCACAAACAAGATCACACAAAGCACACGGGCTCAAAGGTTCCGAGTCACGAGCATGAAGTCAAGGTAACAGAACACCAACCCACACAGGTAAGTACTAAGGTTTTGTCTTCATTGTACCTGCAGAAAACCAAAAGGGTGCTAACAGAGGTGCCCGGAGTTAACAGCCATCTTTAGAATATCACCGGTACGTTGGATTACTCCCCAACCGATAACATTCTTAAAATAGACCTCGTCCGAGTGTAGTATCGCGTGACAACTGCCTTAGGTTTACACCCAGACAATTTCCGCACTACGTTCCTAAATTGGCTTGGATGGGTTAAGGGTTCTACGGTCCTCAATATGATCAGCTCCAGGTCGGAAAATAATGCCACGTACGATTACTCATCATGACATTGATAGTCCAAGAGAGCCTAACCGAGTGGAGATTATCAAATTGATATAGCTTTGGACTACTCCATCACTTATCGCTTCGAATATCACCGTCCTATCATAAGTTTCACTCAGATCCGGGTTAGAATCTATCTCACACAGAGGATCACCAAAACCAAAACAGAACAACCAAATAACAAACAAATCAAACCAAAGCAGTAAATAAATCAAAGTAGGCTGAATCCGCTTAGAGATTACTCCCCAGCAGAGTCGCCACTTTTCTGTAGCGGTAAAATCATGAGTGTAAGCTATTGATTAACTTCACTCAAGGTACACAGAGTCGCCACCGCGCTTTTATTTATTTCCAAAAGGAAAAAGGTAAAAGAACGAATAAAAACCTAAGGAATCTAAAAGTAAAAGCTAAAAGAAACAAACAGAGAAAGGGTAAGGGGATTGGTTACAAATCGGGAAGGTTTTACGCACCCGACTCGTCCGTGGTACTCCACGGGAGCCCTTTGAAATATTTATTGCTTTTTTGGTTTGAAATTGGTTTGCTTGAAAATGATTGAAGGGATGAGGAGAAGAATGTTTTTTAATGATTTTGTGTTTGATGAGGTTTTAACGCCTCATGCCTACGTACCCACAAAGTGCAATGCGAGATCAAAACCTCGTAGTTCGTGGTACAAAATTTGAAAAGAAACAATGAGTTGCATTAATTTTAAAATGTAGAGATAAGTCGTCATTCTTTAGCGAATAATTCCGCTAGAAAGAATGAATCATATCTAAACATATGAAAAGAAAAGTGCACAAAAGGCACAAAAATAATTGAGTGAGTTTTATATTTTTTAAAGTATGTAAGAAAAGAATTTCGATATATTTACATGGATTAAAGTTTATTAAGAAAATAAACTGAAAAAGTAAAATCACTTTACCTAAGTCAAGGTTTGATTGCGAAAGCATTTGAAGTTTTAAAACAAAGAAGATTTTTGAAATAGGGAGAAGTTTTGAAAATTTAAGAATGGGGAGGAGATGAAGGGACTATCCTAATACTTGAATTAAAAGTTAAGAGAAGAGCGATCAAACCATATTATGAGCAATTCTTCAAAGTAACCGGAATTCCATCTTCAAAGACCAATGAAATAACTTGAGGCCAAAGTTTCCAATCCATCACAACTTGAGCAAGGGGAGAGATCATAAAATCTAAGTCCATACTCCAATGCTAAGGATAGTAACCATAGTCCGAAATTAAAGTCACAAGTTTTTTAGAGGTTTAATCCTTTATTAATTTTTTTGTGTCCAAATGGACAAATAGAAAATCAAATCAACAAACAATAAGGGCAAATAATAAACATGATATGGATAAATAAAGCAAAATAAAATAAAGGTAATAATAATGCAAGAAATTAAATGTTAGTAACAAAAGAAATAAAAATGCAAGAATCTAAAATATTAATAGTAGTAATATTATAATAATATTCATATAATAATGGTATGGTGAACTTAATCAACCACAACCAAAAAGAAAGTAACCAAAATCGAAGGCAACCGGATCCGCTTAGCATCTTACACTATAGCGATTAATCAAGGAAAATCGAACCGAATTCAATGAAATTTGAAAGGCGATTGGGAGACCCAAAGCACCTACGCATCAAAAATTCACAAGTCTCGATTCTTGATGCAATATGATTAACCACTTTGGGATTACGTGATCAACAAGAGATCCGGTCCACGAAAGTGTAAGTACCCAATTAGATTTTTATTCCGAAGTCGGGACACATTTAGGTCTATGTTAAGCAATCGCCGAGTAATTTACGAAGTAATTACCCTACAAATGAGGCCAGCCACCACCAATTAAGGTGCATAATGTTAGTGCTAATGTATGCGAGATAAACGATATATAAATCGTTATCCGAACGCGATACCGCACAAAACTAAAGATGAATACCAAATTGAGTCATACTTGTGGTATTCTTCCATCCTTAAGTTCAATCACTCATCTTGGTGGATTCAAGTATGAAAATGTATCACTAATGCAAAGTACCTTAAATGAATTGAATAATCCACTTAAAGGTAGTTTTGAATTAATGAACATTAACTACTCTAATCTACACCCAAAGTCCATTGAAATTAAAGAGGAATTATTCCCAAAAATACTTCCCAAGGTAAAAATAAAAAGGAGGAGGAAGAAGAAGAAAGAGGAACCAAAAAAGGGCTTAAAACAAGCCAAAAACACCATTCTGACTTGTGTTAACCGGTTAACCAATTGGTTAACAGGTTAACGCAAGCAGATTTTGAATAATCTGCGCTGTTTTTAAACTGGTTAACCGGTTAACCAAATGGTTAACCGGTTAACGCTGTACCAGAAGCTGAAAAATGCAGAAAATTCAGCATGATCCATTTTGAAACCTTTTCTCAAACATTGGATGATCATGATCTGAATTTGCACGAATTTTAAAACCAAAATACAGTGGAATCCCTGCAATCAAACAACAAATAAAGATCCAAAGGATCTAGAAACAAAAGCACCAAAGATCTACATCTTGAATGTTGATGGTGAATATGGGTTTATGGAGGAAGATGAATTACCAAAAGCTTTTCTTCAAATTGAACCAACATAAGCTTAGATCTACTGAAATTGATGAGCAAGAGGATGAAAGGATGAAGGTATAGCTCAAGTTAATCAAGAATTCAATGTGAATTCTTGATAACTTCAAAAGAAAGAAAGATGAGCTTTGGAGAATTTTGGTGTTGGGGAGTAATTTTGGAAGAGGTTTTGTGGCTATCAAAAGCTTGTAGAATGAATGAAATTGAGGTCCTATTTAAAGGCCTTAGGTATGGAAATTTGGTGGAATGGAGCTTGCTTTGGTAATTTGAATTTAGGCTTGGTAATTGGAATTTTGGTGGGAAATGGAAAAGAGTGGTGATTAGTGAGGGTTTTTGGTAGGAAATGATCAAAATGATGTAGAGAAGTCAGAAACCAATGGATCTAGAATATTCCAATTAAGTCAATGATCTAAGAGTGCTGAATTTGAATAAAAAATTCAAATTTCGCACTAGTTAACCGGTTAACCAAGCTGAATTTTGAATTTTTTTGTTCAAAAATAGCTGCTTGGTTGTTTCGGCTCGATTCTTGTGTACGTCGAAGAAATAAACACGGGAACCTTGGAGATCCTTTGAATGAATCAATTAACTTGGGAAATCCTTGATCTGATAATTTTGAATTATTTGCGAATCGTCTTCGACTTTTTTTGTGAAATTTACTCGAGCTGCAGGATTGATATTTTTTGACATTTTTATATGGTTCCTCTTCCTGAAAAAAAAAAGTTAGCAAAAGGAAACAAAATATTTTTGGATTTTGATTAATGGTTAGTAAACATAATCAAATAAAACAATTAATGACAACGGTGATCCTCTGCGAGGCAAAATCCTAACCCGAGAAGAAACGTGCAACCAGTGCGATCTTGTTTGCATGCACAATGCAGATGAGATGCAAAGAAATCTTAGGGCAAAAATTAGGGTGTTACATCCATCACGTCAAAACCCAAAGAATTCTGAGATTCCAAAGATCTTAACTTTTCGGCTATTTCATCCAATCTTCTGTCATATACCTCATCTCCTACCCCTATAACAGTAAACTGTTCTTCTTGGGGATCCTCTTGCAGGATTCTTCCCCCAGCAGTATTACCTTGAACATTCCTCGGGATGTTAACTTCTGGATTTAGATGGGTCCATACTCTGGTGGGTCAATACGAGGTTGCCCCCGTTCATTGTTGCTAGTTCCCCCTGTTCCAAGATGAGGTTCCTCAGGAGTTTGTCTTTCCACCAGCTCTCTTAAACTTTCTTGACTCTGGGCTAAGCTAGTCATCACTTCCATAAACTGAGACATCTGATTTCTCATCTCTACTCTCTCATTGGCCATCTGATTTCTGACCTCAGTCAGATCCTGTTGTACTTGTTCCATTTGAATGCCGGGAAGGTTGTTACGAGTCGGGTACCGGTGCATGCGGTTGATAGGGAACACTCGGCGACAAGCAATGTTTCCTGAGATCACAACAAAGTTAGAAACAATAATTATAATAAAACCTACAAAAAAAACAAAGTTAGTATGCAATGCAATATGCTTATTTGTTTTCCCAAGTATCCGATTTGGTTCTTGGTTTTGACCTTTCCAAACCTTGAGGAAGATGCTTGATGTTGTTGAGAGAAAATCCAAATGAAAAACAAACTAAAATATATTACAAATGATGAACAATACATGGTTTGTTTTACAATACATGCCCATGGAGGGTCAAAATACAACAAAAGAGGAAAAGTACATCAAATGGAAACAAACAACAAGCAAAGAGTCAGACATCTAGTCCAAACTCATCTTCTCTGACCTCTTTAAGGAGTGCCTCAGTCACTGGGCCAGCTGGGTGCTCTGTAATGGTCCTAATGAGGAGGTTCCTGGTGGCAATGGCAGTGGTCAGCTTCTTATACTTGTCCTGGTCTTTGGATCTCTTTAATCCTGCTCTGAGCTTCAACTCTGATATCTCTTTCTGAGCTGCCAACAAAGCTTCCTGCTGCTTCTTCTCATTGGCCTCTAGCTGTTCAATCTTGGCCTAAGTCCTCTGGTCTTCTTGTGCACGGCCTTCGGTGATCTTGACCCACCTAGCCTGGATCTCTTGCAGATACTGCTCAGCCCTAGCTTTCTGAATCTTGGCCTCCTTGCATGCATTCTTCAATATCTGTTCCCCAGCCCTTGCTTTCCTTATGTAGTCCTCTGTCTTCTCAATTTTGGCTAGATGCTCAATTCTGAGCTTTTCCAATCTCTCAATGTCCAGGCGACCATCACTTCTTTCCCAAAGAGTCTTTTTCAAGGCCTGAGATAGCTGCTCATTCCTTTCCTTCAACTTTTCAAATTCCCCCAGGCTAACAGTTGTTGTAGGCTGTACTGTAGATGGTCCAGGTGTGTCTTCCAATGTGAAAGGCATTCTGGTAATTTGAGCTCTAGTACGGGACCAGTCATAGTACTGAGCTGAAGCAACATTGTTACATCTTCCAAGGATGGTTATTCCTTTGGTCTGGATGTTGTCCCAAGCCTAAGCTGCTTGCCTGACAACAGTTGAATTAGATTGCACTTCACAGTATAGGGTCTCAGCTAAATCCTATCCTTTGGGAGGGTGAACTAAGGCATAGCCTAATTGTCTCTTGAGCAGTAAAGGATTGTAGTTGATGCAACCCTTCACTCCTATCAGAGGAACATTTGGGTATTGCCCACAACTGGTGATAATGTCCTTTCCCTTGGTGCTCTGGGTGCACCATCTAATATCATCAAAAGTCAAGGCAATGAACCTCTTAGCCCAATTCTTCTGCTGGTATGGGTTCAAGAAAGCATCTGATTTAGGCAGGTGTCTAAGCAGCCAGGTGTAAAACAAAGGAGCACAACATCTTACCAACTTCCCGCTTTGTTTCTCATTCCTCTGATGAATGGAGTAGTAAAAATCTCCTAGCAATGTGGGTACTGGGTTCTTCAGAAGAAATAGATGGATGGCATTATTGTTGACAAATTTAGGCTCGTCTGCAAATAGTATATCCCCATATATGCTGAGGGCTAACAGTGCACAGACTTCCCTCCACTCTCCCAATGAAGCCTTCAGGATGGCCTGAGAAATCAAGGAGTCCAAATGCAAACCAGGAATCCCAGCTTTTGTTGTCATACTTTGCTCAACAAGGGCAGGCTCCAAGTACAGTGCCCTTGCTATCTCTTCATTTCTGGGAGCATTCATCTCTGGGTTGAAGGGGATTACACCCCTGATAGGTACTCCAATCAATAAAGAAAACTCTTCCAACAGAGGCCCTAACTGAAAGTCTGGAAAGGTGAAACATCTCAATGGAGGGTCATAAAACTGCAAACATGTGTGGATCATGCTCCTCTGAGAAGGATCAAGGTCCATAACCATATCCAAGATACCCCCATGGTGCTCTCTAAACAAAGGGATGTGGTCAGGTGTGATAAGTGACTGGACCTGCCTGATACCAGTCAACACAGGCTCAAAAAAGTGGTAGGATATGATGCTCTTCCTGGGAGTAGCCATGAGTGTTGCTGAAGAAGCTGAAGACAAATGTTGATGAAGATCACAGACTGATGCTGAAGGTGGACCACTGACAGACTGGTGCTAGTGAGGGTGGAGATAACTGAAGCAGATACTGAAGAAGACAACTGAGGCAGAGGTCTAAGTAGTAGAAGGGGTCAAAACCAAAACCAGGATACAATGAAGTGGATACCCTGAAAAGCAAATAAACAAATGTCAAATGATGCAATGATGATATATGCAAATGATATGCAAGGGTTTGTGATCGAGATGGATCTGATTATCTGTCTTGATATTAGGACCATGTATGTTCAAAAGTCCAGATGAAGGCTCAGAAATCCAGTAACCAGGGTGTGGGACTCAAATAAAGAGTCACATGTCCAGGGTTAATCACAAGAACTGTCCAAAATGAGGTACTCTTAAACAAGATAGTAATAGGATATGATGTGGCCAAGGGTTCCTGCAAACCTGTAAACAAACCAACCCCCTCACATGTAACGTTCTAGAATAAGGATCCTCAGACTTGGATCAATTATGAAAAGTGTAAACACTTCTAACCCGGAGGTACAGTGTTTACAATAACCATAAAAGATCCTCCTCTAATTCACCTCAGATTCTGAAGGTCATAATAAAAGGTCATCTAGACTTAGTAGGCTTCCCAGATAGCCCTAGTACTTACAGGAAATCTGTAGCACATAGTTCTCAAGAAGAAACCCACATCTGAACTGGGTTTCATATTCCCGCACCAGACCGGAATGGAATGGGAAAGAACATGAACCACTCTAGCCTAGGTGTCACTCAGGTCCCAGGTATAGGACCTTAAACTCTCAATGGAACCCCACCCACCAAAACAACAAACCAGATCCAGCAAATGACAGTATGAAACATGAAAAACTGTAAAGAAAGCAATAAATAAAGTTGTACATAAAGTAGTAAATAAAGCAAAAATGAATAAACACACATAGCACATAACACCCCAGTAAACACAAATCAAACAAGCACTAGGAGGAACCCACAAAAAGAACCAGAAGCCCTGGTTGCAATATAAGGTTCCCCAGCAGAGTCGCCAAACTATCGCTCCCACCTGATGACACCTGGTCAAGAGGGGTACAGACGCGAACGGTCGGCGAGAGGAGAGAACACAAGGGTGAACTGAAAAGAGTCGCCAGCTAGGCATTTTATCCCGAAGGAAAGGTAATGCTGCATAAACCTAAGAAAAGATGGATAAGACGGTTGCGAACCAGAGAAACTGAGAAAGGGGGTTGGTTACAACCTGGGAAGGTTTTAGCACCCAGATTGTCCGTCGTACTCAACGGGATCCCCACTTGAAAGATTATGTTTAAAAAAGGGGTAGTGTCAGTGTAAGGAAAGAGTGCAAAGCTCAAAACTATGAGGCTTAAAGGAATATAGCTGGAAGAGGGGGGAATATACATAGACTTTTGTTCGATAACTGTTAAGTTATGCCTACGTATCCTCTCGTGCAATGAGGAAGTCAGAACACCGTAGTTCGACCCAAAGAGACTGAAAGATAAATTGACAGGTGAGTATCCTGCTTGTCTATGCTCAAGTGTATGACCTGTCTGGTTCAGGTGCAAACTGTCTTGCATTAGACGGAAGAAGCAAGTTCTCGTTTGTGAGCGAAGATGATGAGAAAAGAATCCCGGAGGAGACGATTATTGTTTGTTTTGTGTTTTCAATATTTTATTGCTTTTTTTGTTGTTGTCATGAGTTAATGAACTTAAGCCTAAACCAAAGGTTAGTAAACTCATCATATCCTCCCTTTGATTAGGGATAATGAGAATAACTTAAGTATGAGGTAAACACCTTAAACTTAATTACCATGATGTAGGATTAAGATCATTAACCTACTTGTGATTATTTAGATGTTTTTGGTATTTTTGTTTAGTGTTAAGTAATGAGTTTAAGCCATAATCAAGGATTTAATATACCCATTACACCATCCTAATAGAAGGATGATAGATGAGAACATTTAAGCTGAGGAAGATACCTCAACTTAATCCATGATTAGGGATTAACCTCATGACAAAACAAAGCCTTTATTAAGGTGGATTTTAATTAATGGTAAGATTAAGAAGTGAATTTTATGGTTTGTAAGACAACTTGAGGGGGACTTGTCTATTAACACTAGGGTTAGTCCTTCTTAACCAATTAAGGAAGAATTAGAACCCTAATGCAAGGCCCAAGTTACAAGCTTGATGTCTTAGTGATTATTAAGTGGATTGATTAAAGGATTTAAACACATTAAGGGTTTAACACTTAGGATTAAAGTTATACACTCCATCCTAATAGAAGGATACAGGCATAACCCTAATCACAAAGTCTTAAAACCTTTAAGGTTTAGTCCTTGATTAAGAGATGAGAAGAGAAGACACAAAGATGACACAAAGGTAAAACTAATGGGGGGACTAATCAAACCCTAATTGTGATCATGCTTGGGTGTTCCTAGGGTTTATGAGGCTTGCAAGAAGATCTTCAAGAGAAAAGCCACCAAGGAAGAAGCAGGATGAAGGAAGGAGATTCAGAAAGAAGCAAGACAACTTACTTCACTTAAGAAGATAAGTTGCTTGAAGAAAGAGAGAGAGGAAGGAGCATGAATGAGCAAGCTCACTCTAATTCACAAGATAAAATTCACCAATTAATGTATAAAAGAGAAGAGAAGAGATTATGAGAAGTGAAGGCAAATTCACTTCTCAAACACTTACTACCTGAAAAGTTAGCAAAAGGAAATGAAATGAATTGAAAATGGGAAAGATGCAATGATGAAAACCAAAACCAGAAGCATGATCAAGATGCAAATGATGCTATGGGATGATGCAAAAGTATACCAAGAGATGTGGATGATCATACAAAGGATGGGAATGCAAATGAGACATGTAAGAATCATGAAAGTTCATGAATGCATATGACATAAAATGAAAACAAAAGCATGGAAAATGGATGAGGAAATGATCAAGCATGAGTCTAATGTGTCCTAAGATGTCTTAGGAGTCATGTGAATGCACAAAATGTCATGGAAAGTTCATGTATGCAAGCATATGAAAAATGAATGCAAATGAAGGCAAAGATTAGGGTTTACATACAATATGCAATGCAAAATTCAAAACCAGAAGCAAGACATAAGATAAAATATTGAAAATGGAATCAAAGGTACCCTAAACCCATACAAGTTCATTGCCCAAAGGGGAAGGTCAGAAGCTAAACCCTAAAGGACTTATGATTTTTCTAAGTTTTCTAGGGTTTTAAGGGTGATCCTAAAGGAAAAATGCCAAACAAATTGAAAATGCAAGATGAAAATGAAACAAAAATGTTTTTAAAATCTTGAAAGTATGCATAACACAATGCAAAAAGAACCATTCACAAATTCAACTTGGATCAAAAGTTATGAAATTTTGAAGTTAGGGTTAAAAATATTCAAATTAAAGAACCCTAATTCAAATGAAAATTCTCAAAGTGTGATCAAAACCAAAAAGAAATTTGCTTTGTGAGTTTGTAAATGTTTCTAAATGTTTGAAAATGCTCTATGATTTTTTTTGGAATTTTTGGAAACCTAAATGCTATTTTAATTAATTAATATTCATTAATAAATTAAAATAATCATTTAAATATTTTTAAAATAGTTTAAAAATATAAAAAATATAAAAAAAAATTGTTTTTATGTTGTAAAAAATATTTGGAGTCAGCATGCAAAAGAAAATATTTTTTAGGATTTTTCTAGCTATTTTTAATAAATTATGCAAGAAAAATAAGAAAATATGAAATAAAAATGAAATTAAATGAGAAGTATGCAGATCCTAAGGCTAGGATTTAAACTGGGGACGCGAGAATTGACTGGCGCCTTATCCTGTGGTCCACATTCAAACTGAGTTTTTGAATTTAATTAATTTTGATTAATCCTAATTAAATGAGATTAGGGCTAATAAGCTAATCCTGACCATTAGCGCGCGCGCGGGAAGAGCAATCCAAGGGTGGAGATTTGAACTTTGCTAAACACGTGATTAAACCCTAATTAGGGCTAACAAGCTTCAGACGACCGGAACAGTGGTTTCGGTCGTCTTCTCCGACGAGACAAAAAGCCAACTCTTCCTACAGGCTACCCCACCCCAAATTAACTGCCCAGAAATGCTTCTCTACTCAAAACAAACTTAAACCATCATTCAAACAAGATTTATAACACGCATTCAAGGAGAATCGAAGAAGAAAGTAAAACTGGACAAAGTTTCAGAGAGTCATATCATGCTTAATACTTGATCATTTTCAAAACAAAATACATCCCCATGATCAGTGCAACACAAAGAACAATATGCGAACCTAAAAACTCATTTCTGAAAAAAAAAAGTTCTTGAGGTACCTGAGCTTGAGCTTCTTCAGTTTGCAGCTTTCTGGACAGTTCTCTGCTTCAATTCACTCCCAATGGTCCCCCTGAAGAGTTTGCAAGGCTTGGTTGGAGTTTATATGGCCTCTATGTGAAGTTTGCTGAAGTTCAGTTCAAGGAGGGGCCAGAATCGTGTTTTTGATTTGGAGTGTTTCCGGTTGTTTCAAGGGGTGGGAAATGATCAGTGGATCATGGTGAGTTGTTATATGGAATTTGTTTTGAAGTTTGTGGCTTGTGTGATCAGTTTCGAAGAAAAATGCAAAGAGGGGAGTTTTTGTGAATGCTGAGTTGTGGGAGGATTCAACTTGTGTTGTTGTGTGAAATGGCTTGCTTGAGGTCCACATAACATGTTCTGATTGGGCAGAGAGTTGTTGTGGAGCAGTTTGATTGGTATGGCTCAATTTGTATAAAGTCAACAAAGTTGTCCTTGGAGGTATGGGCTCATGGCAGGCCAAGGACAAGGGCATGTCCTGTGCAGCTGGCTTTAGGGAGGTCCTTGGAATTCAGATTTTGTAGCTGGCACAAGTGGATGTCAAGATTTGAGGCATTTTGCAATTTGTGAAGGTTTTGGCCCCTTTTAAAATACTTGATGATCAAGGCATGAAACTTGAGAAATCTTTGGGCAATTCTGAATTATAGGTCATGTATGATGTTTGTGTAATGGTTAAAAGTCACTTTGAGGTCACAAATTGGCTTGGCATGAGTTTTTGCAAGTTTCCCTCTTTGGTACATAAGTGAAATTTAATGATTTTTTCCAACTTTGCAAAGCCATAACTTGAGTTCTATGATGAATTAGATCAAGTTCTTGTACTTTTTGAAAAGGGAATGATCCAATCTACAACTTTCATGAGCAAGAATTTTTCATTTGAAGAATTTTTGAATCAAAAAGAGGAGGTTGAAAAACTTTCCCAAAATGGCAACTTTGCATTACAAGTCACTTTCCCAAAATGGCAACTTTGCAAATGGCTTGAAATTCTTCAATTTTGTGAACTTATAACTTCTTATAAGATCAAATAAAGATCATATACACCCAAAATGATGGAGAAGACCCTTTGGTTGGATGATTGAGGGCCTCAGATGCCCTGATTTTGCACTGACTTGCTCAAGAAGTCATCTATTGATCAGATGCCTTCCCCATTGAATTTCTTCATGAAAATTGGTATGAATGATCCTTATATTATATAGAGACCAATAGAATAAAGAATGACCAAAAAAATTGGAGTCATGGCCTTTGAAACCAAAACCCTAATTTTAGGTCATCTGTGTAGTTAAACTTGGCTCTGCTTCCATGCCTTTCTCAGTTCTTGTGATTTTCTGGCTTTCTTGATCTTTGAAGGATATAATATGATATTTGAACATACATGGACCCTCTTGAGATGATTTAAGACCTTTGGAATGGCTCAGATAGCTCAGGGATTGCTCAGATCACAAACCCTAGATGCAGATGACTTTGAACCAATGCAGTGAAGCAAAAATGCAATATGAGGTGATATGATTGAACTTATGCAAATAAAAAGATCATAAGCCATGGTGTGAAATTAGTGAGGGAAAATTTGGGGTGTTTATAGTGAGGAATGATTTGTGGAACTAAAGAAAAAGTTGACGACTACTCCGGTGTTGTTTTTTCCAGATCCGAATTAGTCCTTTTTTGTTTATTGTGATGCTTCGAAGATGGGTCTTGGTGGAGTCTTGATGTTAAATTATAAAGTATCTGGTTATGCTTTGAGAAAGCTAAGAGTGCATGAGAGGAATTACCCTACACATGATTTAGAATTGGCTGTTGTGGTATTTGGGCCGAAAATTTGGAGACATTATTTGTTTCGTTCAAAACTGGAAGTGTTTAGTGATCATAAAAGTCTGAAATACTTATTTGATCAGAAAGAATTGAATATGAGGCAGCGAAGGTTGCTAGAGTTGTTAAAAGATTTTGAGTTTGATTTGAATTACCATCTTGGTAAGGCAAATGTAATGGCTGATGTTTTGAGTAGAAAGTCATTGCATATCTCGATGCTTATGGTGAGAGAACTTGAAATGATTGAGCAGTTCAGAAGCATGAGTTTGTTGTGCGAAACGACTGCAGATAGTGTGAAATTGGGTATGTAGAAACTGACTAGTGAGATTTTGTAAGAAATTCGTGAGGGTTAGAAATCTAATTTGAAATTGGTGGACCAGTTAATGTTGGTTAATCAAGGTAATGGAGGTGAATTCCAAATTCATGAAGATGGAGTTCTGAGGATTCAAGATAGAGTATGTATTCCAGATATTCTTGGAATTAAAAAGTGTATTTTGGAAGAAGGACATCGAAGTCGACTGAGTATTCATCCTGGTGCTACGAAGATGTATCAAGATCTGCATAAATTGTTTTGGAGGCCATGTATAAAAAAATATATTATTGAATTTGTGTATGCTTGTTTGACTTGTCAGAAGTCAAAGATTAAACATCAGAAACCTTCAGGTATGATGCAGCTGTTCAATGTTCCTGAGTGGAAGTGGGATAACATTTCCATGTATTTTGTGACTGGGTTACCAAAGACTGCAAAAGGTAATGATTTAGTTTGGGTGATCGTGGATAGATTAACTAACTCGACGCATTTCTTGACGATGAAGATTATTCTATGTAGAGGCTAGCTGAGATGTATATTGAAGAGATTGTGAGACTACATGGAATTCCTTCGAGTATTATGTCGGATAGAGATCCGTGGTTTACGTCAAGGTTTAGGAAGAGTTTACAAGATGCTTTGGGTACTAAGTTGACGATGAGTTTTTCTTATCATCCGTAGATAGATGGTCAGACTGAAAGAACAATCCAATCTTTAGAAGATTTGTTGAGAGCTTGTGTGCTGGACCAAGGAGGATCTTGGGATAGTCACTTGTTGTTGATTGAGTTTACATACAACAACAATTTTCATGCTAGTATTGGGATGGCTCTATATGAAGCGTTGTATGGTAGACGATGTCGAACTCCATTGTGGTTGTATGAGTCAGGAGAGAGTTCTATACTCGGACCTAAAGTTGTTCAAGAGACAATAGATAAAATTAAGATGATACAAGAAAAGATGAAGACGTCACAAAGTCGTTAGAAGATTTACCATGATAAGAGAAGAAAAGCACTTGAATTCCAAGAGGGAGATCACGTGTTCTTAAGAGTTACTCTGATGACAAGTGTGGGTAGAGCTTTGAAGTCTAGAAAGCTCACTCCGTGTTTTATTGGTCCGTATCAGATTTCACAAAGGATCAGAGCGGTGGAATATCGGGTGGCTTTACCATCATCGCTTGCGAATTTATATGGCGTGTTACATGTGTCATAGTTAAGGAAGTATATTCTGGATCTGTTGCATGTGGTCCAAAAGGATGATGTTCAGGTAAGAGATAATCTGACAATTGAAGCTTTGTAGGTAAAGATTGATGGTCGAGAATTGAAGCAACTACGAGGTAAAAAGGTTGTTTTAGTGAAGATCAGATGAATGAGTTGTATCCGACTCTGTTCACTTCAGGTAATTTTCGAGGACAAAAATTATTTAAGTAAGGGAGAGTTGTAACGCCCTAAAAATTCATAACTTAATTATTTATTAATTATTTATGAACATATGGTATTGTGTGGTATATTATGGTGTTGTGGTGATGAAATTATTTTATTTCTATAGTGATATTAGAATAATTGTAGATATTATTTAAATATTATTAAAATAAAATAGAGGGAACTTGAGGGAACTTTGGTCTTTGTGAAGGTTAAGCGAATAGAAGTGGGAAGAGACTTTCATAACACGTATTTTAGAGATTCTTCAAGAGGTGATTGAAAGATCCCAAATTAACTAAGGTATGGGGAGTATTTTCTGTTCAATGTTCATAATGTAGAGGTCTTATGAGGAATAGGATTTTGAGGGAATTCTTAGAGATTAAGGGGATTTATGAGATGACGTTGATTAAATGATGATGTTAGATGTTGTAATTGATGAATACATGATGGTAGATTGATAATAGAGTGAATTATGTGATTTTTTGTGGTTAGAATATGCTTTTTTGGTGAGTTTTATCGCAACAGGTTTGTGTAGAAATCACAGGTTTTTCTGCTAGATTTTGTCGTCTCGCTTAGCGAGCAGTTGGAAATCTGAACTTTCCCTAACCCGAGAGGCGGCCGCTTAGCGAGCCCGGTGTTTGCTTAGCTAGACCAGACACTTTTTGAAAAATAATTTATTCTTGAAAATGATTTAAAATGACATGTTTTGTTGTCTTAAGTTGATATTAAGTTGTTGTAAATTCTTGCCATGATGTAATATGCTAAATCATAATAATTTGTGATTAAATGATGTTAAGATGAGTTATGTTGTATTATGATGATATGGAGTAGTGATGACCTAAGTAGGTGAAGTATATTAGATGTATGAATGATGAATGATGAATGATGATGAATGAGGATAAAATAGTTTATGAATTTTGATGATGTATGATTGTATTACGTCTTGCATTCATATCATAATTATGATGGGGGCTTCGGCCCGTTGGTAGCTTTAATCCCATTGTGTGGATTGGAGTGATATGATGGTTATGATGTGCTCCATTATGGAGGGTTGATGTCCCAATGTCCATCCATGACAATGATTCGGTACCACATGCATACTATGAGGATTGCATTTCATTCTTGGTGGCCTAACATGATTGCAATTGTGTTTTATGGGATGACGTGATATATTTTGACATGTATGGGTGAAACTTTAATCATTTATTTATTGATGTATGTTGACTTGTAATTATTTCTTTATATTATTTATATTGAATCTGAATTTAATCACGTTGTCTGCCTTTGGTGATGGTCTATTATGCCATCCTGCAGATACTCAAGAATAAGCTTGGTGCATGGAAGTAGCTTGAAGTGTTGTTTTTCTTTTTCGTTTATTTAGTTAGGCATGATGTCCTGCTCTGTGTCATGTAACATCGGGATGGGAACGCTTAAGAACCGTTGTGTTAATTTTGTTTTGATTTTGAGTTGATACTGGCCGTTAAGGATTGTTTGAGTTAATGATGTTTTGAATAAAATTTGAATTTTCTTTATTTAGTTGATGAAGTGTATGACTTATTATCCGCTACGTAATAGCGATGGTAATTAATATGATTACATGTTGCAATCCGTGTATATGACCAGACAAATAAAATGTTGTTTTTGATGTTGTGAAAAGAAGGAATGTGATACCCCTTTTGACGATACTCTGATTTTATTAAATTTTCATGTTATATTTTGATGTGGGGTAAAAGGGTGTTACACACATGATTTGAATTTTTAATGTGTTAACGGATTAACCAAATGGTTAACCGATTAACATTGAACCAGTGGAAATTTTTGGCTTGTTTTTGGGACTATTTTGCCTCCTTTTCCCCTCTCTTCTTATTTTTACCTTGGGATATATTTTTGGGACTGACTTTTCTTTAAATTCAATGGAATATGGGTGTAGATTATAGGAGATAATATTTATTAGTTCAAATCTATCTATAAGTGAATTATTTAATTCACTTTAGGTGCTTTGAATTAGTGATATATTTTCATACCTTGAATCCAGCAAAATGAGTGATTGAACTTAAAGATGAAAGAATACCATAAGTGTAACTCAATTTGGTATTCATCTTTATTCTTGTGCGGCATTTCGTTCAGATGGAGATTTACATGTTGTTTATCTCGCATGTATTATCACTAACATCGTTAACCTTAATTGGTTTTGGCCACCCTTATTTGTAGGTTAATTACTCCGTAAATTACTCGGTGATTGCTTAACATAGACCTAAATGTATTCCTACGTTTGGAATAAAAATCCAATGGGATACTTGCACTTTCGTGGACCGAACATCGTGTTGGTCGCTATAAACACCCCAAATTTTCCCTCACTTTTTCTCACACCATGGCTTGTGATCTTTTATATTGCATTGCATAATCATATCATCTCACATTGCATAGTTCATTTCACCTGCATAGCTGCACAACTAGGGTATGTGATCAGATGAATCCAAGAAGTGATCTGAGCCATATCAAAGGCCTTGAAGCTTGTCAAGAAGGTCCATGCGTGTTCTATGATCATCTTCTGCTCCCCAAAGTTCATTAAAGTCAAAAAATCACAAAGCATTGCAAAGGCATAGAGGCAGACTGAAGATTTCCTTCACAGATGACCTAAAATTAGGGTTTTGTGTTTGAGGCTCTTAACCTCAAATATTTTGGTCATTCTTGATTCTAATGGTCTTAATATATTATAAGGAACATGTGTACCAAATTTGATAAAGAAATTCATTGTGGAAGTCACCTGATAAACTGGTAACTTATTGTGCAAGAAAAGTCAGAATCAGGGCATCTGAGGCCCCCAGCAATGGTACCAAAGGGTCATTTTCATAATTTTGAGGTCTAATAATCTTTACTTGACCTTAGAAGTGGTTAAATGTTCACAATATTGAAGAATTTCAAGCCATTTGCAAACTTTCCATTTTTGGACATGACTTGTAATGGAAACTTTCCATTTTGGGAAAGATTTTCAACCTCCTCTTTCTTGATCAAAAATGCTTCAAATGAAAAATCTTCAAACATGAAAGTTATAGATTGGATCTTCCAATTTTCAAAAAGTACAAGAACTCCTCTTTATTCATCCTAGAACTCAAGATATGATGTTTCAAAGTTGGGAAAAATCTTGTAATTTTCAAGTATGTGCCAAAGAGGGATTTTTGCAAAATCAAGTTTCAAGACTTCTAATGACCTCTAATCCACCTCTAAGTATCATAACATTATTATGCAACTTGTCTTGATCAAAATTGTGCATTGGATCACAAGTTTCTATGAGCAATCTTCACAAATATTTCCAAAGGGGCCAAATTGCAAAACCACCTCAAACTCTTGCATCAAGCCATCCAGATCCTCAAATCCAATCCTAGGGCCATCCTTGAATGAAGTTGAGGCAGGACAAGCCAAAGAGCCAGCTCTGACCCGTGCCATGCTTATGGTACTACAACTTTTGACTTTTTGCAAAACAACCCATACCAATCACACTATGCCACCACCAACTTTCTAACCAATCAAGAGCTCTTATGCAAACCATAAGGAACTCATTAGACACAACACACAAGCCTGAATCAAGCCATAAGCTCAGATTTCCAAAAATCTCCATAACAATTCATCTCTTCGAAACTCCACACACAACCATCAAAACTCAATTATTTCTTCACCAATCATCTCAACATCACTCAAGGATCATAAACCACCCTTCATCTTGCCCTAAAAGCCACTCAAGCAAAAGCACGATTTCTGCCAAACCATAAATGTATCACACAAACCAAGCCATTTAAGCTCCATATAAGCACTTCATTCACTCAAGGGGGATCACTGGAGGTTGATTGCACAAAGAAAGAGGCCAGAAAGCTCAAAACTGCAAAGCTTCAACTCAGGTAGCTTCTCCAAATAATTTTTCCAGAACTCTTATTTTAAGTTATAAAATGAATCTAAATGCTCTCCCAATCACAATGAACTTTGAATGATGGAAAATGATTGAGAATTGAGTTTGTATGGTGATTCGGAAATTTTGTCCGTTTTAATGTTCTTGTTCGATTCATGAGTTTGGTGAAAAATAAATGAAATTTGTTGCTGGATTCTTGTTATATGTTGCTTAATGATTGATTCTGGAGAGTTTGAGGTGTTTTCATGGCGTTTTGAGAGAGATAGGGTGAGGTTCCTGCCAGAGAAGATGACCGGAGCTTCCCTCCGGTCACCTGAGAATCATTAGCCCTAATCCACAATTAAATTCCAGTTTGATTAATAGCCCTTGGATATGTGTTTGCCGCGCGTTTTGGATGGCAAGGATTCGTTCATTAAACCCTAATACATTTTAATTAGTTTAATTAGGTTTAATTAAATTAATTTAGCCAGATTCAATCCTAGCCTTCCATTTGCGCGCCAGTCAACCCAACTTTGAATCCTGGCCTTGGATCTTGATTACTTTGCATTTTCTTTATTTTATTTGCATTTCTTTTGTTCTATTTATTTAAAATATCATAACATTTTTTAAAATCATGAAACTTTGCATTTTTGTTTCAAATATTTTTCTTAACTTAAAAACATTTTTTATTTTAATTTTTGCATTAAAAATTATTTTTAAATCATTTAAATGTTTTATTTAATTAATTAATTGATTTTAATTAATTAAAAATACATTTAGGTTTCTAAAAATCACCAAAAAATTCATGATGCATTCTCATACATTTACAAACTCATCACACAAATTTCTTTTTAGGTTTGATCATGTTTTCACAATTATCTTTGAATTAGGGTTCATAAAATTCCCATTTTTTAACCCTAACTTTGAAAAATCACTTATGATCAACCATGATGAGTTTGGACTTGATTCTTTTTGTATTCTTTCACACATTGAATCTAGTATCTAGTTTATTTATCTCATAGTTTTTCATTGCATTTTAAATTTGATTTTCATTTTTCCTTTAGAATCACCCAAAAACCCTAGTTAACTTAGGAAAATGATAACTTCCTCTAGGATTAGCTTCTGATCTTAACCTTTGGGGATTGTTCTTGTGTGTATTTAGGGTTTGTTCGAGTTCAATTTCAAATTTTTATCATGATGTATGCTTCTGTTTTGATCATGTGCATCTCATGTTGTCTTAAAACCCTAATTTCTCATGTTCATTTGCATTCATCTTTGCATATCATCATCACATGAACTTACCATGACACTCCAAGCATTTTTATAACATCTTAGACATCTTAAGACATGCTTGAACATTGATTGATAATTTCTTCATTCATTTGGTATGCTTTGTGTCGCTCCCGACAAATGAAAAGGGTTCATATGAGGGTACAGACGCGAACGATCGGCGAGAGGGACAGTGAGAACACACAGCCGTGAACTCACTGGAGAATGAATAGAGTCGCCAGCTAGGCATTTTTATCCCGGAGGAAAGGCAATGCTGCATAGACCTAGGAAGGTATGGATAAGACGGTTGCGAACCAGAGAGACTGAGAAAGGGGGTTGGTTACAACCTGGGAAGGTATTAGCACCCAGATTGTCCGTCGTACTCGACGGGATCCACGCTTAAAAGATTTGTGTTTTAAAGGGGTAGTGTCAGTGCAATTTGTGTATAAAGAGCTGGAAAAGGTGTACAGGTGTCAGTGTAAAGTGTATAAGTGATGTGAAGTATGAAAGTGTCAGTGTAAGGAATAAGAATGAAATGCTCAAGATCATGAGGCTAAAGAATAAAGCTAGAAAGAGGGGGAATGTACAGAGACTTTTGTTCGATAACTGTTAAGTTATGCCTACGTATCCTCTCGTGCAATGAGGAAGTCAGAACACCGTAGTTCGACCCAAAGAGACTGAAAGATGAATTGACTTGTGAACTGCTTGCTTGTCAATGCTCAAGTGTATGACCCGTCTGGCTCAGGTGCAAACTGTCTTGCATTAGACGGAAGAAGCAAGTTCTCGTTTGTGAGTGAGTGTGATGAGAAAAGAATCCCGGAGGAGACGATTATTGTTTGTTTTTTGTGTTTTCAGTCTTTTATTGCTTTTGAAAGTTTGTCATAAGTTAATGAGCTTAAGCCTAAATCAATGGATTTAGTAAACTCATCACATCTTCCCTCTGATTAGGGGTAATGAGAATACCTTAAGTGTGAAGTCAGATTCTCACACTTAATCACCTTTGATGCGGGATTAAGATCATTAACCTACTTGTGATTATTTAGATGTTTTTGTTGTTTTTGTTTAGTGTTAAGTAATGAGACTAAGCCATAATCAGGGATTGAACAGACTCATTACACCATCCTAATAGAAGGATAATAGATGAGAATGTTTAAGCTGAGGAAAGCTCCTCAACTTAATCCATGATTAGGGATTAAACTCATGACAAAACAAGCCTTTGATTAAGTGGATTTTATTTAATGATAAGATGATGAAGTGATTTTTATGATTTGTAAGACAACTTGAGGGGGACTTGTCCATTAACACTAGGGTTAGTCCTTCTTAACCACTTAAGGAAGAATTAGAACCCTAATGCAAGGCCCAAGTTACAAGTGTGATGTCTTGATGATTATTATGTGAATTGATTAAGAGATTTAAACACATAAAGGGTTTAACACTTAGGATTAAAGTTATACACTCCATCCTAAGAGAAGGATGCAGGCATAAGCTTAATCACAAAGTCTTAAAGCCTTTAGGGTTTAGTCCCTGATTATGAGATGAGAAGAGAAGACTCAAAGAGAGACACAAAGGTAAAACTATGAGGGGACTAATCAAAACCCTAATTCATTGTCATGCTTGGATGATCCTAAGGTTTGTGAGGTTTGCAAGAACAATCTTCAGAGGAGCCACCAGGAAGCAGATGAACAAGATCAAGAGAAGCAAAGTGACTTGCTTCATTCAAGAAGTCAAGTCACTTGAAGAAAGAAAGTGGGAGGAAGAAGAATGAGCAAACTCAATCTCAAACACAAATAAGAATGCAGCAATGGATGCAAGAGAGATGAAAAGAAAAGTTATGAGAAGTGAAGGCAAATTCACTTCTCAAGTTTACTTACCACCTGAAATGTTAGAGAGAAATGCAATGCAATGCCAAATGAAATGAAATGGTATGATGCTAGACCAAACCAGAAGCATGTTGATGATGAGAATGATGCTATGAGGTGCTGCAAACATGAGACAAGGCATGGAGATGTTCATACAAGATCATGGATGCAAATGAAGCAGGCTAAGGAGCATAAACAAACATGAAATGTTATGAAGCATACAAGACAAATGACATGGCAAATATGAGATGCAATGATCAAAGATGCTTTCTATATGTCTTAAGATGCCAAATGAAATCACAAGAATGCACAAAATGCAAAGACAAGTCATGTTATGCAAGGAAATGCAAGAAGGATGCAAGAGAAAGCCCAAATTAGGGTTCATGGATTAAACACCAAACCAAAATCCAAAACAGAAGCAAACCCTAAGATAAAAAATGGAAAATGCTACCCAAAGAAACCTTAAACCTATAATGAACCACTGCCCAAAGGGGAACTCTCAACTCTCAACCAAACTCAAGATATGATTTTTCTAAGTTATTGGGGTTTTTTAGGGTTCTTAACAAAAGAAATGCCAAACAATTAGAAAATGCAAGATCAAATCATGGCCATTTTATCCTAGAAACTACATGCTAAACATAACACAATGCCAGAAGAATCAATGTCCAAACCTTCTTAGATAGGCAGAAATGAATTTTTGAACTTGTGATCAAAATAATGCACAAAATATGATTTAATTCAATGAAAAATTCTTAAAGTGCATCAAGATCAAAAAAGAAATTTGGTTTGAAGGTTGGACAATGTTTCTAAATGTCTTAGAACATTTCATGAATTTTTTTGTAATTTTTAAATACCTAAAAGTATTTTTAATTAATTAATTCCCATTAATCAATTAAAAATAATCTCTTAAATATTTAAAAATACTTTTTTAATGATAAAAAATAAAATAAAAATATTTTTGGGTCTTAAAAATTAATAAAACTTTAAAGAAAAAGTTTCATAATTTTTAAGACATTTTTGCTATTTTAAAATAATTGTACAAATTAAATGAAAGAAAATGAAATAAAAAAAATGAATTAATCTGATTTAATGAGAAGTCAAACAATCCAACGCTTGAGGTTCAAACTGGCCAGCGCGCGCATTGACTTGGCGCCTCATCCAAGGGTCAACATTCAAACTTGCTAATTACACTGATTAAGCCCTAATTGTGCCCTAATGACATTCAGGCGACCGGAACAGTGTTCCGGTCGTCTTCTCCGGCCGACCCCAAAATCAATCTCTCCCCCTAGGCCAAATCAGAAGCTCTAAATCTCCAGAATCCATCTACCAACTATCCTAAGCACGAATCCATCATCAAATCATGTTTAAACTCACACACAAACAAGAATCGAAGCAAATAAAATTCTAGGTCAAACTTTCAGAAGACCATTACATGCTCATTTCTGGCTTATTTTCAAAAGTAAAGAGATCCCAATGATCAGTGTAACATGCACAACAAGATTTTAACAAGAGAAATGAGTTCTGGGAAAAAAGTTCATGGTGTCACCTGAGATGGAGCTCTTGATTCAGGAGCTCTTTGGATGATTCTTTGGCTCAATCTGGTCCCAATGGTCCACTTTTGAAGCTTTGGATGCTTAGTTGGAGTTTAAACAACCTCCTGAGTGAGTTTGCAGCAGCTCTGACCAAGGGAGGATGAAAATCGTATTTGAGATATAGGGTGTTTCAGGCCAAAACAGAGGGTGGTTTCTGGTCAGTGAGGTGAGTGGAGATTGTTGGTGGAGTTTGTTCTTGTGTTTGAGGTTTGTGGAAAGAGATTCGATGGAAAATGCAGGCTGAGGTGAAGAATGGCAATGGAGTATTCTTGCTCAGATCAAGCCTGGCTCTTGGTGCTTTCTACTTAAAGAGGCCAGGTGAGTTGAATGGTGGAGGTGGCTTTTGTGTTTGCAAGCTGTGGAGAGAAATTCGAAGCAACTTGCAACTTGGTAGGTTTTTGTGTATGTGATGAATGAGGATGTTTCAGCCTTGCCTTGTACATGAAATGGCTTGCAAATTGTCCACAAAAACCTCTCTCATTGGTCAGAGGATGTGACTTGTGCTTTATGGATAGGTGTAGCCACTTTTGCAAATATGTCAACTTCTTGTAAGATAGGGCATGGGCAACTTCTAGCCAAGTACAAAGGGCAGGGCTGGCGTAGCATGGTGTGGTGAGAGAGCCAGCAAGGTTCAAAGGCCAAGGCAGCAAGTTGAGGGAAGTGTCATGAGTGTTTTGCAACTTGGTTACTTTATGGATTTTCATGATAAAAATGCCTTGTTACATGAACTAAACACATGTGATCTTGGTTCAAATCTGATTTTTAGGACTTGGAGAATGTTTATGTGCTGGTTTGATACCAATTAGAAGTCACATAATGCATTGGTTTAAGATTTTGCAAAATTCTCACTTAGGGCATGCCTTGAAAATCAATGATTTTTGTCAACTTTGCATTGCCATAACTTTTGATTCAAGAAGAGTTTGATCATGTTCTTGTACTTTTTGAAAAGGGAAAGATGAGATCTACAACTTTCATGACCAAAGTTTTTCCATTTGAAGCCTTTTTGGATCAAGAATCAAGGCTTGAAAAATGACCTAAAATGATGCATTCTTGAAAAGTCAACTATGCCCAAAAAGTCAACATTTGCAAAAACCCTAAATTCTTGATTTCTATGAACTTCAACCTTCTTCCATGATCAAATAAAGATCATATACACTCAAAATGATGAAGATCACCCATTGGTTGGGTCATTGGGGGCCTCAGATGCCCTGATTTTACACTGACTTGTCTGAAAAGTCAACCCTTGATCAGATGACTTCCCCATGGAATTTCTTCATGAAAATTGATATGCATACTCCCTATGCCATATAGAGATCAATGGAAACAAGAATGACCAAAAAATTTGGAGTTATGGCCTCTGAAACCAAAACCCTAATTTTCAGTCAACTGTGCAGTCAAACCTGGCTCTGCATCCACTCAAACCCTAGTTCTTGTGATTCCTCTGCAATTTTGACTTTGAGGAGATGGAATATGATATAAGAACACACATGGACCTCTTTGAGTTGATTGGTGGCCTCTGGAATGGCTCAAGATGCTTTGGGATTGCTCAGGTCACAAACCCTAGGTGCAGATGACTTAGAAACTATGCAGTGAACCAAAAATGAGATGTGAGATGATATGATTGTGTTTATGCATATGAGATGATCACAAGCCATGGTGTGAATGGGTGAGGGCAAATTTGGGGTGTTTACAGCTGCCCCTATTCAAACATGAGTTAGCTGTGCAGGTTGTAAGCGACGGCTTAACAGGCCAAACAAGATAACTTGTGGTTGAATACCAAAGACAGTCCAAAATTTGCACTCACAAAAAGAAGAAAAGGGATATAGATTGTAAAAGCAAATGAAGTATATTGTAAAGTATGGGCGACGGAGGACGACCGTCGAGCAGAGGACGACTGCTGGGTAAATAGCAATGACGGGGACGACCGACATGCTGGGGATAAAAGGTAGAGCCAAGACGGGGACGGCCGACTAGCTGGGGAAAATAAAATCGTGATGGGGACGGCCATCAAGATAAAGCTGTAAAATCCTCTGGGGGTTAATGAAACATGACGGGGACGGCCATCAAGTTCATAAAGGTAAAGTAACCAACGATGGGGACGGCCATCGGGCTAAAAGGAAAAGGGACCACGACGGGGACGGCCATCGGGTTAAAGAATAAATGAAATAAACAGATGATGGGGTACGGCCATCAAAGGTGAAGGACGATCACCTAGCAGGGGACGGCTGCTCTGTTGGGGATAAAAGAAATATGATGGGGACGGCCATCAAAGGTGGAGGACGACCACCTAGCAGGGTACGGCTGCCGAAAATATCAACGATGGGGACGGCCATCGGATAGAAAAGGTCAACGATGGGGACGGCCATCGGACAGAAAAGGTAAACGATGGGGACGGCCATCGGACGAGCATGAGGGAGGACGACCATCAAGAAGTGGAGGACGACCACTTAGCAGGGGACGGCTGCTCTCGAGGTTTGTCATGACATAGGACGAATGTCAGATAACCAAAATCAACAATGGGGACGGCCATTGGATAAAGTGATGAAGGACGATCATCAAGAGGTGGAGGACGACCACCTAGCAGGGGACGGCTGCTAAAATATCAACGATGGGGACGGCCATCGGATGAGCATGATGGAGGACGACCATCAAGAAGTGGAGGACGACCACTCAGCAGGGTACGGCTGCTCTCAAAGGTATCATAACACAGGACGAGTGTTAGATAAAAAGAAAATTTGTTGGTGATCTACTGGGGATAATGTAAACACGGACGAGCGTTTACACCCAAGAAACAAAAGGTATAAGTGTTTGGTATTGTGTATAGATTAAAGATGCGGACGAGCATCCTTAAGATCATGATACGGACGAGTACCATGTAGAAACAAACTGACACACGTTCAGAGATGATGATACGGACGAGTATCAACTGGTTAACAAAGAACACGGACGAGTGTTGCATCTGAAAGGACTCTTCTGGGGAAAAGTAGATACGGACGAGTATCTATATCCAAGAAGACATAAGTGTTTGACACGGTGTACGGATTAAAGATGCGGACGAGCACCCTTAAGACTATGATACGGACGAGTATCACGTAGAAACAAACATTAGACGCAATGTTCTGAGATGATGGTACGGACGAGTACCAACTGGTTAACAAAGAACAAAGACTACTGTCGAATCTGTGGGGATATGAGTGATGGTGTATACAAGATACGGACGAGTATCTGTATAAGTGTACCATGAGTAATGAGCATTGTATTGTATAGATGAGTGTTAACTGCTGGGGAGAGTGACACGGACGGGTGTCAAGAGGGAAAAGTATAATATTAACAAGTATATGAGTGATAAAGGTGTAAGCGACTGCGCTGGGGATATGACACGGACGGGTGTCAAGAAAAGTGCATATAAGTATATGTGAGTGCAAAGAGGACGTCTTCGGCTTTCTGCTGGTGATATGATACGGACGGGTGTCATGAAGTATCCGTAATACGGGTGATCTTGTTTGTAAAGAATGTTCAGGCGACTTTACTGGGGAAAGATGACACGGACGGGTGCCAAAAGGAGTATATACTGGTGTTTGTGATTGTGAGGCAACTGCTTTTGCCGGGGACTCTAGTGGGGATTTTTCTGTATCATGATGATGAACGGTTTATTATTCACAAGTGTTCAATTCACAACATGACTTATGATTATGCTATGTATTCGATTTTTGCCGTAATGCTCCGTATTAGACGGAATGCTACGCTCTGAGGGGATAGTATGATGCGAATGCTATGATTATGCAAAGGGGCACAGATCCGGGATTCGGATCCCATTGCTGCGAAGATCTCTGGATGATCTGCTTGAAGTGAACATCCCAGCTGGGGATGAGATCATTGGTAGATCTAATGATGTATCTGCTTGGGGATATAGGTCACTGATTGACATATCCTTATAATATGGGACCCAGCTGGGGTTTGTAGAAGCTTTCCGTACTCTGTTGTGATTTCTCCGTGCGTTGCTCTTCTGAATAGAGGCTGGGGATTCTGTGGGGGAGATGATTCCCTGACTTCTGCATTCTGCTGAGGAAGAATGGTTGGCACTACAGCTGGGGAATGCTGTTGATAACTCAGCTGGGGAGAGTAATGAGAGGCAACTCGGCTGGGGAGAAAACATCCTGAGTGTTAAGCCTGTTTGTTGATTTGGCAACTTTGCTGGGGAGGTGGGCACCCTCCAGTGCCATGTGGAAGATAGACCGAGCTGATAATGATTCGCCAACTTGCTGAGATGTAACCTGCATGCCCCAGGTTGCGTTCTGGATACCTGCAATCCTGCAACGATAAGGAAACGTACAAAAGGTCCCGAGGTATCCCTCACTGGATTCCGTCATAGGAGTTAAGTACTTTCGAGAATAATCACATTCCCTGTAAGCATGTGTTTTTATTTTTAGAGAAAGGCATCTGTACTTATGCAATTGTATTTTTAGAGATATCAGACAACTCTTTGCAAAACATAAATGTAAAAACGAAACATGACCGAAAATCTGATTTTATTAATTCATGTGCCCTGAATTGGCAAGATACAGTCAAGGAAACATATCTCCTGAAATGAAGAGATTGTTACAAATTGAGAAACAAAATGCTGGCGATGCTGACGACGCTTTCAAGGAGCTTCCTCTTCTGCTATGACTCGTATGACAATGACGTTCTTCTCGTCTTGCTTTCTGGAGAGAGTTGATTCTGATTGAAGCTTGATCCTTTGTAGCTTACCAAGTTGTAAGTGATACAGACGAATTCAGAGTGCGGTTGTTCGCTTATTCCCTTATTTTGCATGGATCGCCCTTTCGGGTTTTCAATCCATCGGGATACCCATTTTTGCCTGAGCTGTCCAATGCGGCTTTTCAACTCAGCGGGTGTACATTTTTCATTTATTTCCCTTATTTTTGCCCGAGTCTTTTATTCTGTTTTTGACTCGCCGGGATGCCCTATTTTTGCCTGGACTTACATTCTGTTTTTATGTCCAGCGGGTCATTTTATGCGAAGTATTTTTTAACTGCATCTGAATTCACAGGGGACGGGAAATCTTCACCATCCATGGTGCTGAGCATCAGTGCTCCACCGGAGAAAACTTTCTTTACCACGAATGGTCCTTCATAGTTTGGAGTCCATTTGCCCCTGTGGTCTGTATGAGGAGGGAGGATTCTTTTCAGCACAAGATCTCCTACTTGGTACTCTCGGTGCCTGACTTTCTGATCGAAGGCTCTCTTCATTCTCTTCTGATATAGCTGTCCATGACAGATTGCAGCCAATCTTTTCTCTTCGATCAGACTCAGTTGTTCGTATCGGGCCCGAACCCAATCTGCTTCACTCAGTTTAACATCCATTAGTACCCGTAGAGAGGGTAATTCAACTTCAACAGGTAGGACTGCTTCCATACCATACACAAGCTGATACGGTGTTGCCCCAGTGGATGTTCTGATTGACGTGCGGTACCCATGCAAGGCAAACGGTAGCATTTCATGCCAGTCTTTGTATGTGACTACCATCTTTTGCACAATCTTCTTGATATTCTTATTTGCCGCCTCAACAGCACCATTCATCTTTGGCCTGTAAGGAGAAGAATTGTGATGTTGGATCTTGAAGTCCCAGCACAGCTCTGCCATCATTTTGTTGTTTAGGTTGGAACCATTATCAGTAATGATTCGCTCGGGCACTCCGTACCGACAGATGATATCTCTCTTCAGAAATCGGGCTACCACTTGTCTTGTAACATTTGCATATGAGGCTGCTTCAACCCACTTGGTGAAATAGTCAATGGCGACCAGGATGAATCTGTGGCCGTTCGAAGCAGTTGGCTCAATCTTGCCAATCATATCAATGCCCCACATGGCAAAGGGCCATGGTGAAGACATGATGTTCAAAGGGTTGGGAGGCACATGCACCTTATCTGCGTAGATCTGGCATTTATGGCACTTTCTGGCATAAGCACAACAGTCTGCATCCATTGTGATCCAGAAATAGCCTGACCTCAACAATTTCTTAGCCATGGCATGCCCTCCTGCATGGGTGCCAAAGGATCCTTCGTGCACTTCGTGCATCAACAAATCTGCTTCCGTCTTGTCAACACATCTGAGGAGTACCATGTCAAAGTTCCTTTTGTATAAAGACCCATCAGTGTTTAGGAAGAAACTGCCAGCAAGCCTTCTCAAAGTCTTCTTATCATTGGAAGATGCCCCAGGTGGGTATGTTTGATCCTCCAAGAAGCACTTGATGTCATGAAACCAAGGCTTATCATCCTTGACAACATCTGCTACGAATACATATGTTGGTCTATCAAGTCTAGACACTGAAATCTGAGGTACAAAGTTGGCGGCTTGAACTTTGATCATGGACGAAATGGTAGCAAGAGCATCTGCAAACTGGTTCTCGTCCCGAGGGATATACTCAAGCTTGACTTTGGTGAAGAAGGTCAATAACCTTCTTGTATAATCCCTGTAAGGTATCAGATGATCCTGATGTGTATACCATTTTCCGTTGGTCTGATTAACCACCAGAGCTGAATCTCCGAATACGGTCAATGTCTTGATCCTGAGGTCAATGGCTTCCTCAAGACCCATAATGCAAGCTTCGTATTCAGCTTCGTTGTTAGTGCAGTTGAAAGTGAGTTTTGCCGAGAAAGGCATGTGAACTCCTTTAGGTGTAATGAGTACTGCACCAACACCACGGCCATTCATGTTAACAGCCCCATCAAACATCATAGTCCATTCTTCCTCCGGGTTAGGCCCTTCAGTGTGAATAGGCTCTTCGTGATCTTTTGCTTTAATGAACATGATGTCTTCATCAGGGAAGTCAAACCTCATAGGCTGGTAGTCATCAATGGGTTGCTCAGCAAGATATTCAGATAGTACACTGCCTTTGATGGCTTTCTGAGATGTGTACTGTATGTCGTATTCCGTGAGAATCATCTGCCATCTTGCAACCCTTCCGGTAAGAGCTGGCTTCTCGAAAATGTACTTAACTGGATCCATCTTTGAGATCAACAAAGTAGTGTGGGTCAGCATATACTGTCTCAGTCGGCGAGCAGCCCACGCTAAAGCACAGCAAGTTTTCTCGAGCAGTGAATAACGTTGTTCACAGTCGGTAAACTTTTTGCTTAGGTAGTATATTGCATACTCTTTTCGACCAGACTCGTCATGCTGGCCCAGCACACACCCCATTGACTCTTCTAATACTGTCAAGTACATAATCAGAGGTCTTCCTTCGACTGGAGGCATGAGGATTGGAGGTTCTTGCAAATACTCCTTGATCTTGTCAAAAGCTTTCTGGAAATCTTCGTTCCACCTGACCGTTTGTTCTTTTCTTAGCAACTTGAACAAGGGTTCACAGGTTGCTGTGAGGTGAGATATGAACCTTGAAATGTAGTTCAATCGACCTAAGAACCCTCGAACTTCTTTCTCAGTCCTCGGTGCAGGCATCTCTTGAATAGCCTTGACTTTATCAGGGTCAACTTCAATCCCTTTCTCGCTTACGATAAAACCCAGCAACTTACCAGATCGCACCCCGAATGTGCATTTGTTGGGGTTTAGCTTTAGTTGGTATTTCCTCAGTCGCTTGAACAACTTCAGCAGATTCACCAGGTGATCTTCCTCTGTAAGGGACTTGGCGATCATATCATCCACATAACATTCTATTTCCTTGTGGATCATATCGTGGAACAATGTCACCATAGCCCGTTGATATGTGGCACCAGCATTCTTCAGTCCGAATGGCATCACTTTGTAACAGAACGTGCCCCAAGGTGTAATGAATGTTGTCTTCTCCATGTCTTCAGGTGACATCTTGATCTGGTTATATCCTGAAAATCCATCCATGAAGGAGAATACCGAGAACTGAGCCGTGTTATCAACCAATACGTCAATGTGAGGTAATGGGAAATCATCCTTCGGGCTGGCTCTGTTCAGATCCCGGTAATCAACACACATTCTTACTTTGCCGTCTTTCTTAGGCACAGGTACTATGTTAGCAACCCACGGCGGATAGCTAGTCACAGCAAGGAACCCGGCGTCCCATTGCTTTTGTACCTCTTCCTTGATTTTCATAGCCATGTCTGGGCGAGTTCGGCGCAACTTCTGTTTAACTGGTGGGCAATCTTCTCTCAAAGGCAGCTTGTGCACAACTATATCGGTATCCAACCCTGGCATATCTTGATACGACCAAGCAAACACATCAACATACTCTTGAAGCAGATCTATCAGTTGTCTCTTCACTGAGTCTTGCAGGCAGGCCCCTATTTTAACCTCTTTCACGTCTTCCTCCGTACCAAGATTAATCACTTCAATCTCCTCCTGGTGAGGAGTAATAATCTTTTCCTCTTGTCTCAACAACCTGGCTAGCTCTTCAGGAAGCTCATACTCTTCATCAACCCCTTCATCAGCTTGATTGATTGGATTGTCAAAGTCATACGATGTCATAGCCGTGCTGTTGTCGGTGCTGTCTGGAAGGCACTCTCTGCAAGGGTTAAGTTTGTTCATTTTAGTGATTGATTTTAATCTTGCTTTAGAAAAAAGTGAAATGAAGTTATCATTTTGAAAACACCGCCATTTATTTTTGTACAAAAAGAAAAATGGAAAAACAGTGAACAGAAAAGAAAAAGACTTGTTTGCAAAAAGATGTCTGATATTTCATTAATTTAATCTTGTTTGCACAAAAGTACAGATGGCCCTGATTACAAAATGAGTCTTGTCATCTTGGGCAAGATGCAAGACTTTGATGCATGCTATAAAAATACAGGAAATAATAATTACTCTGCATGAGTAACTCTTATAATTTCCTGGGAAGACCAGTTCGAGACACTGCTCCCCGGGATCTTTGGACGAATCCAATTCTCCAGATTGCGCTCCTCTTCCAGCTCGTCTTCCAGACAGTTGATAGCATCGGGGGTAAGCATCCCCCCACTGACAAAACCAGGCTCTGCAGCAGCCTTTGCTTGATGTTGAGTTGGTCTGTAACCCAACCCAAATTTGTCCTTCTTCTCCTCCACATCTAAGACCTTGCCCCAGCCTAGGGCAGTTCCTTCCTCAACAACCTTCCGGGCTTGTTGGTAAGATGACATGGAGATACCTGACACAGCAGATGCTTCATTGACGTTCAAGGCTTCAAAACCTTGGCTCATTGTTTCATGGATCTCTCCATCCATCTCAATGTATTTATAAGTAGCCAGATGGCTAACGAAAATATCCTCTTCCCCACAGATTGTGACAACTTGACCCTCCCACTCAAATTTTAACTTTTGGTGAAGGGTAGACGTTATTGCGCCGGCGGCGTGAATCCAGGGTCTACCCAACAAACAGCTGTAGGCGGGCTGAATGTCCATCACATAAAAGATAGTTTTAAAGGTCTGCGGGCCAATTGTCACGGGCAGCTCAATCTCTCCCAGAACCGATCTCTTCGAACCATCAAAGGCTCTTACCACCAGGTTGCTGGGTCTCAATGCCAATCCATCATATTCTAACTTCACCAGAGCCTTCTTTGGTAAGACATTCAGGGAAGAACCTGTGTCCACCAGTACATGAGAAAGGACAGCTCCTTTGCATTCCATGGTTATGTGCATGGCTTTGTTGTGGTTGCGGCCATCCGCTGTCAAGTCAGAATTGGTAAACCCTAGCCCATTGCTAGCAGTAACATTTCCAACCACGGTTTCCAATTGGTTGACAGTAATCTCTTCAGGCACGTAAGCTGCGTGCAAGACCTTAAGTAGTGCATTCCGATGGGCTTCGGAGCACATGAGCAGCGAGAGGATAGAGATTTTGGATGGCGTCTGGTGAAGCTGATCCACAATTTTATAATCACTCTTTTTGATGATTCGCATAAACTCATCAACTTCCTGATCGAACGGAGTCTTCAGGGCTTCTTTGGCAGCTGGATCTTCCTGCACCTGGCCTTTACCCTTTGCCTTGGCAGCAGCTTCAGCTTCGGCAGTAGGTCTTTGAACTTGTGAAGCAAAGAGACGTCCGCTTCGAGTGAAGCCTCCGCCTCCCCCCACATTATCTACTTGCGGTGCAGGTGCTGATGTCTCAAGAGTGATTCTTTTCCCTTCACAGTACACGTCAGAGCCATAGTGCCAAGGGATGGCCCTATTGCTTTCATATGGTACTGGTCCAGGCACCGTGACAGTGACCGGACTGATTGCTGCTGCTGAAGGGACTGTTATTGTTTGTGGATCATAAAATATTGTAACTGGTGCTCTAACGGGAGCGGCACCTTCTGAATGGTAGGCGGAATTATTTTCAGGATCGTAGAATATGGTAACAGTGGAGACATCTTCATGATTGATTGCTGGTGTTGTAGGAGGTATTGTTGGAAGGACTGTTGTTGTTGTTGATGGAGATTCGAAATGGAATGAAGCTGAAGTTGTAACAGGAGAAACTGTTGAAAACTGATCATTCGGAAGGACAGGTGAAGTGCTTGTCGATGTTGCTTGTGAATTGTCGGGAACAATAGTTGCTGCGGTTGTAGGAGGTTCTGAAACCGTTGTTGATGAAGTTGCCGGATTTGTCGGGAATGATGTAGTGATCTGTAGCAGGCCACTCTGAATAAGGCTGTCAATGCCATTCCTCAGGTCCTCACACCCATTCCATGAAATATTACAATAGGGACACCCTAGTTCACACCCCGGAAATATTTGGTTTTCGCGGAGTTGAGCTTTGATTTCCACCAATGGTGTCCTGATCTGATCCACACTAGTTATTAAATAAGACGGTTGGTCTTCTTCAATAGCGTTAATTCGGGGACCACCATGGTTTGGCATTGGGTTTTTATTGACATTGGGCGGCGGTGCAAAATTCAGAGCCTTGGAGTCTACCAAGTCTTGTACCTTCATATGCAGAGCCCTGCATTTTTCTGTACTGTGACCAGGTGCGTTCGAATGAAAAGCACACCTAGCATTGGAGTCATAGTTCCTTGGTAGACTGTTGGGATCCGGAGGTGCCAACGTTCTTAGCTCAACTAGGTTGAGTTTCAGAAGTTGTGGCAACAAGGCAGCATACGGCATTGGGATCGGGTCGATCACTCGGTTAGCTTGGGATGGCCTCTGTTGGAATGGCCTCTGTTGATTGTTGTTGTTTGCGTTGTTGTTGAAGTTTCTTGGAGGATACTGATTCTGATGATACTGAGGTTGTTGTTGGAAGTTTTGCTGAGGAGGTTGATAAACTGGCTGAGGATGAGCTGGAGCAGGAATGGTGACTGCTGCTATTGACCTCTGAACATATTGGGGCCTACCCCTGCTTGAATGGATGGCATTGGTCTCGCCAGTTCTTCTTGGGCCTGCAAAAGGCTTTCTTGTACTACTGGACGAGCTTGCACCGTTGTCTGAGATCTTTCCCATCTTTAACAGGCTTTCAATTCTCTCCCCAGCTATAACAACATCTGCGAAGCTAGTGGAGGAGAAAGCAGCCAACCTGTCAATATACGTTCCCTGGAGAGTGTTCATAAACATGTCTGCCATTTCTCTCTCAGACATTGGTGGTTGAACGGCAGCAGCCAATTGCCTCCATCTCTGGGCATATTCTCTGAAGCTCTCCCTAGATGACTATGACATTCCCATTAGGAGAGTCCTGTTGGGCGCCATGTCTAAGTTGTATTGATACTGTCTGATGAAGGCCTCTGCCAGGTCCTTCCAGCATCTCACAGTTGCCCTTGTCAAATGGGAATACCATTCCCTCAAAGCTCCAGTCAAGCTATCTTCAAAATAGAACATCCACAATTTCTCATCCATTGTATAGGCCTTCAGCCTTCCCAGAAATGATTGTAGATGAGTCCGGGGGCACGAAGTCCCATTATACTTTTCGAAACAAGGAGGCTTGAACTTATGGGGGATCCTGACCCCGTCTACCAAACCCATGTCCATAACGTCGAAACCCAAAGAATTTTGAGATTCTAAGGACCTCAACTTCTCAGCTATTTCTTCCAACCGTCTATCATAAGTTTCCTCTCCAGCACCCATTACGGTAAATTGGTCCTCCTGAGGATCTTCCTGAAGTACTCTGGCCGCAGTGGCTGTCCCTTGAACATTTGCAGGAATGTTAATCTCAGGATGTAGATGTGGGCCAAACACAGGAGGGTTAACATGGGGTTGCACCCGTTCATTGTTACTCGTGCCTGCAGTCCCCACATGGGGCTCATCCTGATTCCTCCCTTCTACCAAAGCCCTGAGCCTCTCCTGGCTTTGAGCTAAGTTATTCATCACTTCCATGAATTGTGTTATCTGAGTTCTCATCTCCAACCTTTCGTTGGCCATCTGGTTTCTGACCTCTGTAAGGTCTTGTTGCATTTGATCCATCTGAATTCCCGGAAGGTTGTTTCTAGTTGGGTACCTGTGAGGCCTGTTGAGAGGAAATACCCGGCGGCGAGCAATAATTCCTGAATATCACAACAGAGGTTAGCAACAACAAAACAAAACCTACAAAACAAAATAAAAGGTTAGCATGCAATGCAGTTATGCTTATTCGTTCTCAAGGTATCCGGTTTGGCCTTCAGTTTTGACCCTTCCAGACCCTCGAAGATGCTGCCGTTGAAGTTGCTTTCGAAGTAAACTAACATGAATACATTACATAAGGTGAAATAATACAATTTGTTCATTTTACAACACAAGCCCTCAAAAGGGGTCAAAATACATCACAAAAAGCAAAAGTACATGGAATAGGGATAACAACATGCAAATGATCAAACTCCAAGGCCAAACTCATCCTCACGAACTTCCTTAAGAAGTGCTTCGGTCACAGGATCAGCCGGATGCTCCGTAAGATTTCTGATGAGAAGGTTTCTTGTTGCAACAGCTGCAGTCAACTTCTTGTTCTGACTTTGGTCCTTAGACCTCTTCATTCCTGCTTTGATTTTCAGCTCTGATATTTCCTCCTGGGCTGCTGCCAGGGCTTTTTCCATCTGTTCCATCTTGTCTTGAACTCTCTTGTCTTCTAGAGTACGGGCCTCAGTGATCCGGACCCACCTGGCCTGACTCTCCTTCAGGTACAAGTCTGTTCTTGCTCTCTGGAACTGGGCTTCTTTACAAGCATTCTTCAGAATCTGTTCACCAGCTTTAGACTTGTTGATATAATCTCCAGACTTCTCAATTTTAGTCAAGTGTTCCACTCTTAACTTCTCCAATCTCTCAATCTCCCTCACACCTTCACTCCTTTCCCGGAGGGTCTTCTGCAAAGCCTGGGTTAGCTTCTCATTTCTTTCCTTCAAGCTCTCAAACTCCTCCAAACTGATAGTGGCAGGGGGTGGTGCTGAAGATGACTCAGGCATGTCTTCTATGGTAAAGGGCATTCCAGAGAATTGGGCCCTAGCATGGGACCACTCATAATATTGGACTGATGCCACATTATTGCACTTCCCCAGAATGGTGATTCCCTTGGTTTGAACATGATCCCAGGCCCAGGCAGCCTGCCTAACAACAGTCAAACTGATCTTGTTCTCACAATAGAGAGTCTCCACTAAGTCCTGCTCCCTGGGAGTATGGACCAGTGCATAACCCAATTGCCTCCTGAACAGTAGAGGGTTGTAATTGATACTTCCCTTGACCCCTATTAAAGGCACATTGGGAAAGTGCCCACAGCTGGTGATTATATCTCTGCCCTTGGTGCTTTGAGTACACCATCTGATGTCTGCTGAAGTGAGAGTAGTGAGCCTCTTAGCCCAGTTGCTCTGCTGATGAGGATTTAGGAATGCATCTGTCCTGGGTAGATGCTTAAGAAGCCAAGCATGGAATAATGGAGCACAACACCTCACTAGCCTTCCCCTCTGCTTCTCATTCTTCTGGTGCACTGAGTAATAAAGATCTCCCAATAAAGTTGGCACTGGGTTCTTCAGGATGAACAAATGGATTGCATTTTTGCTAATGAATCGAGGCTCATCTGCAAACAACACAATTCCATATACACTTAAGGCCAACAGAGCACAAACAACTTTCCACTCCCCCAAGGAGGCTTTCAGACTAGCTTGAGAAATTAAGAAGTCCAGATGAAAACCAGGGATTCCAGCTTTAGTGGTCATATGCTGCTCAATCAAAGCAGGTTCCAGGTGCAGAGCTTTTGCCACCTCTCCATTGCTGGGAAAGACCATTTCAGGGTTGAAAGGGATTTCCCTCTTGATAGGCAAACCAACCAAAGATGAGTATTCTTCTAAAAGAGGCCCCAACTGAAAGTCTTGAAAGGTGAAACATCTCAATGGGGGGTCATAAAACTGAATGCAGGTGTGGATCAGGCTTCTCTGAGATGGGTCCAGATCCATGACCAAGTCAAGTATATCCCCATAATGCTCCCTGAACAAAGGTAGGTGATCTGGAGTGATCAGGGTTTGGATCCTCCTGATGTCTGATAAGTCTGGTTGGAAGAAATGATAGGTGATGTTACTTTTCTTTGGAGCCATGATGCTGGAGACTGAGTAGAGTGATGATGACAATGCTGAAGGAATGAGCCACTGGCTGGCTATTGCAAGTAACTGAAGTATATGGTTGACAAGCTGAAGCAAGTACTGGTGGAGATAGGTCAATAATGCAGATGGGGTCAAAACCAAAACACGAGATGAAGGTGGATACCCTGAAACACAAATAAGCAAATGTTAATATGATGCAATGGGTATGTATGCAAATGATATGCAAGGGTTTGTGACTGAGCTGGATCTGATCAAAAATGCCCTGATATAGGTCCAAGTGTGTAAGAAATCCAGATGAGGTTTATAGATCCAGTAAACCAGGGTGGGGGGACTCAAATAAAGAGCCACATGTCCAGGGTTTTAGAATCACAAGAACTATCCAACATGGAGCATTCTTAACAAAGTCAAAGTAACAGGGTATTCTGAGGTCAAGGTACCTGCAAACCTGTAAACAGCCCAACCCCCTCACAGGTGATGATCTAGAACAAGGATCCTCAGACTTGGATCAGTTATGAGAAGTGTAAACACTTCTAACCCGGAGGTACAGTGTTTACAATAACCATAAAAGTTCCTCCTCTAATTCACCTCAGTTTCTGAAGGTCAATACTAAAAGGTCATCCAGACTTAGCAGGCTTCCCAGATAGCCCTAGCATTGCAGGAAATCTGCAACACAGAGTTCTCAAGAAGAAACCCATATCTGAACCGTGTTTCATATTCCCGCACCAGACCGAAATGGAATGGGAAAGAATATGATTCACTCTAGCCTAGGTGTCACTCAGGTCCCAGGTATAGGACCTTAACTCTCAATGGAACACCCACCCATCAAAACAAGAAACCAGATCCAGCCAGCAGCATGACAATATGATATATACAAAAGCAATAAAGAAAGCAATAAAGCAACTGTACATAAAGCAGTAAAAATAAAACAAATATACAAACACAAATAAGCACATAACACCCCAGTAAACACAAATCAATCAAGCGCTAGGAGGAACCCACAAAAAGAACCAGAAGCCCTGGTTGCAGTATAAGGGTCCCCAGCAGAGTCGCCAAGCTGTCGCTCCCGACAAATGAAAAGGGTTCATATGAGGGTACAGACGCGAACGATCGGCGAGAGGGACAGTGAGAACACACAGCCGTGAACTCACTGGAGAATGAATAGAGTCGCCAGCTAGGCATTTTTATCCCGGAGGAAAGGCAATGCTGCATAGACCTAGGAAGGTATGGATAAGACGGTTGCGAACCAGAGAGACTGAGAAAGGGGGTTGGTTACAACCTGGGAAGGTATTAGCACCCAGATTGTCCGTCGTACTCGACGGGATCCACGCTTAAAAGATTTGTGTTTTAAAGGGGTAGTGTCAGTGCAATTTGTGTATAAAGAGCTGGAAAAGGTGTACAGGTGTCAGTGTAAAGTGTATAAGTGATGTGAAGTATGAAAGTGTCAGTGTAAGGAATAAGAATGAAATGCTCAAGATCATGAGGCTAAAGAATAAAGCTAGAAAGAGGGGGAATGTACAGAGACTTTTGTTCGATAACTGTTAAGTTATGCCTACGTATCCTCTCGTGCAATGAGGAAGTCAGAACACCGTAGTTCGACCCAAAGAGACTGAAAGATGAATTGACTTGTGAACTGCTTGCTTGTCAATGCTCAAGTGTATGACCCGTCTGGCTCAGGTGCAAACTGTCTTGCATTAGACGGAAGAAGCAAGTTCTCGTTTGTGAGTGAGTGTGATGAGAAAAGAATCCCGGAGGAGACGATTATTGTTTGTTTTTTGTGTTTTCAGTCTTTTATTGCTTTTGAAAGTTTGTCATAAGTTAATGAGCTTAAGCCTAAATCAATGGATTTAGTAAACTCATCACATCTTCCCTCTGATTAGGGGTAATGAGAATACCTTAAGTGTGAAGTCAGATTCTCACACTTAATCACCTTTGATGCGGGATTAAGATCATTAACCTACTTGTGATTATTTAGATGTTTTTGTTGTTTTTGTTTAGTGTTAAGTAATGAGACTAAGCCATAATCAGGGATTGAACAGACTCATTACACCATCCTAATAGAAGGATAATAGATGAGAATGTTTAAGCTGAGGAAAGCTCCTCAACTTAATCCATGATTAGGGATTAAACTCATGACAAAACAAGCCTTTGATTAAGTGGATTTTATTTAATGATAAGATGATGAAGTGATTTTTATGATTTGTAAGACAACTTGAGGGGGACTTGTCCATTAACACTAGGGTTAGTTCTTCTTAACCACTTAAGGAAGAATTAGAACCCTAATGCAAGGCCCAAGTTACAAGTGTGATGTCTTGATGATTATTATGTGAATTGATTAAGAGATTTAAACACATAAAGGGTTTAACACTTAGGATTAAAGTTATACACTCCATCCTAAGAGAAGGATGCAGGCATAAGCTTAATCACAAAGTCTTAAAGCCTTTAGGGTTTAGTCCCTGATTATGAGATGAGAAGAGAAGACTCAAAGAGAGACACAAAGGTAAAACTATGAGGGGACTAATCAAAACCCTAATTCATTGTCATGCTTGGATGATCCTAAGGTTTGTGAGGTTTGCAAGAACAATCTTCAGAGGAGCCACCAGGAAGCAGATGAACAAGATCAAGAGAAGCAAAGTGACTTGCTTCATTCAAGAAGTCAAGTCACTTGAAGAAAGAAAGTGGGAGGAAGAAGAATGAGCAAAATCAATCTCAAACACAAATAAGAATGCAGCAATGGATGCAAGAGAGATGAAAAGAAAAGTTATGAGAAGTGAAGGCAAATTCACTTCTCAAGTTTACTTACCACCTGAAATGTTAGAGAGAAATGCAATGCAATGCCAAATGAAATGAAATGGTATGATTCTAGACCAAACCAGAAGCATGTTGATGATGAGAATGATGCTATGAGGTGCTGCAAACATGAGACAAGGCATGGAGATGTTCATACAAGATCATGGATGCAAATGAAGCAGGCTAAGGAGCATAAACAAACATGAAATGTTATGAAGCATACAAGACAAATGACATGGCAAATATGAGATGCAATGATCAAAGATGCTTTCTATATGTCTTAAGATGCCAAATGAAATCACAAGAATTCACAAAATGCAAAGACAAGTCATGTTATGCAAGGAAATGCAAGAAGGATGCAAGAGAAAGCCCAAATTAGGGTTCATGGATTAAACACCAAACCAAAATCCAAAACAGAAGCAAACCCTAAGATAAAAAATGGAAAATGCTACCCAAAGAAACCTTAAACCTATAATGAACCACTTCCCAAAGGGGAACTCTCAACTCTCAACCAAACTCAAGATATGATTTTTCTAAGTTATTGGGGTTTTTTAGGGTTCTTAACAAAAGAAATGCCAAACAATTAGAAAATGCAAGATCAAATCATGGCCATTTTATCCTAGAAACTACATGCTAAACATAACACAATGCCAGAAGAATCAATGTCCAAACCTTCTTAGATAGGCAGAAATGAATTTTTGAACTTGTGATCAAAATAATGCACAAAATATGATTTAATTCAATGAAAAATTCTTAAAGTGCATCAAGATCAAAAAAGAAATTTGTTTTGAAGGTTGGACAATGTTTCTAAATGTCTTAGAACATTTCATGAATTTTTTTGTAATTTTTAAATACCTAAAAGTATTTTTAATTAATTAATTCCCATTAATCAATTAAAAATAATCTCTTAAATATTTAAAAATACTTTTTTAATGATAAAAAATAAAATAAAAATATTTTTGGGTCTTAAAAATTAATAAAACTTTAAAGAAAAAGTTTCATAATTTTTAAGACATTTTTGCTATTTTAAAATAATTGTACAAATTAAATGAAAGAAAATGAAATAAAAAAAATGAATTAATCTGATTTAATGAGAAGTCAAACAATCCAACGCTTGAGGTTCAAACTGGCCAGCGCGCGCATTGACTTGGCGCCTCATCCAAGGGTCAACATTCAAACTTGCTAATTACACTGATTAAGCCCTAATTGTGCCCTAATGACATTCAGGCGACCGGAACAGTGTTCCGGTCGTCTTCTCCGGCCGACCCCAAAATCAATCTCTCCCCCTAGGCCAAATCAGAAGCTCTAAATCTCCAGAATCCATCTACCAACTATCCTAAGCACGAATCCATCATCAAATCATGTTTAAACTCACACACAAACAAGAATCGAAGCAAATAAAATTCTAGGTCAAACTTTCAGAAGACCATTACATGCTCATTTCTGGCTTATTTTCAAAAGTAAAGAGATCCCAATGATCAGTGTAACATGCACAACAAGATTTTAACAAGAGAAATGAGTTCTGGGAAAAAAGTTCATGGTGTCACCTGAGATGGAGCTCTTGATTCAGGAGCTCTTTGGATGATTCTTTGGCTCAATCTGGTCCCAATGGTCCACTTTTGAAGCTTTGGATGCTTAGTTGGAGTTTAAACAACCTCCTGAGTGAGTTTGCAGCAGCTCTGACCAAGGGAGGATGAAAATCGTATTTGAGATATAGGGTGTTTCAGGCCAAAACAGAGGGTGGTTTCTGGTCAGTGAGGTGAGTGGAGATTGTTGGTGGAGTTTGTTCTTGTGTTTGAGGTTTGTGGAAAGAGATTCGATGGAAAATGCAGGCTGAGGTGAAGAATGGCAATGGAGTATTCTTGCTCAGATCAAGCCTGGCTCTTGGTGCTTTCTACTTAAAGAGGCCAGGTGAGTTGAATGGTGGAGGTGGCTTTTGTGTTTGCAAGCTGTGGAGAGAAATTCGAAGCAACTTGCAACTTGGTAGGTTTTTGTGTATGTGATGAATGAGGATGTTTCAGCCTTGCCTTGTACATGAAATGGCTTGCAAATTGTCCACAAAAACCTCTCTCATTGGTCAGAGGATGTGACTTGTGCTTTATGGATAGGTGTAGCCACTTTTGCAAATATGTCAACTTCTTGTAAGATAGGGCATGGGCAACTTCTAGCCAAGTACAAAGGGCAGGGCTGGCGTAGCATGGTGTGGTGAGAGAGCCAGCAAGGTTCAAAGGCCAAGGCAGCAAGTTGAGGGAAGTGTCATGAGTGTTTTGCAACTTGGTTACTTTATGGATTTTCATGATAAAAATGCCTTGTTACATGAACTAAACACATGTGATCTTGGTTCAAATCTGATTTTTAGGACTTGGAGAATGTTTATGTGCTGGTTTGATACCAATTAGAAGTCACATAATGCATTGGTTTAAGATTTTGCAAAATTCTCACTTAGGGCATGCCTTGAAAATCAATGATTTTTGTCAACTTTGCATTGCCATAACTTTTGATTCAAGAAGAGTTTGATCATGATCTTGTACTTTTTGAAAAGGGAAAGATGAGATCTACAACTTTCATGACCAAAGTTTTTCCATTTGAAGCCTTTTTGGATCAAGAATCAAGGCTTGAAAAATGACCTAAAATGATGCATTCTTGAAAAGTCAACTATGCCCAAAAAGTCAACATTTGCAAAAACCCTAAATTCTTGATTTCTATGAACTTCAACCTTCTTCCATGATCAAATAAAGATCATATACACTCAAAATGATGAAGATCACCCATTGGTTGGGTCATTGGGGGCCTCAGATGCCCTGATTTTACACTGACTTGTCTGAAAAGTCAACCCTTGATCAGATGACTTCCCCATGGAATTTCTTCATGAAAATTGATATGCATACTCCCTATGCCATATAGAGATCAATGGAAACAAGAATGACCAAAAAATTTGGAGTTATGGCCTCTGAAACCAAAACCCTAATTTTCAGTCAACTGTGCAGTCAAACCTGGCTCTGCATCCACTCAAACCCTAGTTCTTGTGATTCCTCTGCAATTTTGACTTTGAGGAGATGGAATATGATATAAGAACACACATGGACCTCTTTGAGTTGATTGGTGGCCTCTGGAATGGCTCAAGATGCTTTGGGATTGCTCAGGTCACAAACCCTAGGTGCAGATGACTTAGAAACTATGCAGTGAACCAAAAATGAGATGTGAGATGATATGATTGTGTTTATGCATATGAGATGATCACAAGCCATGGTGTGAATGGGTGAGGGCAAATTTGGGGTGTTTACACTTTGCATTCATTACATTCCATGTGTATCCATGAGTTTTAAAGCTTCTAACATGCTTCCTTTGCATCCCATCCTTTGTATGATCACTCATATGCATCACGTATGACTTTTCATCATTGCATAACACTTTTTCATCATGTTTAAACTTCTGGTTTTGGTCATTGCACATCCATTTGCTTTATTTCCTTTTGCTTTGCATCTTATGCATTCATACTAACCTTTCAGGGGCTTATGGTAAGTTGTTTGGGATGTGGATTTTCCTTCACATTCCACCTCTTATTATCTTTTAATTTTCATATTTACTTGTATTTGAAGTGAATTTTCTTCACTTATGCTCTCTCATTCTTACTTTCTTTCTTTTAGGTTACTTATCTTCTTCAGGAAGTAAGTAACCTATCATCCTTTCTCTTCTCTTTTCATATGCTTCTCTTCCTTGGTGGCCTCCTGAAGATTCTTTCATTATGCCTCACAAACCATAGGATACCCAAGCTTGATAATTTTTAGGGTTTTACATAGTCCCCCCTAGTCGTTTAACTTTGAGTCTCCTTGAGTCTCTCTTCTCATCTCATAATTAAGGCTGAACACTTAAAGCTTCAGTCCTTAGTGTTATGCCTTTGAATTAGGGTTATGTCTGTATCCTTATCTTAGGATGGAATGTATAACTTTAATCCTTAGTGTTAAACCTTTAATTTGTTTACACCTTCTAATCAAAACACCTAATAATGATTAAGACTTAAGCTTGTAACCTGGGCCTTTCATTAGGGTTCCATCTCTTCCTTATGGTTAAGTGGGACTAACCCCAGTTTTTAATGGACATGTCCCCCTCAAGTTGTCTTACAAACTTAAAACCCACTTCTTAACCTCACCTTTAATTAAAATCCACTTTAATAAAGGCTTGTTACATAATGAATTTAGTCCCTAACCATGGATTAAGTTGAGGAGTCTTCCTCAGCTTACGTGTTCTCATCTATCATCCTTCTCTTATGATGGTGTAATTGTAACACCCTAATTTTTGCCCTAAGTTGTTTTGCATATCATCTGCATTTTGCATACAAACAAGATCGCTTGGCTTTCGAGTTTCTCCTCAGATATCGGGTCTATGCTTCGCAGGGGATCACCATTATTTTTACTGTTTTATATTTGTTTATATTTACTGACTTCTAACCAAAATACAAAAAATATGTTGCAGTGTTCTTCTTCTTCTCTGTGTTGCAGGTTTGCAAAGATGAGACAATAATTTCATTCAGATGCGTTTGTTCAATCACAATGCGTTTTCAGATGGATGTTTGACCTAATTTGGTCAAACTATTAAAAGATTGTGTTGACTGTCAGTTGTGTGTGCCAGTAATTCATTTATCAGGCAATGCGTCTTCAAAGTATAAGTTGGTCTGGGTGACAATGTTTTGTGCAAAGTTTGGTTGGTTCATCAGGTATTAGACGGTGTTCTGTGCGAAGTTTGGTTTGAATCTTCAGTGTTTATCAGTTCATCAGTTCATCAGTTTATCAGCGATTCATCTGAGGATTTATTTTCCTCAGTTTGGTTTCGAATCATCAGAGAAGTTTTCAGACGATTTCAGTGGCTAGGTTTGAATTGGCAAATTGATCAGTGGTTATGTGATTGGCTGTATTCATTTCATCAGAGGCTTGTGCAAAAGAAAATCAGGAGTTGGTCGTGGGCTTAAAAAAATCATCACTTCATATTCATTTATCCGTTCCATCCATTTTCATTCGATCCTTAAACCATCACTTTTTTTTTTATCCATTTATATTCATTTTCCATTTTTTTTACCGACTATTCATATTAAAGTCACCTTTCAAAATCCCTTTTCTTTCGAATATCCATATTCATTTCCTAATTTTTACCAATCATTCATTACCCGTTTCCAATTAATTTTTAATCCATCCCGATCATTTTATTCGTTATTCTCCATTTCTTTTAATCCATTTTCTTATCATTTTCTTTCTTTTAATCATCCCCAATTATTTCATTTTTTTTAATTCATATTCTTAATTCATTAATAAAACCCAATTGTTTTCTTTAAGCCCATTTGTTTTTTTTATTTTATTTTAGGATCCAATTGATAATAAGTATAAAAAAATATATATAAATAATAAAGATAGTTGTTTAAGTCAATGTTTTTTATTGCATTTTTTGTTTTACAAGAGGACCATACAAAACTCTTCCCATCCATATTGTACTGCCTGGCCCACCCAAATTTCCAGCAACTTGCCCAAAAAATTTGCAAGCAAAAATAAGCCTATGCCTTGCCACTCCTACACGTGAACACAACAACAATTCCCAAGCCTCACACGTGCAATACGCAGCCCAGCCAAATTTCCCACTTCACAGCACAACAAGCCTCTTGCTTCGCATCAATCCCGCGCCAGCATCCAGCAACACAAAACTCTACAGCTCTCAAGCCAAAGCTTCAACTTCAAGCCTAAGGCAACAGGCCCCACACAACCATATGCGCTAGCCCACAATAAACAACATCCAGCCGTGCAAAGTCATCCGTACGCCATCCGTACAACGAAAATTCTACAAGCCGCAAGCTTCCTAGCCAACACGCCGTATCACCTTTGGCCAACAACAAAATATCCTGTCCCACAAGGCTTCAGCTGCAGCAGCTTCACGCAAACTCAGCCACGCATCATCACGCCTGGCCCACCAATTTTCTCAGCAACACAAACAACCCAAGCCTATACGCCGCGTCAGTTGCAAACATCAACAACAAGTACAAGCCAGCTTCCCTCACGTATCACGCACGGACTTCGCATCACACTTGAAATCACCTGAAATTAACAAAATCAAAACGAATCAAATTGTGCATAAAACGCAAAGACAAATTCAAAGAATCAACAAAAGCTCACGCGTTCCGCCACTCTCAAAACGCACGCATCCTGCAAGCATCAAAACGCAAAGCTATCAAAGCAAAACGCAGAAAATGAAATTTGCAAGCACACACGAGATTACTGTGAAGCCCCAAACGCAACCTCATCTCAAATGAAACGGCAATCATCCCTCTTCGCCATTCTCCTATTTAAAGAGTTTCTTCTCATTTCAGATTCAAGCTTCAATAGCCATCTCAAAGCTCTGCCGAATCCGAATCCCCGACCCTATCTTCCATCAAATCCCTAAATTCCTTTTCCGAATCTTCAATCAAAAAAACACCAATTGAATCCAAATTGAGATTGAGAGAGAAGAAAGAAGAGAAGTTTGTTCGGTGAATCTGAAAGAAGAAGAAAGAATCGAAACAAGAAGAAGAAGGAGAAGCTATTTTCGGTTTCGGTTGTTTTTTAAGGGTGAGGTTCCGCCGTCGATTTTGCTTGCATTCCCCGTGTTTTTTCGCCGCTGCACTCTCAAAAGAAGAAGAAGCCACTTTTGCTTCTTTATTTTGTTTTAACTTATTTTTCTTTTCATTTTTTTTAATTTTTATAAATATGTGAAAGGATGTTGGGCCTAAGGTCATTGGTTGTTGCTGGCACCCACAGATTGCTCCCTCATCCCTCCTTTCTTCATTTTTTTTTTCTTTTTTTCCATTTAACATTTTTTGAGTAATTTGTTTTCTAATTGAGTTTTGTTACTTCTTTTTTTAGTGAAGTTTATTCTTGAAGAAAATTTTAGAAAATTGTTTTAGTAAAGTAATTTGGAAAAATATTTTAGAATTTATTTTAGAGAAGCAATTTGAAAAAAGAACTTTTAGAAAAAGAATTTAAAAATATATTTTCTATTTCTTTTTTTTTTGGATCTATTTTTGGATCTATTATTCTTCATCTCTTTTTAATTTTGGTCGATGACAATCTTCCGATTCGGGATTGTTGATTTCCGATTAAGTTTAATCTTCATTATTTCAAATCTATGGATGAATGATCATTTGAATCATTCTCCATACTTTGAGATTGTGATAGGTTGCTTTTCGTTGAAATTCAACGATAATCCCGATTAAGATTAGACCTTCTTTTTTTCCTTTTAGTGTGGCATGTTTTCGGAGAACGATCCATTATATCGTTTCTCTAACATGTATTAACACGAATATTTTCCACTTTAATTAGTGGTGGCCGGCCTCATTTGTAGGGTAATTACTTCGTAAATTACTCGGCGATTGCTTAACATAGACCTAAAGTTGTCCCGATTCGAATTAAGATCCACTTGGATCCGGTTGCCTCGATCTTATTTTTCTTTTTGTGGTTGTGCTTGATTAAGTTCATCATACCACCTTATATTGTAAATATTATAATAATGTGAATATAATTGTTTAAATTTAATCCCTCGCACCTTATCCTTTTATTTTAATCTCTTGCTCCCTTATCTCCTTATTATATTTTGTCATATTATATCATATATCATTTGTTTATATTCATATTGTGCTTGTTTTTATTTTGTCCATTTGGATATCAAAACACTTAATAAAGGATTAAACTCTTAAAAGATTTGTGACTTCTAATTGTTGGACTATGGTTACTATCCCTTTGCTTTTGGAGAATGGACTTAGACTTCTAGGATCTCCCTTTGCTCAAGTTGGAATGGATTAGAAACCTCGACTTCAAGTTATCTTATTAGCCTTTGAAGAGGAAATTCCGATCTTTGAAGATTTGTGCGTATTGGTTTGGTAAATTCTTTCCTTAGCTCTTAATTCAAGCACTAGGACTAGTCTCTTCATCTCCTCCCCATTCTTTAATTTTCAAGACTTCGGTCAAGTGATTTTTAAGCTTTTCACTTTATTTCTTTAAACAAATGTTAATTCATGTAAATATATCAAAACCATTTTTGTACATACTTTAAAAAATACAAACCCATTCAATTGTTTTTGTGCCTTGTGCACCTTTTCTTTTTTCCATATGTTTAGATATGATTCATCCCTTTTAGCGGAATTATTCTCTAAGGGATGACGACTTATCTCTACATCTTAAAATCAATTCAACTCACTTATTCTTTTCAAACTTTGTACCACGAACTACGAGGTTTTGATCTCGCATTGCACTTTGTGGGTACGTAGGCATAAGGCGTTAAAACCTTATCAAACACAAAAATCATTAAAAAATATTCTTCTCCTCATCTCTTCCATCATTTTAAACAAACCAATTTCAGACCAAAAAGCAATAAGTATTTCAAAGGGCTCCCGTGGAGTACCACGGATGAGTCGGGTGCCTAAAACCTTCCCGGTTCATAACCAATCCCCTTACCCAATCTCTGTTTATTTCTTTTAGCTTTTGCTTTTAGAATCCTAGGTTTTTATTCGTTCTTTTACCTTTTTCCATTCGGAAATAAAGAAAAGCGCGGTGGCGACTCTGTGTTAATCGAGTTAAGTTAATCAATAGCTTACACTCACGATTTTACCGCTACAGAAAAGTGGCGACTCTGCTGGGGAGTAATCTCTAAGCGGATTTAGCCTACTTTGATTTATTTATTGCTTTGGTTTGACTTGTTTGTTATTTGTTTGTTCCGTTTTGGTTTTTGGTGATCCTCTGTGTGAGATAGATTCTAACCCGGATCTGAATGACACTTATGATAGGACGGCGATATTCGAAGCGATATGTGATAGAGTAGTCCAAAGCAATATCAATTTGATAATCTCCACTCGGTTAGGCTCTCTTGGACTATCAATGTCATGACGAGTAATCGTACGTGGCATTATTTTCCGACTTTGAGCTGATCATACTGAGGACCTTAGAACCCTTAACCCATCTAAGCCAATTTAGGAACGTAGTGCGGAAGCTGTCTGGATGTAAATCTAAGGCGGTTGTCACGCGATACTACACTCGGACGAGGTCTATTTTAAGAATGTTATCGGTTGGGGAGTAATCCAACGTACCGATGATATTCTAAAGATGGCTGTTAACTCCGGGCACCTCTGTTAGCACCCTTTTGGTTTCTTGCAGGTACAATGAAGACAAAACCTTAGTACTTACCTGTGTGGGTTGGTGTTTTGTTACCTTGACTTCATGCTCGTGACTCGGAACCTAAGCCCGTGTGCCTTGTGTGATCTTGTTTGTGTTTGTTGCATACATGCCATCATAACATTCATGAGCATTGTTTGTAAGATTTCAAAGGACTTATAAGGAACTTTTTCAAAATTTCAGATGTCCATGGCTATGACTTTTGAAAGGAGGAACACAAAGAAGTACACTTTCAAGAATCCTAATGTTGTAGAGTTGAGAAAGCTAGGAGCTTTGGTTGTTGATACCCAAGAGTTCCGAAGATGTCATGGGAAGCTTTTGTATATGTTGGATATTGATGTACTTGAGGGGATTCTCCCTACTTTGGCTCAGTTTTATGATCCATTGCACCATTGTTTCACTTTTCCGGATTATCAGCTTGTGCCGACTTTGGAGGAGTATTCTCATTGGTTAGGTTTGCCTATTCTGGACAAGGAGTTTCTTTTCACTGGTTTAGAGAAGGAGCTTACTATCAAGGTCATCGCCAAAGCACTTTTTCTTAAGGAATCCGATCTTAATGGGAAGTTTCTTCCAAAGTGGAGTGTTCGTGGTATTAATGCTAAGTTCTTAATGGGAAAGGCTTCTACTTCACTTACTTTGGGTCATAAGGATGCTTTTGAGGCTATTCTTTCTTTGCTCATTTACGGGATTGTCTTGTTTCCAAATTTGGATGGTATTGTGGATGAGAATGCTATTCAGATTTTCTTGAAGAAGAACCCGATTCCTACTTTGCTTAGAGATATGTATCATGCTTTTCACTATAGGACTTCCAAAGGTGACGGAGAGATTGTATGTTGTGCGCCTCTTCTTTATAGGTGGTTTATTTCGCACTTACCGAAGTCAGATGTTTTCAAGGACAATAGAGAGAATCGAAGATGGTCTCAGAGGTTGATGTCGCTTTCTCATAAGGACATGACATGGTATAGTTCTCATTATGACACTGGAGTTCTTATTGATAGTTGTGGATAATTTCCTAATGTACCTCTTCTTGGTACACGTGGGGGAATTAGCTACAACCCCATTTTGGCTAGACGACAGTTCGGTTATTGTTTGAAGGATGTTCCAAACAATCTTTCCTTATCCCGTTTCTTCTTTCTTAATGGTGCTGATCATATAGAGATGAAGAAAAGGATTGCACATTCTTGGCATGCTGTTCACCGGAAAGAGAAGGGTCAATTGGGTAGACAACATCTTCCTCCTTCCGATTATTATATTCAGTGGGTTCGATCTAGAGCTTCCAAACACAAGATGCCTTATCCACCTGAGGAGCCTATGTTTCCCATATTGCCTTTGTCTGCTTTTCTTCCTCCCGTTGATGAGAAGTTGGTTCTTCAAGAAGAGTTAGAGAAGATGAAGAAAGAAAAGGAAGAATGGCTACTTGAAAGGACTACTATGCAGGAGCAGCTTAAGGAGAAGGATGATCTTATTGAGCTACTTGAGCGGCGCGTCACAAAGAGGCCGAGAGAGGATTTATTTTCCTCTAGTACTTCATCTACTATTCCTCCTACTTCCGGTGCTTGGAAGGCCATTGTCGACAAGTTGGTGAAGGATAAGGAAGATATGGAAGAGCGGTACAAGAATGAGATCAAGAGGATTCGTATGAAGTATCAGCTAGGATTCGGGACTTCTTCGGATATGATTCCTTAGACCTAGTTTACTCTTTCTCTTATGTATTAGGATTATTGATGCTTTGTACTTCCTTTGTAATCCTCACTTTGATATTAATGAGAATGAGTTTTTAAGTATTTCAAAAATGTTTCTTTATGAATATTGCAAGTTAACTTATGATCCTTTGAAATATTTGCATTTGCATATACATAGCATGCATCATACTTGCATTTTGTCTTGCTTTTTGAGTGTTCTCCAGGTATCTTATGTTGTTTTCTGGTCTTCATCCAGTGTTCCTGTCAAGCTGACTCATAGCTTTGATACTCAAGCTAATCGGAGAAGAGTGATGGATACTTTGCAACAAGAGAATCGCGAGCTGCGCGAAGAGGTTACTTATTTGAGGGAAAGCTTGGAAAGAGTGACTGCTATGATGGAAAATTTGATGGCTTCTCAGAATCAGCCACCTCCTAGTCCTCCTGTTCAGAATACTGTTATATCCAAGGTTGTTACTGCTTCAATTCCTGTTGAGACTGTTATTTCTCCTCGCCATCGTATACCTGCTAGCACGCCTTGGGGAATGCCTGTTGACTTTTTTCCTGCTGGTTATCGTCCTCCTTATCGTCCGGAGACTGCTGCATTTAATAATCTCCCACCACCAGTTTGGACTACTCTTCCTCCAGTTGTGACTACTATACCGCCTGTTGTGCATAATGTTCCGCACCATGATGAAACGATTTACCATGCTGAGCCCAGCGAAGGTGCTGGAGTTGCTGAAAGACTTGATGACTTCCAGGGACGCTTTGTTGAGATCCAGAGGGAGATGAGAGCTTTGAAGCATAAAGATTTGTTCGGAAAAGATGCTTATGACCTTTGTCTGGTCCCGAATGTTAAAGTTCCTTACAAATTCAAGTTGCCAGAGTTTGAGAAGTACAAAGGCAACACTTGTCCGTTGAGCCATCTGACAATGTATGCAAGGAAGATGTCTGCTCAGACTGATAATGATAAGCTGCTGATTCACTATTTCCAGGACAGTTTGACCGAGGCACCTATGAGGTGGTATATGAGTCTGGATAATAGCCAAATCAAGACCTTTAATGATTTGGGAGAAGCTTTTGTGAGGCAGTACAAGTACAACGTTGATATGGCGCCTGATAGAGATCAACTTCGAGCTATGTCCCAGAAGGACAAAGAGACTTTTAAAGAATATGCGCAGAGATGGAGAGAGCTGGCAGCCCAGATTGTTCCTCCGTTGGAAGAAAAAGAAATGACAAAGATCTTCTTGAAGACGTTGGGTTCTTTTTATTATGAGAGGATGATAGCAAGCGCTCCTTCTGACTTCACTGAGATGGTGAGCATGGGCATGCGTTTAGAAGAAGGTGTCCGTGAGGGACGGTTGACTCAAGAGAACAGTAATGGTTCAAGCTCCAGAAGGTTTAACTTCGGGAAAAAGAAAGAAAATGAGACTAATGCAGTATCCCGTGAAAGTTATAGAAGACCTCACAGTCGTGTGAATCACCATTCGCAGCATGTGGCTTCTGTAACACCGATGATTAACGTGGCTCCAACTGTGCCAGTTGTTCCAAAGTTTCAACCTCGTTATCAGCAACCTTCTGTGCAACAAGGTGGTAATCAACAAGCTCGGGCTAAACCAAGTTTTGATCCTATTCCTGTGCCGTATGCGGACTTGCTTCCATCTTTAATTGCAAAGAATCTTGTGCAAACTCGTCCTCCACCTCCAGTTCCAGAGAATATTCCATGGTGGTATAAGCCAGAGGCTCGCTGTGCTTTTCATCAAGGTGCCCCGGGGCATGATGTTGAGAATTGTTATCCTCTGAAGTTTGAAGTACAGAAGTTGATGAGGAACAATGTTTTATATTTCAATGATGTTAATCCTAATGTGCAGAAGAATTCGTTGTCGAAGCATGTTAATGCGTCTGTGAATATGGTTGCTGGTTGTCCTGGGTTGTTCAAAATCTACGAAGTTCGTCATATCCGAAGATCTTTGGTGGAAATGCATGCTTTCTTGAGTGAATATCACGATATTGACCATGACTATGTTGGATGTTGTATCTGTTCGGTGAACCCTCGTGGTTGCGTGATTGTCAAAAGGGATATTCAGAAGATGATGGACGATAAATTGATCGAAGTAACAGCAAAGAGAGATGAATATGAAAATGAAGTGAATGTCATTATGCCTCAGTTCAATCTTCCTGAGAGGGCTGCTCCTGAAAGGGTGGTGATTTCTTTTGATAGTCGCAAGACTGCTGTTACTCCATTGGTGATTAATGTACCTGGTCCAATGCCATATGAGTCTGATAAAGCTGTTCCGTACCGGTATAATGCTACGATGATAGAAAATGGTAGGGAAGTTCCTCTTCCTACTCCAAAGTCTGTGGTTAGCATTGCTGATGTGACGAAAGTTACCCGAAGTGGTAGAGTGTATGCTTCAGACCCTCCGAAGAGAGTTGAAGATACCAGTGCGAGCAACCAGATTATGGATGCTGTGGTCCAATCGAGCCAAGCTGGTAATAGTGATGATGAAGTGCTAAAGTTGATAAAGAAGAGTGAGTATAATATTTCTGAGCAGTTATTGCAAACTCCCTCGAAGATATCAGTGTTGTCTCTTTTGATGAGTTCTGAGGCTCAAAGGCAGTCGTTGCAGAAGATTCTGGATCAAGCGTACCTTGACCATGATGTAACTGTTGATCAATTTGATAGTATTGTAGCGAATATCACGTCTTGCAACAATTTGAGCTTCTGTGATGACGATCTGCCTGAAGAAGGAAGAAATCATAACTTGGCGTTGCACATTTCGGTGAATTGTCAGGAAGATGCTTTGTCTAAGGTGCTAGTTGATACCGGATCGTCTCTGAATGTTATGCCAAAATCGACTTTGTCAAAGCTTGCGTTTCAAGGTGCTCCCATGAGGCACAGTGGGATTATAGTGAAGGCGTTTGACGGGTCGAAGAAGACAGTGATTGGAGAGGTGGATCTTCCTATTCTTATTGGACCGTTTATATTCAAGATTACTTTTCAAGTGATGGATATACGTCCCGCATATAGTTGTCTCCTAGGAAGACCATGGATCCACGAAGCCGGAGCTGTAACATCCACTCTTCATCAGAAGTTGAAGTTTGTGAGAGAAGGTAAATTGGTGACCATTGAAGGTGAGAGGGCGATGCTTGTGAGCAATCTGTCTTCTTTTTCTTATATTGACGCCGAGGAAGAGGTGGGAACGTCGTTTCAAGCTCTTTCTGTTGTGAATAGTGTTGTTAAGAAGAATGCCATGCCCATGTCCTCTTTCAAGGATGCTCTGCGGGTGCTTGAAGCTGGTCAGTCTGATGGTTGGGGAAGAATTATTGATGCTGTCGACAACAAGGAAGGTTTTGGTATCGGCTTTGCGCCAGGTGCAGTTATCAAAGATCCCAAGACTATTCAAGAAGGCTTCCGAAGTGCTGGATTTATCAACGATCATTCCGCTGCTGCCATCATTGATGATGATGATGAAGACGAAGAAATGCTTGACTTCGTTACACATGGAAAGATTTGCCAGAACTGGATCGCTGTTGATGTTTCTTTTATCGTTCATTCTTCAAAGTAATTGTTTTTTATTTCTTTCAAAAATCCTTTCACTCTGCCCAAGGTGAAAGTGATGTTTGTCGGGCTTTGTTTCAAATTTTATCATCATCAATAAAATGTTATTTTGTTATTTCCATATGTGTTTTTCCTTTTTGCTTTATTCTGAAAAATGGTAACATAAAAAACCCAAAATATAATAATTGTTTATCTGCATATTGTTTGCACTTTTGTTCATATTCTAAAATAAAAATAAAATCATTGTGCAGATTGATTGATAAACCCATTGAAAACAATGATCCTATGCCCTCTCCCAACTTTGAATTCCCTGTGTTTGAAGCTGAGGAAGAGGATGATGAAGAGATTCCAGATGAAATTTCTCGGTTGCTTGAGCATGAGGAGAAGATTATTCAGCCTCATGGAGAGTCTATAGAGATGGTCGACTTGGGTTCTGATGATGAAAAGAAAGAAGTCAAAGTTGGAGCATTGCTTGATCCTGATGTTAAGAAGAGGATTATAGAGCTTCTCAGAGAATATGTTGATGTATTTGCTTGGTCTTATCAAGACATGCCAGGTCTTGATACTAATATTGTGGAGCATAGATTGCCGCTGAAGCCTGAATGTCCACCTGTAAAGCAGAAGCTCAGAAGAACTCATCCAGACATGGCAGTAAAAATCAAAGAGGAGGTTCAAAAGCAGATTGATGCAGGTTTTCTTGTGACGTCAACCTATCCTGAATGGGTGGCCAATATTGTTCCAGTTCCGAAGAAAGACGGAAAAGTCTGAATGTGCGTAGATTACAGAGATTTGAACAAAGCTAGTTCGAAAGATGATTTTCCATTACCACATATTGATATGTTGGTAGATAATACGGCTAAGTTTGATGTGTTCTCTTTTATGGACGGATTTTCCGGTTATAATCAGATAAAGATGGCACCCGAGGACATGGAAAAGACCACATTTATTACACCATGGGGAACATTCTGTTACAGAGTGATGCCTTTTGGATTGAAGAATGCTGGTGCGACGTATCAAAGAGCTATGACTACACTTTTCCATGATATGATGCATAAAGAAATCGAAGTATATGTTGATGATATGATCGCCAAGTCAAGGACTGAAGAAGATCATGTTGAACATTTGCTGAAGTTGTTTCAAAGGTTAAGGAAGTACAAGCTTCGTCTGAATCCGAACAAGTGCACATTTGGTGTACGTTCTGGAAAGCTGCTAGGTTTCATTGTCAGCCAAAGAGGTATTGAAGTTGATCCTGATAAAGTGAAAGCTATTCAGGAAATGCCTGCTCCAAGAACCGAAAAGCAAGTCAGAGGATTCTTGGGCCGATTGAATTATATTTCGAGATTTATCTCTCACGTGACTGCCACATGTGCTCCGATTTTCAAGTTGCTTCGAAAAGATAAAGGTTGTGTCTGGACAGATGATTGCCAGAAGGAGTTTGAAAGTATTAAAGAATATCTTCTTGAACCTCCTATTTTGTCTCCTCCGGTGGAAGGTAGACCGATGATCATGTACTTGACTGTGTTGGAAGATTCCATGGGTTGTGTGCTTGGTCAGCAAGATGAAACTGGAAGAAAAGAACATGCAATTTACTACTTGAGTAAAAAATTCACTGATTGTGAGTGTCGGTATTCCATGCTTGAAAAAACTTGTTGTGCTTTAGCTTGGGCCGCAAAGCGTCTTCGCCAGTATATGCTGAATCATACGACTTGGTTGATCTCTAAAATGGATCCAATCAAGTATATCTTTGAAAAGCCTGCTTTGACTGGGAGGATTGCTCGTTGGCAAATGTTGTTATCAGAATATGATATCGAGTACCGAACTCAAAAAGCTATAAAAAGTAGTATCTTGGCTAACTATTTGGCACATCAACCGATTAATGATTACCAACCTATCAAGTTTGATTTTCCAGACGAAGATGTGATGTTCTTAAAAGTGAAAGATAATGATGAACCTTTAATTGAGGAAGGGCCGGAGCTTGGATCTCGATGGGGTTTAGTTTTTGATGGTGTTGTGAATGCACGTGGAAGAGGAATTGGGGCAATGATCATTACTCCCCATGGTTCACATATTCCTTTTGCCGCGAGATTAACTTTTCCTTGTACCAATAACGAAGCTGAATATGAAGCCTGTATTATGGGTCTTGAAGAAGCTATTGATTTGAGGATTAAGCACCTTGATGTGTATGGAGATTCTGCCTTGGTAATTAATCAAATTCAGGGCATGTGGGTAACCCATCAACCTCACTTGATCCCCTATAGAGATTATGCCAGGAAGATATCAACTTTCTTCACCAAAGTTGAGTTTCATTATATTCCTCGTGATGAGAATCAGATGGCAGATGCTTTAGCAACTATAACTTCTATGATAAAAGTGCACCAGTGGAATGATGTTCCCATGATCAGTGTGAATCGACTTGAAAGACCAGCTCATGTGTTTGCAGTTGAAGAAGTCCATGATGACAAGCCTTGGTATCACGATATTAAATGTTTTCTTCAGAGTCATGAATACCCGCTTGGTGCATCTGATAAAGATAAGAGGACTTTGAGGAGATTGGCAGGCAATTTCTTCTTGAATGGAAATGTGCTTTATAAGAGAAATTTTGACATGGTCTTGCTCAGATGCGTGGATAGACACGAAGCAGACATGTTGATGAAAGAAATTCATGAAGGATCTTTTGGCACTCATGCCAATGGGCATGTAATGGCTAAAAAGATGTTGAGAGCAGGTTACTATTGACTGACAATGGAATCTAATTGTTGCAAGTATGTGAAAAAGTGCCATAAGTGTCAGGTGTATGCTGATAAGATTCACGTGCCACCAGCTTATCTCAATGTGATTTCTTCCCCATGGCCTTTCTCTATGTGGGGAATTGATATCATTGGCATGATTGAACCCAAGGCTTCGAATGGACATCGTTTTATTCTCGTGGCAATTGATTACTTCACCAAGTGGGTGGAAGCGGCATCGTATGTTAATGTGACTAGACAAGTCGTGGTTCGGTTTATCAAGAATAATCTTATCTGCAGATATGGTGTTCCGAATAGAATCATTACTGATAATGGTTCGAACTTGAATAATAAGATGATGAAAGAGCTTTGTGAAGATTTCAAGATTCAACACCATAATTCCTCTCCTTATAGACCGAAGATGAATGGGGCTGTTGAAGTTGCGAATAAGAATATTAAGAAGATCATTCAGAAGATGGTTGTGACGTACAAGGACTGGCATGAAATGCTCCCTTTTGCTTTGCATGGGTATCGTACATCTGTCCGCACTTCAACAAGGGCAACCCCTTTCTCACTTGTTTATGGTATGGAAGCAGTGCTCCCCGTCGAAGTTGAAATCCCATCAATGAGAGTTCTGAAGGAAGCCAAGTTGACTGAGGCTGAATGGTGTCAGAGTAGATTTGATCAGTTGAATTTGATTGAAGAAAAGAGAATAACAGCTTTGTGTCATGGTCGGTTGTACCAACAAAGAATGAAGAAAGCTTTTGATAAGAAGGTCAAACCTCGTGTATTCAGAGAAGGCGACCTCGTGCTCAAAAAGATTCAGCCTTTCCTTAAAGATTCTCGGGGCAAGTGGACTCCGAACTATGATGGCCCATATGTTGTTAAGAAAGCCTTCTCTGGCGGTTCATTAATTCTTGCAACTATGGATGGTGAGGAGATCACTCGCTAAGTTGAAAACCCGAAAGGGCAACTTAGGCAAAAATGAGCGTCTCGGTGGATTGAAAACCCGAAAGGGCGGTCCAGGCAAAAATTAGAGACAAAAACAGAAATAATTATCCCGGTAGATTGAAAACCCAAAAGGGAAATCTAGGCAAAAGTTAGGGATCATGGCAAGTAACTGCGTTGACAGACTGAATCACTTGTAGCAACCGAGGATTTCAGATTCTTGTTCCTCAGAAGAATTATTCATCAAAGATTCTTATTCACTCATCCTTGACTGAAGTTTCGGACACAGTAGAGTTCAAAGTTGATAGGGAGAATAGTGACCATTGTATCTCAATGTACCCCTTTTCCATGTATTTACCATTTTTCAAACCTGTAATGATCCATGGAGTCATGCCATTTGCTGACTACCATTCTACCAATGAATTTGAGCTTTTATCCAATTGTTTGCAATTCTTTATATTGTTTCTGTTTACAAAATTTCAATTTATTGTTGATGATGATTTTTGAAACAAATTTAATAAATTTTAATTTTTGAAGATTTTAAAAACATTTTTCTTTTGATATATGAATAAAGAAAGGTTATCAACCGTGATTCCAAGAATGGTAAAGTCTGGATGTGTGTAACTTGTCTCTCCCAAAGCAGGTTTGATTCGTTTGTGTCCATGCAAAGTTCCTGGATAGTCTTGACAGATTGATGTTAATGATGTTTTGTTCCCCAACCATGATGTTGAGTGGAGATTGTATGCATCCCCCAAAAGAGTTGTTGGAAGAGATGTTCAGAATCCCTAGCTGAGTGTGGATTTCTTCCTCAGCAAGTTATCTTTGATTTGAGAAGTATTGGGAATCCCCAGCTGAGCTCATGTTCCTCAGCTTGATTTGTTTGCATCTTTGAATATAGAGGTATTGATATAGCAGTCAGTTTAGACGTTTTCTTTTACTCGATGTTGGGTATAGATTTAAAATCCCTCGTAACTGTATTTTGGCTATGATGTTAACTTCTAATATCCCCATATGGATCCCCAGTAGGTCTGCATGTGTTGATTTCCAGCAGATTCCTATGTGATTTTTAGCAGGTCTTGCACTCTATCCCCAGGTGGAGCAGGAGTGATATGACAGTTATTCCTCGTGAAGTTTGATGTTTATCAAGAATACTTCCATCCTCAGCAGTTATTACCTTTTCTCAGCAGGATGATATTCCTAGCAGATGTTGTTTTATCAGGATTTAAGCCTTGTAGTAGGATTTTATTCCTTTGATGGCTTATGATATTCCCCTGCAGATTTCAAGTTGAATCTCCAGGATGTTTCCCTGCAATGTTGCCTTGGGATTAGCCGAGTATCCGGTTGTTATGGTGTTCTTGTCACCCGTTTCTTATCTTTATGTCTGTTTTGTCAGCATATTCATAAGCATATTCATACGCATAAGCATAGCATTGTTTGCTTGCATTCTTGCGTTTATCATTGTTATCTTCCCTTTGGTGTGGATTTTCCCCACAGAGTGTGTGTGTCGTGTTCCTCTCAAGTTTAGAGTGTCGACCGTTAAGCAGAAAGAGTTAATCCTTTCTAATTCCCCACTGAGCTTGTTTCTCGTGGATGATGTTGATTCAGTTTCCTCCCCAGTTTATTATCTGGATGGAATTTTCCCCAGTTGAGATATTTCCTCCTCGGGATGAGTTTTGTTTGACCGTTTCTCTCCAATTTGTTCTTGGATTGAACTTTGGTCCCCCTTTTGTGGATATTATTGCTTTGAGATTAAGCTATCAGTAAATCGATAGTGGGTATGTTACCAAATTGATCAAGTTTCTTTTACTTGAACCCCTACCCAGTAAATTCGGTAGTCGAGATTTCTGTCTCTTACCCAGTAAAAGGTAATAAAGTTTGTTCTTCTTTGCTTGAGCTCCTACCCAGTAAATCAGGTAGTCGAGAATTTTTCTACCCAGTAAATCCGGTAGTCGAAATATTTTCCTCTTACCCAGTAAAAAGGTAACAGAATCAGACATTTTCATCTTACCCAGTAAAAAGGTAATTTGATTAAGTTCCTACCCAGTAAATCCGGTAGCCGATATTTCTTCTTCTTACCCAGTAAAAAGGGTAATAGAAACTGTTTCCATTTATTTGAGTTCCTACCCAGTAAATCAGGTAGATGATCATACTCCTATCTAGTAAATCGATAGTCGAGTCCTTTTATATCTCTTATCCAGTAAATCGATAGTTGAGTCCTTTATATTTTACCCAGTAAAAAGGTAGTTGAGGTTATCCCTCCGTGTTTTGCTCCTATCCAGTAAATTGATAGCCGAGTTTGTTATATTTTCTACCCAGTAAAACAGGTAGTTGATGATTTCTTTTCCAACACAGTATTTCTCCATTTTTGGATTCGAATACTTTGTTTGGTTGATATTTCTGGCAGGGTGTTGATTTTCCCTGGTTGATACTGTTCCCTGATTATTTCATATCTTTTCCCATGTGGAGTCTGTTATCCAGTGATTTATTTTCCTAGTAACTCTTTTGTTGTCTGTTGTTGTTTCCCCGGCGGGATTTTCTTCTGTGTCCCCAAGTTCTTGCTCTTCTCTGGTGGTCATATCTTCCCCACATAGATCTTGGGTTTGCATATCATATTCATATCATATCATTTGTTCTCTTAGGACAAAAATTGGGTATTCTGTATTTAAGTCTCTCCCATCTTGTAGAGACGAAGATGTCAATCTTCATATCTCCGGATTGAAAAAACTTAAATAGGGGCAGCTGTAACACCCTAATTTTTGCCCTAAGTTGTTTTGCATATCATCTGCATTTTGCATACAAACAAGATCGCTTGGCTTTCGAGTTTCTCCTCAGATATCGGGTCTATGCTTCACAGGGGTTCACCATTATTTTTACTGTTTTATATTTGTTTATATTTACTGACTTCTAACCAAAATACAAAAAATATGTTGCAGTGTTCTTCTTCTTCTCTGTGTTGCAGGTTTGCGAAGATGAGACAGTAATTTCATTCAGATGCGTTTGTTCAATCACAATGCGTTTTCAGATGGATGTTTGACCTAATCTGGTCAAACTATTAAAAGATTGTGTTGACTGTCAGTTGTGTGTGCCAGTAATTCATTTATCAGGCAATGCGTCTTCAAAGTATAAGTTGGTCTGGGTGACAATGTTTTGTGCAAAGTTTGGTTGGTTCATCAGGTATTAGACGGTGTTCTGTGCGAAGTTTGGTTTGAATCTTCAGTGTTTATCAGTTCATCGGTTCATCAGTTTATCAGCGATTCATCTGAGGATTTATTTTCCTCAGTTTGGTTTCGAATCATCAGAGAAGTTTTCAGACGATTTCAGTGGCTAGGTTTGAATTGGAAAATTGATCAGTGGTTATGTGATTGGCTGTATTCATTTCATCAGAGGCTTGTGCAAAAGAAAATCAGGAGTTGGTCGTGGGCTTAAAAAAATCATCACTTCATATCCATTTATCCGTTCCATCCATTTTCATTCGATCCTTAAACCATCACTTTTTTTTATCCATTTCTATTCATTTTCCATTTTTTTACCGACTATTCATATTAAAGTCACCTTTCAAAATCCCTTTTCTTTCGAATATCCATATTCATTTCCTAATTTTTACCAATCATTCATTACCCGTTTCCAATTAATTTTTAATCCAGCCCGATCATTTTATTCGTTATTCTCCATTTCTTTTAATCCATTTTCTTATCATTTTCTTTCTTTTAATCATCCCCAATTATTTCATTTTTTTTAATTCATATTCTTAATTCATTAATAAAACCCAATTGTTTTCTTTAAGCCCATTTGTTTTTTTTATTTTATTTTAGGATCCAATTGATAATAAGTATAAAAAAAATATATATAAATAATAAAGATAGTTGTTTAAGTCAATGTTTTTTATTGCATTTTTTGTTTTACAAGAGGACCATACAAAAATTTTCCCATCCATATTGTACTGCCTGGCCCACCCAAACTTCCAGCAACTTGCCCAAAAAGTTTGCAAGCAAAAATAAGCCTATGCCTTGCCACTCCCACACGTGAACACAACAACAATTCCCAAGCCTCACGCGTGCAATACGCAGCCCAGCCAAATTTCCCACTTCACAGCACAACAAGCCTCTTGCTTCACATCAATCCCGCGCCAGCATCCAGCAACACAAAACTCTACAGCTCTCAAGCCAAAGCTTCAACTTCAAGCCTAAGGTAACAGGCCCCACACAGCCATATGCGCTAGCCCACAATAAACAACATCCAGCCGTGCAAAGTCATCCGTACGCCATCCGTACAACGAAAATTCTACAAGCCGCAAGCTTCCTAGCCAACATGCCATATCACCTTTGGCCAACAACAAAATATCCTGTCCCACAAGGCTTCAGCTACAGCAGCTTCACGCAAACTGAGCCACGCATCATCACGCCTGGCCCACCAATTTTCTCAGCAACACAAACAGCCCAAGCCTGTACACCGCGTCAGTTGCAAACATCAACAACAAGTACAAGCCAACTTCCCTCACGTATCACGCACGAACTTCGCATCACACTTGAAATCACCTGAAATTAACAAAATCAAAATGCATCAAATTGTGCATAAAACGCAAAGACAAATTCAAAGAATCAACAAAAGCTCACGCGTTCCGCCACTCTCAAAACGCACGCATCCTGCAAGCATCAAAACGCAAAGCAATCAAAGAAAAACGCAGAAAATGAAATTTGCAAGCACACACGAGATTACCGTGAAGCCCCAAACGCAACCTCATCTCAAATGAAACGGCAATCATCCCTCTTCGCCATTCTCCTATTTAAAGAGTTTCTTCTCATTTCAGATTCAAGCTTCGATAGCCATCTCAAAGCTCTGCCGAATCCGAATCCCCGACCCTATCTTCCATCAAATCCCTAAATTCCTTTTCCGAATCTTCAATAAAAAAACACCAATTGAATCCAAATTGAGATTGAGAGAGAAGAAAGAAGAGAAGTTTGTTCGGTGAATCCGAAAGAAGAAGAAAGAATCGAAACAAGAAGAAGAAGGAGAAGCTGTTTTCGGTTTTGGTTGTTTTTTAAGGGTGAGGTTCCGCCGTCGATTTTGCTTGCATTCCCCCTGTTTTTTCGCCGCTGCACTCTCAAAAGAAGAAGAAGCCACTTTTGCTTCTTTATTTTCTTTTAACTTGTTTTTCTTTTCATTTTTTTTAATTTTTATAAATATGTGAAAGGATGTTGGGCCTAAGGCCATTGGTTGTTGCTGGTACCCGCAGATTGCTCCCTCATCCCTCCTTTCTTCATTTTTTTTCTTTTTTTCCATTTAACATTTTTTGAGTAATTTGTTTTCTAATTGAGTTTTGTTACTTCTTTTTTTAGTGAAGTTTATTCTTGAAGAAAATTTTAGAAAATTGTTTTAGTAAAGTAATTTGGAAAAATATTTTATAATTTATTTTAGAGAAGCAATTTGAAAAAAGAACTTTTAGAAAAAGAATTTAAAAATATATTTTCTATTTCTTTTTTTTTGGATCTATTTTTGGATCTATTATTCTTCATCTCTTTTTAATTTTGGTCGATGACAATCTTCCGATTCGGGATTGTTGATTTCCGATTAAGTTTAATCTTCATTATTTCAAATCTATGGATGAATGATCATTTGAATCATTCTCCATACTTTGAGATTGTGATAGGTTGCTTTTCGATGAAATTCAACGATAATCCCGATTAAGATTAGACCTTCTTTTTTTTCTTTTAGTGTGGCATGTTTTCGGAGAACGATCCATTATATCGTTTCTCTAACATGTATTAACACGAATATTTTCCACTTTAATTAGTGGTGGCCGGCCTCATTTGTAGGGTAATTACTTCGTAAATTACTCGGCGATTGCTTAACATAGACCTAAAGTTGTCCCGATTCGAATTAAGATCCACTTGGATCCGGTTGCCTCGATCTTATTTTTCGTTTTGTGGTTGTGCTTGATTAAGTTCATCATACCACCTTATATTGTAAATATTATAATAATATGAATATAATTGTTTAAGTTTAATCCCTCGCACCTTATCCTTTTATTTTAATCTCTTGCTCCCTTATCTCCTTATTATATTTTATCATATTATATCATATATCATTTGTTTATATTCATATTGTGCTTGTTTATATTCATATTGTGCTTATTTTTATTTTGTCCATTTGGATATCAAAACACTTAATAAAGGATTAAACTCTTAAAAGATTTGTGACTTCTAATTGTTGGACTATGGTTACTATCCCTTTGCTTTTGGAGAATGGACTTAGACTTCTAGGATCTCCCTTTGCTCAAGTTGGAATGGATTAGAAACCTCGGCTTCAAGTTATCTTATTAGCCTTTGAAGAGGAAATTCCGATCTTTGAAGATTTGTGCGTATTGGTTTTGTAAATTCTTTCCTTAGCTCTTAATTCAAGCACTAGGACTAGTCTCTTCATCTCCTCCCCATTCTTTAATTTTCAAAACTTCTCTCTATTTCAAAACCTTCTTGTTTTCTAAACTTCAAACACTTTCATAAACAAACCTTGACTTCGGTCAAGCAATTTTTAAGCTTTTCACTTTATTTCTTTAAACAAATGTTAATTCATGTAAATATATCAAAACCATTTTTGTACATACTTTAAAAAATACAAACCCATTCAATTGTTTTTGTGCCTTGTGCACCTTTTCTTTTTTCCATATGTTTAGATATGATTCATCCCTTTTAGCGGAATTATTCTCTAAGGGATGACGACTTATCTCTACTTCTTAAAATCAATTCAACTCACTTATTCTTTTCAAACTTTGTACCACGAACTACGAGGTTTTGATCTCGCATTGCACTTTGTGGGTACATAGGCATAAGGCGTTAAAACCTTATCAAACACAAAAATCATTAAAAAATATTATTCTCCTCATCTCTTCCATCATTTTAAACAAACCAATTTCAGACCAAAAAGCAATAAGTATTTCAAAGGGCTCCCGTGGAGTACCACGGATTAGTCGGGTGCCTAAAACCTTCCCGGTTCATAACCAATACCCTTACCCAATCTTTGTTTATTTCTTTTAGCTTTTGCTTTTAGAATCCTAGGTTTTTATTCGTTCTTTTACCTTTTTCCATTCGGAAATAAAGAAAAGCGCGGTGGCGACTCTGTGTTAATCGAGTTAAGTTAATCAATAGCTTACACTCACTATTTTACCGCTACAGTAATGAGTTCACTAATCCCTGATTAGAGATTAAACTCATTATTTAACACTAAACAAAAAAAACAAAAACATCTTAATAATCACAAGTATGTTAATGATCTTAATCCTACATCATCATGGTAATTAAGTTGAGATGCTTATCTCCCACTTAAGTAGGCTCATTATCCCTAATCAGGGAGGATATAATGAGCTTACAACCCTTGATTTAGGCTTAAGCTCATTATCCTATGCAAAACACCAAAAATAAAATAAAAAACACAAAACACAAAAACAAACAATAATCGTCTCCTCCGGGATTCTTTTCTCATCACTCTCATTCTGAAAATGAGAACTCACTTCTCCAGTCTAATGCAAGACAGTTAGGACTCGAGCAAGACGAGTCATACACTTGAGCATAGACAAGCAAGCAGTTCACAGTCAAATCATACATTCTCTTTGAGTCTAACTACGGTGTTCCGACTTCCTCATTTCACGAGAGGATACATAGGCATAACTTAACAGTTATCGAACAAAAGTCTCTTTGTCATCCCCCTCTTTCAGCTTTCTTTTCTAAGCCTCAGTCTTGAGCATCTCACCCTCTCTTTTGCACTGACACACTGTACATTTCTCCCTAGCTTTTATGCATAGTCAGCACGTACACTACCCCTTTTAAACACAATCAGGTAAGCATGGATCCTGTCAAGTACGACAGACGATCTAGGTTCTAATACCTTCCCAGGTCGTAACAACCCCCTTACTCAGTTTCTCTGGTTCGCAACCGTCTTATCCATACCCTTTCTAGGTTTATGCAGCATTACCTTTCCCTAGGGATAAAAATGCCTAGCTGGAGACTCTATTCAACCTTAACCTCCAACATCACCGACCTTCCGCGTCTGCACCGGGAGGTAAAAGTACGGGGAGCGACAGCTTGGCGACTCTGTTGGGGATTTTTTGCATCCAGGGCTTCTGGTTCTCTTGTGGGTTTCTCCCAGCACTTGTTTGTTTGTGTTTATTGGGGGTGTTATGTGCTATTTGTGTTTATGTTTTTTGTTTATTTATTGCTTCCTGTACAACTTTATTTATTGCATTTACTTTATCGCTTTCATTTACTGCTTTCTGCATTTCATTTACTATTATCATATCATGTGCTAGATTTTCTGGTTTGCTTTGGTGGGAGGGGTATTCCAGTGAGAAAGGTCCAACACAAAGGCATGAGTGACAGACATAGGATTAGAGTGACTTCATATTCTTTACCATTCCATTTCGGTCTGGTGCGGGAATATGAAACACGGTTCAAACATGGGTTTCTTCTTGAGAAATCTGTGCTACGGATCTCCTGTAGTGCTAGGGCTATCTGGGAAGCCTGCTAAGTCTGGGTAACCTTTTTAGATGACCTTCAACATCTGAGGTGAATTAGAGGAGGGTCCTTTATGATTAGGGTAAACATTGTACCTCCGGGTTAGAAGTGGTTACACTTCTCATAATAGATCAGAATCTGAGGATCCTTGTTCTAGAACAATACCTGTGAGTGGGTGGGGTTGTTTACAGGTTTACAGGAACCATTGGCCTCATCATACCCTGTTACTAGAAATGTTTTAAGGTCACACTATTTTGGACTGATTCTATGAAACCCTGGACTTGTGACACTTTATTTGAGTCCCCACCTGGTTACTAGTTCTCAGACCTTCATCCGGAATTCTGAACACTCATGGACCCTATCAAAGCAACTGACAAATCCAACACCTGATCACAAACCCTTGCATATCATTCTGCATACATCATATTGCATCATTTTAACATTTGTCTATTTTTTTACAGGGTATCCACATCTTCTTTGGTTTGGTTTTGACCGTTCTTCTGCTTCAGCCATCTTCATCAGATATCTTCTTCAGTTATCCTCCTCAGCTATCCTCTCCAGTTATCTTCATCAGCACCCATCTTCAACATGGATTCAACCAGGAAGAGAAACATCACTTACCATTTCTTTGAGTACCCTCTGGCAGGCATTAGGCAGATTCAGGCTCTTATCACTTCTGATCATGTTCCTTTATTCAGAGAACATTATGGTGGTATTCTGAACATGATCATGGACTTGGATGCATCATAGAGAAGCATGATTCACACTTTCCTTCAGTTTTATGACTCTCCTCTTCGTTGTTTCACTTTCCCGGATTTTCAGATAGGCCCTCTATTGGAAGAGTATTCTATGTTGTTGGGTGTCCCTATCAGAAGAGGAATTCCTTTCAACCCTGAGATGACTGCTCCTAAGAATGAAGACATAGCTAAAGCTTTACGTTTAGAAGCCACTATCATTGATCAACATATGACCACCAAGGCTGGAATCCCAGGCCTTCATCTGGATTTCTTGATCACCCAGGCTACCAGTCATGCTGCAACAGGGAAGTGGGAAACTGTTTGTGCTCTCCTGGCTCTTAGTATCTATGGTATCATCTTGTTTGCAGATGAGCCTAGGTTTGTAAGCAAGAATTCCATCCATATCTTCTTGCTCAGGAATCCAGTTCCCACTTTGCTAGGAGATTTCTACTACTCAGTTCATCAGAGGAATGAGAAACAGAGGGGAAAACTGGTCAGATGTTGTGCACCTATTTTCTACTATTGGTTGATGAGACATATGCCTAAGACGAAAGCTTTCCTGAATCCACATCAGTCAAGGAACTGGGCTAAGAGGATGATTTCCCTTACTTCAGAAGACATTAGGTGGTGTACTCAGAACACCAAGGGCAGGGACATAATTACAAGATGTGGACAATATCCTAATGTACCTCTTATTGGAATGAAGGGTTGCATCAACTACAATCCTTTGCTTTTCAAAAGACAGTTGGGATATGCATTGATACACTCGCCTCGAGAGCAAGACTTAGCATAGTTTCTTTACTATGCTATTCTGAATAATCATGCCACCGTCCGACAAGCAGCCTGGGCTTGGGACCACATACAAACAAAAGGGACTGCTAGTCTGGGGAAGTGTAACAACATAGCTTCAGCTCAGTACATTGAATGGTCGCACATCAGAGGACATATCACTCGCATGCCATTAACCCTGGAGGATATACCAGGGCCATTAGCAGTAGAGCCTGTAGCTACAGTAAGCCTGGAGGAATTTGAAAAGTTGAAAGAGAGGAATACCCAGCTTTCTGAAGCTCTGAAGAAGACCCTTTGGGAAAGGAATGATAGTCGTCTGGACAATGAGAGGTTAGAGAAGCTCCGTATCGAGCATGTGACCAAGATAGAGAAGACATAGGATTTCATCAGAAAAGCCCGAGCAGGAGAGTTGGTATTGAAGAATGCTTGCAAAGAAGCCAAGATTCAAAAAGCCAGAGCTGAACACTATCTGGAAGAAAGTCAGGCTAGATGGATCAGAATAACTGAAGCTCGTTTGCAAGAAGATCAAAAGACCCAGGCTAAGATATAGCAGTTGGAAGCCAATGAAAAGAAGAGTCAGGAAGCACTGTTAGCAGCACAAAAGGAAATCTCTGAGCTGAAACTCCAGGAGGGGTTGAAGAGATCAAAAGAAAAAAACAAGTACCAGAAGATGACAAGTGCCATTGCAACTAGAAACCTTATTATCAAAACCATCACAGAGCATCCAGTTGGACCAGTGACTGATGCTCTCCTGAAAGAAGTCAAGGAGGATGATTTTGGGCTGGATGTTTGATTTCTATTTTACTTGTATTTTATTTTGGTTGTAATTTAATTCTCCATGGTGATTTTGATTGTTGTATTTCTTGGCTTGATTGTATTTTGACCCACCATGGGAACTTGTTGTAATCATATACTATGTATTTTAGCATTTTGTAATGTTATGGTTTATGTATTACTTGGATTTTCTAATGGGCTTTGATTGCTTCAACATCTTCATCATCCCCAGAGGTCTGGAAGGTCAAAACCAAATAACCAAACCAGGATACCCTCTGAAGACCAATAGACATACTACATTGCATGCTAACCTCATTCTTTGTTTTGTAGGTATTTTGTTGTTGTTTTCTCACTTTGCTGTTGTTTCAGGAAATATTGCTCGTAGGAGAGTCTTTCCCGTCAACCGCATCCACTGGTATCCAACCAGAAACAACCTTTCGAGCTTATAGATGGATCAACTTCAGCAAGAACTGATGTGAGGATAGAAGTAAGGACTCAAATGAAGCAGTTCATGGTTGTGATGGTTGGGCTAGCACAGACCCATGAAAGATTGAGGGAGTTAGTCGAGCAGAAAACTCCAGAAGAGAACCATGGTGGTACTAGAGGAACATGTAACAACGCGCGCGACCAGCCGCAAGCAAATCCACCAGAGTTTGGACCCCACATCAACCCTGAAGTCAATGTTGTTGGAAATACCCAGAGAAACACTGGAGATCGTGTTCTGTAGGAAGATCCTCAGGACAAGTAGTTTATAGTGTTAGGTGTTGGAGCTGATGAGGTTTATGATCGACGTCTGGACGAAATATCTGAGAAGTTGAGATCCTTGGAATCCCAGAACTCTTTAGGATTTGATGTGATGGATATGGGTTTGGTTGAAGGGGTAAGAATTCCTCACAAGTTCAAACCTCCTTTCTTTGAGAAATATAATGGTACGTCTTGTCCTCGTACCCACCTTCAATCCTTTCTGGGAAGATTGAAAGCTTATACCATGGATGAAAAGCTATGGATGTTCTACTTTGAAGATATCTTGACCGGGGCATCCAGACAGTGGTATTGTCACCTACCCAGAGCAAGAATCGGGAACTGGAAGGACTTAGCCGAAACTTTCATATGCCAATATCAGTACAACCTGGATATGGCACCCAACCGGACTTTGTTGATGGGTTTGTCTCAGTCCTCGAGAGAAAGTTTCCGGGAATATGCCCAAAGGTGGAGACAACTTGATGTTGTTGTCCAGCCACCTATGTTAGAAAGGGAGATGGCTGACATGTTTATGAATACCTTGCAAGGAACCTACATTGATCGGCTTGCTTCTTTCTCTTCTACCCGTTTTGCTGATGTGGTTATAGCTAATGAAAGAATTGATAGTCTTTTAAAGATGGGTAAGATCTTTGACAACAGTGCTAGCTCCAGCAATGCCATAAAACCTTTCTCATGACATCGTAGGATAGGTGAAACCAACTCAGTGCATACGGGCAGAGGTAGGCCCCAGTACTTGCAAAGAACAGTAGTTGTTGTCACCATTCCTACTCCAACACCTAAGCAACAGTATCCTCAGAAACAACACTTCCCTAAGCAACAACAGTTTCCTCACAACAGAGATCTTATGGCAACAACAACAATAATCAACAACAACATCCGTTTAAACAAAGGACTTCACAAATCAACAGGGTTATCGATCCCATTTCGATGCCCTATGCAGCTCTACTTCCACAGTTACTGAAGCTTAACCTGATTGAATTAAGGACCTTGACTCCACCTGATCCTCAGAATCTCCCAAGGAATTATGATGTTAACGCCAGATGTGCTTTTTACTCCAATGCGCCTAGCCATACAACAGAGAAGTGCAGGGAATTGCACATGAAAGTTCAGGACTTAGTTGATTCAAAAGCTTTGAATTTTGCACCTCCTCCTAATGTCACAAAGAATCCAACACCGAATCAAGGTGGACCGAGGATTAATGCCATTGAAGAAGACCAACCAGCAATTCTGATTGATAACGTTGCAAGTATTCAAACACCACTAGCCGAAGTGAAAGCTCAGCTATTGAAGTGCTAAGTGTTTCCGGGTTGCGAGGCTCATTGTGAAGCTTGCCAAGTTTCTACCAATGGTTGTGCAAATCTGAGAAAAGGTATCAACAGTCTCATCAGGGAAGGCATCCTACAGATCACTTCAACGGTTACGACTTCTACAACTTCAGCAAACATCTCTCGTACAACATCAGCGAACAAAATTTCAAAGGAATCTCCTACAACATCATTCTAACGAGGTCTACTACAACAACAACAATCATCAATGACGATGTCTCAACAGTCACTATTTATTATGATCCAGCAACAGTTCATGTCCCGGATTCTTTCAACAACTTTCAGCAACATCGACATCAACATCAATAACTCCCTGCAACCATATCATCTCGAATTAGACCTCCTGTCACCATCTATTATGATCCATAAACTGTCACAATTCCTTCTTCCGCAGCAATCAGTTCGGTTACTATCACGGTGCCTGGACCAGTTCCATATGACAGCAGCAGTGTCGTGCCTTGGCACTATGGCTCAGATCTTTATTGCAACGGAAAGAAAGTCACTCTTGATTCTTCAACTTCTACACCACAGATTGATAATGTCAGGGGAGGCGGAGGCTTCACTCGAAGCGGACGTCTCTTCACTTCACAATTTCTGAGAGTTAATGCTGAAGCAGAAGCTACTGCCAAAGCAAAAGACAAGAATGTGGTGCCTGAAGAACCAATTTCCAAGGAGACTCAGAAGACGTCCTTTGATTAGGATGTGGACGAGTTCATGAGAATTATCAAGAAGAGTGACTATAAGGTTGTGGACCAGCTCCATCAGACACCCTCAAAAATCTCTATACTATCTCTGCTCATGTGTTCTGAAGCTCATCGAAATGCACTTCTCAAAGTCATGCACGTGGCTTATGTGCCGGAAGAGATTACAGTCAACCAGTTAGAAACAGTGGTTTCAAACGTCAATACTAGTCATGGACTAGGGTTCACTGATGCTGATCTGACTACGGAGGGCCGTAACCACAATAATGCTTTACATATTACCTTGGAGTGTAAAGGTGTTGTACTTTCTCATGTCTTGGTTGACACTGGGTCATCTCTCAATATCCTTCCTAAGAAAGCCTTAGTCAAGATGGAATATGATGGTCTTGCACTTCGCCCAAGTAACCTAGTTGTGAGAGCCTTTGACGGTTCTAAGAGATCAGTTCTTGGAGAGATTGAGCTGCCTGTGGTAATTGGCCCACAGATTTTCAAAACTACCTTCTATGTGATGGACATTCAGCCTTCCTACAACTATTTGTTGGGTCGACCCTGGATTCATGCCGCTGGCGCCATAACATTAACCCTTCACCAAAAGTTAAAATACGAGTGGGAGGGCCAAGTTATCATAATCTGTGGAGAGGAGGACATCTTCGTCATTCATCTAGCCACTTACAAGTACATTGAGATGGATGGGGAAATCCATGAGACAATAAGTCAGGGTTTTGAAGCTCTCAATGTCAATGAAGCAACAACTGAAGTGTCTGGTACTTCAATCTATTCTTACAAACAAGCTCGGAAGGTTGTTGTAGACGGGAATGCCCAAGGTTGGGGCAAGCTGCTGCAAGTTCAAATCAAGGAAGACAAGTTTGGTTTGGGTTACAGACCATCCCGATAGGTCCAAGAGGAGGCTGCTGAAGCTCCCAAGTTCATAAGTGGGGGAATGCTGACCCCGGATGCTATCAACAATGTGGAAGATGAGGCTTAAAGCGACTACAACCTGGAAAGCTGTATTCGTCCAAGAGTCCCAGGCCAACAAGTCCTCAACTGGTCTTCCCAGGAAATTATTAGGGTTACTGCTGCAGAGTAATTATTATTTCCTATTTAAGCATGCATCAAGTCCTGCATCTTGCATAAGGTGTCAGGACTCATTTTGTAATAGGGAAATATATGTATTTTGTGCAAATGAAATATTAATGAACAATGGACATCTTTTGCAAACAATTTTTTCGCTCACTGTCTTTCATTTTTGTTATTTTCGCACAAAACAATAAATGGAAATGTTTTCTTAATAAACTTCATTCACTTTTTCTAAATAAGATAAAATCAATCACTAAAATGAACAAATCTCAACCCTTGCAGAGATATCCCTCCAGATTGCACCGACAACGACACTACTATGACCTCGTATGACTTCGACAATCCGATTAATCAAGCAGATGATGGGGTTGAAGAAGACTATGATTTGCCTGAAGAGTTGGCCAGGTTGTTGAGACAAGAGGTAAAGGTGATTGATCCTCATCAGGAGGAGGTTGAGACTATCAATCTTGGTATTGAGGAAGATGTGAAAGAGGTAAAGATCGGGGCCATTCTGCAAATTCCAGTGAAAGAACAACTTATCAGTATGCTTCGAGAGTATGTCGATGTCTTTGCTTGGTCCTATCAAGATATGTCAGGTCTGGATACAGATATTTTCATGCACAGATTTCCATTGAAAGAAGATTGTCTGCCAGTTAAACAGAAGTTGCGCCGTACTCACCCAGATATGGCCATGAAAATCAAAGAAGAAGTACAAAAGTAGTGGGACGCCGGTTTTCTTGCTGTAACTAGTTACCCACCGTGGGTTGCTAACATTGTAACTATACCTAAGAAGGATGACAAGGTGTGTATGTGTGTCGATTACCGGGATTTGAACAGAGCAAGCCTGAAAGATGACTTCCCATTACCTCACATTGATGTATTGGTGGATAACACAACTCAGTTCTCGGTATTTTCTTTTATGGATGGATTTTCTAGATACAATCAGATTAAGATGTCACCCGAAGACATGAAGAAGACAAATTTCATCACACCCTAGGGCATGTTCTGCTATAAGGTAATGTCGTTTGGTCTGAAGAATGCCGGTGCAACATATCAACGGGCTATGGTAACATTATTCCATGATATGATCCATAAAGAAATCTAGTTCTATGTGGATGATATCATTGCCAAGTCCCTTACAGAAGAAAACCATTTGGTGAATCTGCTGAAATTGTTCAAGCGTCTGAGGAAGTATCAGTTGAAGTTGAACCCCAAAAAATGCACATCTGAGGTACGTTCTGGTAAGCTGCTGGGTTTTATTGTAAGTGAAAAAGGAATTGAGGTTGATCCCAATAAAGTCAAAGCTATTCACGAAATTCCTGCACCTAAGATTGAGAAAGAAGTTTGCGGGTTCTTAGGTAGATTGAACTACATCTCGAGGTTCATATCTCATCTCACTTCATCATGCGAACCCTTGTTCAAGCTGTTAAGAAAAGAGCTGAAATTCTGGTATGACAGACTCAGATGTCGAATATGATGTTGAGACATCTTATCTGTTCCTTATAAACATGGTAAGGCATACATATCAGTACTTAAATAATTCTGATATATCAGAGTCAAACATGCTTCAGGATGTTGTGACATCTGATAGGACATTCAGTTCAGGTACTGCATAAAACATAAAACATAAAAGATATAAAGAATACAGTAGAATTGTTAACCCAGTTCAATCAAATCAATCACCTCTGGGGGCTACAAAGCCAGGAAGGAAATCCACTATGTAGTATCAATTCAAAGACTTCTCAGCAAACACCTATAGTTTACAGTCTTCTCACTTAATCACTACCAATGCAAATTCTACTTAGGAACTCCTAAATATGAGAAACTCATCCTCACTTCCAATCACCTCAGTGATGTCTCACAGTTCTCAATTCTCAGTTGCTAATATTGACGACTTCATACCTTTACAACAATTCACAAATAGAATCCATACTTCCATGACAACAACTTAACCTTGCTTAGCAGCTTCAATTAAGTACAATACTTCTCTTGCTTACAAGCTTCGAGAATCACAGGTAAAACAACCACAATAGGGTTCCTTGTTACGCACAGCTGTCACAATAACACAACCCTAATAATGTTTACATTTTCGGTTGATTGGGTTAATTCTAAAACTAGGTTACAGGGTTTCTTTTATAACCTATTCCCAACTAGATTTGGGCCTAAACAATCACAACAATAGCTTCTACAAATATGCAGAAAAAATCTGCTACAAATATACCAAAAGATCTTTCAAATCGAACAACTCCTAAAATATCTCTAAATATAGAAACTCTATATTTTTCAATATTTGTCTTCAATTTAAATTGAGTCTTTAAGATCTTCTAAATCAACACCCTTTAAATAAGCGCCTTGGAGTGCTTATCTATTCACAATTAATTCCAGATAAATTCTCCTGAATTTACTCACTTCTGTTATGCATCATTTAAGTCTGGTAGCAGGTTTACGATGTCACAACATCTGGTGTGACATCCTGATGTCTTGACTTAAGTTCATTAACTTTTACTCTGTTTGTCAATGTCACAACATCTGGTGTGACATCCTGAACTAAGTTCAACACTTCTTGTTTGTCAAAAATTCTGCCAATTTTTAACATCTACAAACTCCCCCTTTGGCTAATTTTTGGCTAACACAATCTTCTGGTTTTATCAGAGTGCAGCAGAGTTTTATCAGAGAGCAGCAATGTTCTTTTCTGTTGAACCATGTGAGAGCTAATAATTTGCTCCCCCTCAAACCTGTATGTATACTGCTGTGACTTGTTCAACAGACCAAGACGTCATGATATTTGTCTTTGATATCTATCTGTAACATATGACAGTAATGTTGTCATGACAGTTGCAGATGTTTCAACATTTTCTTTGACATCTGTCTGTAACATATGACAGTAATTCTGTCATGACATTTGCAGATGTTTCAACATCTTCTTCAGTATCTGCCAATTATTATAACCACATTTATCTGTGCCACCATGTCAGGACATCGTGTTTGACATGTTCTTCCAGAATCTATACCATGTTAATTTAACATATGGAACTTCTTATTCAACATTTTCAAGCCATATTAGTTTTTACCAAACATAATGACAATCATAAAATAATAGAATTAACAATCTCCCCCTTTGGCTTATTTTGGCTAAAACCAATTTACATACAGGTGTAGCAGTACCTCATGTAGAAGTTCCTTAACATCACATCTTCATATCAGACCTCAATAGTACACACTATTAATTCTCCCCCTTTTTAGCCATAAAAAGACAAAGGTACCATAATAACCATAGAGGTATATAATCTCCATAAGCTTGAAACATACACAAGCTTCACAATCCCTCAAGAATCAAACATAAACTGCAGAGAGCAGCTTTATACAATATAGCCTTCTAGACTCCTAGGATACTCCTTATCTGGTTAAGGTATTACTCCCCCTTAACTCCACAAAATCAGTTTCACATACTTGTAACACACTCCCCTAGTCTAGGATACTCCATGCTTCTCTGTACATTGATGAAAGGAAAACATAAGACGTATCTTCATGTCTTCAAGAGCTCACCCTCTGTTCAATTCACAATTGAACACATTCACTTCTTGTACCAAAGCATACCTGATTACTTTCTTGGTTTGTAGTTACCACAGACTACACAAGATGAACATCTTCTAGCACACAAGTTCTTGACACTAAGCCTTTACACACCAAAGGCCATACAATCCAGATAAAACACATCCAAACTAATTATGACATTAGAATGAATGTCCACAAACAAACTTCCAAGCAATCAATACCTGATATACTTCAGTCTCTTCTACATGTTTCTTCCAATATAGATCATTTACTTCATCATTCTCCCATATGATTAGGTAGTCTAATAATAGAAACCATGTAGATAAACACCCCAGATAATGTACTAACACTTAGTTATAACATTTTTCATACACCAAGACCTTATCACCATGATCCTAGATGTGCTCCACCAACTGTACTTACTATAGCATAGTAATCCAAGAACTGAAAATCTTCAACTACACTGTGCTACCAGTTAGAATCAGAAATCCAGAAAGAGTGATAAACTCTCATCTATCTTCAAGAAGAATAAATCCCCTTGAGTCTTCAACTCATCACTCCTCTGCCCAAGAGCAATTTGTTCCAAGACAATCCTCAAGAACAACCAGCTGCCACACTCTGATTATCTTGATTCTTCGAATCCACATTAAAGATCAACCAATTACCACATTTTGATCACCTCCTTTATAAATCCTCATATGAAAAAGCCAATTGCCACATTTTTCTTCTTCACGTTTATAATAAATCTTCCAAAGATATCCTGATCAATAAAGTTGATCTTCACCAAGATGTCAAGATAATAGGCCTTATGAAGCATTCAATCCCTATAGATCATTCTATCTTAATTTATGTGTCACTTCACTAATTAGACTCTGATGTTGAACTAGATGTTTGAACATTATTAGCCCACATCCATCTGTTAAATTCAGGTCATTCTTCTGCCACTTGAAAGAACCTCCTTCCTTTATAGAACAAGAGTTCCATGCTCTCATAGACTTGATTTATCCATCAAGTTTGAGTAAACAACCTCCATTCTATTGGTTTTGCAGAAATTCCTACCGATAACACATATTGATGAGAAACTTCCAATGTTTCTCCAAAGTCTTCAAACCTACCATTGTCTGATTATTCAGAAAGAATAGTTAAGAACTACACCTCATAACTATACCAAGGATGCCACCTTTCCTTAAGTAAGGCAGTCTTAACAAATTTATGATATTGCCACCTATCTTAACTCCATGATGAGCATTCTGGACTGCACCTAGATCAAAATTAAACCAATCCAAGTAGTCATCAAGATTATGATGTGTTCATGGTATTTCATCTCCATCTTCAGAATCAACAATATCCAGACTAGTTCTTGCCAAGAAACTTTCCAGAAATACACAACTCCTGTCACACAAGACTGAAGCCAATTCTCAAGCTAACTCCCAAGAAATAACAGATGCTACAGCTTATGCAATACCCCTCCCATGATTCTGCACAAACTCTGATGATAAGATGTTCCAAACATCTTTTTGAACATCACCAATCTTGAATCACAAGGATAATCAATCAAATATTTGTGACTCCACAAACAACAATTGATCTTAAATCCTTGTATAATAACCCTATCAGATAGTTCTACACAATCTAATCTTTTAATTTTGAAGGATTTTAAGGTTAGCTCCAGATAAGATTAGCAAGATCTCCTCATGTCATGGATAAACAATACTCCAGCTGAGAATAAACTCCACTAATTCTCAAATTCACACCCCTGATGAACATACTCTCAAACCGAAAAACAATCAAGAGTTTTACAAATTCATATACACTAGTTCTCTAAGAATACCACAAAGAGCACAACTGATAAATATCCTTATATATCCATACAAGACACACTTGATTTTATATTCCAAAACAGATGCTCTTAGTTTGCTTGCTACAAAGGGTTCATACTGCCACTATCCATGACTAGTAGTAGAAGAAACTACCAGTTCAACAACCATTCTGATCAGACCTCCCAATCTGACATTCTTCCCTTGCTCTTAGCAATTGTTGGTCACATTGCTAGCTTTAATCATGACCAAAGTCATGCATTTATCACACACATTTGTAGATACATTCAGAAGCTTCCTTTATCTACCAATAGACATGATTGTTTCAATATCATTTAGGACTTCAACACAGAGCTCCAAAGACAATCTCTAAGGATCACACCTTCAGTAGCTAATTCAGGTCATCACAGACTAAAACACCATGAAGAGAAATATACGGCCACAAAGAGAAAAGTAATTTCTCAACACTTCTTGAATTATGATTTTTAGACTGTAGTTCTGCACTTTTACATCAGACATATACATAATCCTCCATTAATGTATTTTCTCATTGGTTAAAAGCACAACATCTTTCAAAGACAGATAAACATTTAGCTCCTGTCAGAGTATTCACTATCGGTTAGATGCATATCCTTATCAATAGCAGACAAATACTCAACTCCTGTCAAGGTTTTTATCATATGTGATAAGGTAACCTTCTCACACAAGGTAGGAGATTTGGTTTGACATTCATTTCCTGCACACCTGTGGCACTTGCTAGTCCCTATTTTATTAATCCACACAACCTATCACTTCAAATTAGGTAAGTGGCTTGACCTGATATTCCACCATGAGCACAACTAACTTCCTTGGTTGAAGACTCAACATTTTTTAGATGATGTTCCAACATCAGATCTGACAACAATCTCAAACAAATTGATTTGACATTTACTATGGTTTTGGGGGTAACAACAGTAGTAATCCATGTACAACTCTTTGCAGAGGGTACGAGAGTTCACCAGAAGTTAATCATCCTTTTCTATCAGACCCAAATACATGCAGTGACTTGCATGATACATACCATTAACATGTCTACATATTATACTCTTCATACGGGGACATCACATAATCGGGCCTAAGCTTGATGAAGAATTCCCTTGATCATACACCAATAACTATGGTTATTAGCAACACACTCCCACTTTATTAAACTTGAGACCTTCAACACATAGCATAGATGCCTCCTCTTCCAGGTTAGGAGTAGGTTCCAAACATATGTGATCATCACACATTTGTCTAGCACCCAAAGCATCCATCATGTTAGCAGGATATCACACCAGTTTCCTTCTTCTGGAACACAAAACTAAGCTTGGTTCTGAAACATTACTGCTTTCAAGATTACTACCTTTTCTTCAATCAGCTCCAACTGAAGTGCTATAACATTATGAAAGATACTTCTCACAAATACAATCGTCAGTAGTATCTCAAAGAGTATTCAACTTCATAGCTTCAGAGATCCTAAAAAAAAACCACAATCTTTTAGGTCTTTGACTCAACATTTACCATAAACTGCTGATGTGTAGCGTGGTGTCAAGACATTAGGATTGACATATCAACTCAGCTTCTTTCTTGATGAAACTTCCTTCAGTTCATGATTTAGACAATCAGAAACATGTATCTTCACAAGAGAAATTATCTTCAGCTATACCTAAACTACATTGGACACCATAACCAGGAAGAATATCCTAATTAGGTCACCATAAATAAGCTTAAGAGATAACTTATCAAGATCTTCACTCCCGCATGAAAGATTTGATAATTATCTCTTTTGCTTTGGCTCCAACCTCTTCTTTCACCAGGAATCTCTCATCAAGAAACACAACATTCTGAACTAAGTGTTCTCCAGTTCTATAATCTCATGATAGAACATCAAACATGACATTATGAACTGAAGCTTTACAACAACCTTTGTATGAAGTACTGGGGAACCACTATCAAACACAACAACAATCAAACATATCACATCATAAATAATAGAGCAATTCCTTGGAGATAAATAAACTCCTCCACAGTAAGATCCTCCAAAAGATATTGAAACACTATGTCAAGACATCTTATCTGACATCAGCAAACCTATGTGAATAAAACACCATTATACCATATTCCTTATAAATTGTATGATCATCAATTCAGATACAAATATAACTCCCCATACAAGAACAACCAGAACATTTCCCAACCACAGTGCATTTAATCCAAGTAACACACAAACTTGGTATAACTTCAGAATATATCATAGGCACATGCAGCAGTACAGAAGTTGAAACCAAACCTCACAGAAAACAAAACACAAGCCTCCTTCAAATATAGAATTCTCTGAACCAAGATGTCAGGACATTCTGTCTGACATCATAACTACACAGCAATTCACCAACAAATTTCCAGTCATGATAACACCAGACTGGTCCAATATACACCATATGATGAATAGTTCATCCTCCACTTCTAGGGACCATTCAAACGCCAATATGAACCTCTCAAGTTCCAACAGCTTTTCATTATATCATCCTTCTTCCTTTACCATGAACCAGAAAGTATCCCCCTTAGATCTCATCCAGAAACAGACCAGGATGCCTGCTCTGATACCAATTAAAATTCTGGTATGACAGACTCAGATGTCGAATATGATGTTGAGACATCTTATCTGTTCCTTATAAACATGGTAAGGCATACATATCAGTACTTAAATAATTCTGATATATCAGAGTCAAACATGCTTCAGGATGTTGTGACATCTGATAGGACATTCAGTTCAGGTACTGCATAAAACATAAAACAGAAAAGATATAAAGAACACAGCAGAATTGTTAACCCAGTTCAATCAAATCAATCTACTCTGGGGGCTACCATGCCAGGAAGGAAATCCACTATGTAGTATCAATTCAAAGACTTCTCAGCAAACACCTATAGTTTAAAGTCTTCTCACTTAATCACTACCAATGCAACTTCTACTTAGGAACTCCTAAATATGAGAAACTCATCCTCACTTCCAATCACCTCAGTGATGCCTCACAGTTCTCAACTCTCAGTTGATGATATTGACGACTTCATAACTATACAACAATTCACAAATAGAATCCATACTTCCATGACAACAACTTAACCTTGCTTAGCACCTTCAATTAAGTACAATACTTCTCTTTCTTACAAGCTTCGAGAATCACATGTGAAACAACCACAATAGGGTTCCTTGTTACGCACGGCTGTCACAATAACACAACCCTAATAATGTTTACATTTTTGGTTGATTGGGTTAATTCTAAAACTAGGTTACAGGGTTTCTTTTATAACCTATTCCCAACTAGATTTGGGCCTAAACAATCACAACAATAGTTGCTACAAATATGCAGAAAAAATCTGCTACAAATATACCAATAGATCTTCAAATATAAAAACTCCTAAAATATCTCTAAATATAGAAACTCGATATTTTTCAATATTTGTCTTCAATTTAAATTGAGTCTTTAAGATCTTCTAAATCAGCACCCTTTAAATCAGCGCCTTGGAGTGCTTATCTATTCACAATTAATTCCAGATAAATTCTCCTGAATTTACTCACTTCTGTTATGCATCATTTAAGTCTGGTAGCAGGTTTACGATGTCACAACATCTGGTGTGACATCCAGATGTCTTTACTTAAGTTCATTAACTTTTATTCTGTTTGTCAATGTCACAACATCTGGTGTGACATCCTGAACTAAGTTCAACACTTCTTGTTTGTCAAACAGTCAGGTGGAACGATGACTGTCAGAGAGCTTTTGACAAGATCAAAGAATATCTGCAAGAACCTCCAATTCTCATGCCTCTAGTCGAAGGAAGACCTCTAATCATGTACCTGAGAGTATTAGAAGACTCGATGGGGTGTGTATTGGGCCAACATGACGAGTCTGGTCGAAAAGAGTATGCAATATACTACCTAAGCAAAATGTTTATCGACTGTGAAAAATGTTATTCACTGCTCGAGAAAACATGCTATGCTTTAGCGTGGGCTGCTCGTCGATTAAGACATTATATGTTGACTCATACTACCTTATTGATCTCAAAGATGGGTCTAGTCAAGTGCATATTTGAGAAGCCAGCACTTACCGGAGGGGTTGCCAGGTGGCAAATGATTCTAACAGAATATGACATTTAGTACACCTCTCAGAAAACCATCAAGGGCAGTGTACTCTCTGACTATCTGGCTGAGCAACCCATTGATGATTACCAGCCTATGAGATTTGATTTTCCTGATGAAGACATCATGTTCTTAAAAGCAAAAGATTGTGAAGAGCCCATCTACACTGAAGGGCCTGACCCAGAAGAAGCATGGACTATGATGTTTGATGGGGCAGTTAGTTGCAACGGTCGTGGGGTTGGTGCAATGCTTATTACACCTAAAGGGGTTCATATTCCTTTCTCAGCAAGGCTCACCTTTGCTTGCACTAACAACGAAGCAGAATACGAAGCTTATATCATGGGTCTTGAGGAAGCTATTGACCTCAGGATCAAAACCTTGAATGTATTTGGAGATTCAGCTTTGGTAATCAACCAGACCAACGACAAGTGATACACTCATCAGGAGTATCTGATTCCCTACCGTGACAATACGAGGAGATTGTTGACCTTTTTCACAACAATTAAGCTTGAATACATCCCTTGAGATAAAAATCAGTTTGCAAACGCTTTGGCCACCAATTCATCTATGATCAAAGTACAAGCTGCCAATTATGTACCTCGGATTCTGGTATCCAGACTGGACATACCGACATATGTATTCTCTATGGACACTGTCACTAATAACAAGCCTTGGTTCCACGACATCAAAAGCTTCTTAGAAACTCAGACATACCCACCCGGGGCACCGTCCAATGATAAGAAGATATTAAGAAGGATAGTCGGCATTTTCTTCCTCAATGCTGATGTTTCTTTGTACAAGCGAAACTTCGACATGGTCTTGCTCAGATGTGTTGACAAGAAGGAAGCAGACCTACTGATGCACGAAGTACATGAAGGTTCTTTCGGTACCCATTCCGGAGGACATGCAATGGCAAAGAAATTGTTAAGATCAGGTTACTATTGGATCACAATGGATGCAGACTGTTGTGCCTATGCCAGAAAATGCCACAAATGCCAGATCTACGCAGATAAAGTGCATGTACCTCCGAATCCTTTGAATGTAATGTCTTCACCTTGGCCCTTCGCCGTGTGGGGAATTGACATGATTGGAAAGATTGAACCAACTGCTTCAAATGGTCAAAGATTCATCCTGGTAGCCATTGATTAATTCACCAAATGGGTTGAAGCAGCTTCGTATGCAAATGTCACCAGATAAGTGGTAGCTAGATTTCTGAAAAGGGATATCATTTGTCGATATGGAGTTCCCAAGCGAATCATTACTGATAATGGTTCCAATTTGAACAACAAGATAATGGCAAAACTTTGTTGGGACTTCAAAATTCAACATCACAACTCTTCTCCTTACAGACCAAAGATGAATGGCGTTGTTGAGGCGGCTAACAAGAATATTAAGAAGATTATGCAAAAGATGGTAGTCACCTACAAAGACTGGCACGAAATGCTACCATTTTCCTTGCATAGGTACCGAACCTCTATCAGAACATCTACTGGGGTAACACCTTATCAGCTTGTGTATGGTATGGAAGTTGTCCTACCTGTTGAAGTTGAACTACCCTCCTTACGGGTAATGATGGATGTGAAACTGGATGAAGTAGAATGGGTCTGATCCCGATACAATATACTGAGTTTGATTGAAGAAAATAGATTAGTAGCCATTTGTCATGGGCAGTTATATCAAAAGCGAATGAAGAAAGCCTTCGATCAGAAAGTCAGACCTCGGGAATATCAAGTGGGAGAGCTTGTTTTGAAAAGACATTTGTTGCACCCCAAAATTTGCCCTCCCCTAGTCAAGGCAATGTTTCCCAAGGATCCTCTCGAGGTTTACAAGGTTCACAAGGTATCCCAAGAGGTTCACAAGGTTCACAATTAGTTAGAAAGTTTGGAAATTCCCTCAGACAAAGCCTCCTCCTAAGCAATGCACCCTAAACTAGGGTTTTGAATTTCATCAGGCTAAATGGACTTTCAATGCTTCAAGTTAGCTTCATAACATCACACATGTCTTCAAGAATCCCTATGTCAAGTTTCAAGGCTTTCCCAAAAATTTTGCTCAGTCAGATGATCAGATAGGCTAAAATCAGTCAAAGTAGTTAAAAAGTCAAACTAAGGTCAACTGGTCAAACCTAAGTCAAACTTCATGATTTTTAGCCAACATCAAGTATGTGAAGTAAAATTCATCATTTGATCAAGGGTTGATCATGATTCATCAAGCAGATTTCAGATCATCAAGAATCAAGAGTTTCTAAATTAGAGTTTTCACAGGAAAAGTCAACTGAACTTTGACCATCCATAACTTTCACATGCTTCATCAAATTTTTTCCATCCAAAGCTCATTTTTAAGGAAATTGAATTCTATAAAACTTTGTATCTCACAAGCCAAGCCTAAAAATTCTTCATTTGGAAGGTATGAGCTAAGACATTATAGGTCATTTTAAAAGTCAACAAAAAGTCAACATTTTCCAAAGGGCATAACTTGAAAATGGTAAAAGATATCGACATGAGACCAAAGAGGTTTGTTAGAGGACTATTTAAGCTTTCCAAAATATCAAAGAACACATTCATATCCTTAAAAATGATGGATTTGTGTCTTTGCAAAGTTGGGAAATTTTTGAGAGGTTTATTGAGCAAATGGGGTCTTAGAACCAATTCTTTCCACACGGGCTTGCATTTTTATGACCCAATATTTACCATGACATCATGCACGAATTAAATATCATTTATTCATATTTTTATTAGTTTATTTTTATTTATTTTGATTTTATACATTAAAAATCATTTTAAATCAAAATAAAATATGAAAACTCAATATTTGAATGTGATTCTTCTTCTAGAAAGTCTTAAAAATCATTCAAAGATGATTGAAATCATAAAATTCATGCTCAACCAAATTGGAAAGGATTTGTTTGATTTTTTTACCAAAATAGCAAGTTGATTTCTTCATGATCAAGTCACTCAAAAAAGCCCATAAATCCACAAACGTTTGACCTATTTTACATCACTATATGTACACAAGCTGATCACAAGAATAAGGGGACGAAAATTCTGCCTCCAAGAACACCATTGAATTCCAAATTTTCACACAAAAGGTCACATTCGGTTTTTGACTTTGAGACATTTTCAAGGCAAAACAAAGGTTGCTTTAGCTTCCTTGAGACTCACTGATCATGTTTCGATCATCCCCAACATCAAAACCATTACATATTACATAAACTGAATCAATGTTATTGCACTTTTATGATTTTTTCATTTTCTAATATTTGTGCATGATAAATTGTGTTTGATGGTTTTTTTATGTTTGTAATGAGCTCAGGAACGTTTCTGGATAATCTAATTTGAGTTTCGATGCAGGACCAGGAAGTTACCATTGTTAGGGTTTAGGGTGACCGTTTAGGGTTTCTCCATTAAACCAATATAAATGAATTCTAAAGACGTCATTGAACTGGATTTGATATATGGATCATGTTTATATAATAAATTTATTGAAATTTTACGCATTATAAGAGATTCAATTTCGCAGGTGCTTGAAGGAAAGAATTCGTAGGAAAATTCATAAATATATTCGCATGAAATATTGCAGGTATGATGAAGAAGATGAAGATGCTTGGCACGTAGCTGGAATTTGAATCTTAGACATAATATTTTATTATTTTGTTTGCATATTATATCAGCTAATGTTGCTTGACCCAGTGGTAATGGTTTGCGTGTGTTATTATTTGTGACCTTGGTTCGATTCTTGGTGACAACATCCTTTTTGTTGATTTTTCCAATATTCAACTGATTTAATATATTTATGTTTAATTGGTGATTAGTTTGCAGACGTGCCCCATGTGGCTTAGTGGTTGGAGTTTTTGGTTGTTGGTTGATGGGCAAGGGTTCGAATCCAGGTTCCCACATTTTTGTTCATAATTGTTTTGTTTTAGCAGGATTATAATATAATTAATTTGTTCCATAATGCTATCATCAGCGCGTGCTGGCCTGATTGGTTTTGATGTTGTGTATTGAGGTAAGGGACCTATGTTCAAATCCCAGGTCCTATCTTTTACGGGCTTTTCCTCATTTGTTTCTTATTTTAACTATTTTCTTATTTTTTTTAATTTAATTCAATATAATTAAAATAGTTTTTAAATAATAATTAATAATATTCTCATAAAACTTTATATTTTCAAAAATCATATTTTATTTTCTTAAATTTAAATTATTTGTACTTATTTCATAATATGTTTATATATATAATTATTTTTTTTTGTAAATAGATTAATAATATATTTTTATAATCAAAACCCTAATTTTCAAAACCCTAATTTTCTTAAACATTAACCCTAATTTTTTGTCAAAACCTAATTTTTATCTTAACCTTAATATTTAACCTATTTTTTTTATAAACCCTAATTATTAATCATTATTTTAATATGTAAATAGTTTATTATTTGTTTATTATTACTAATCTTATTCTTCTAATTAATTCTTAAAAACTTTTCTAACATTAATTTTTCTTGCTAAAATTCTTAATTCTTATTTATTTTATGATTCTAACCTTTATTCTTATTTCTTATTATTACTAATATTTAATTATTGCTTATTTATTAGTTATTATTCTATTTATCATTATTATTATTTCTCAATTATATTGTAATTGTCCCAAAGCCTTGTAATATTTTTAGGTTTATATTTTTTTTGCTTTATTTATTATAAATATATTTATTGTATAGTTAGTAATTTAGGGAGTGTATAACATGTTTGTAATTAAAATCAATTTAGAAAATTAACTTAAATAAGATAAATATTTGAAAATAAACACGCACACACGTAAGTCGATCTTTGATCGCCATCTTGCACTTCCTAGGGTTGCCTCTCAGTTGCCGATTTCAAAAGGTCAAGTAGGGTGTCTTAAGCAATGTCCCTTCATAAATATCATCAAGTCCCTATAGTTTTAAAGATCAAGTCCCTTCGAGGTTGCCTACGATAAATGATCTTGTCCCTTCGAATAAAAGATGATAAGTCCCTATGAATTGCTAATGACACCTTACAGTTGCCTATATCCAGATGTCCCTACACATGTCCCTTAATACATCCAAGGTAACGACTACCTATTCCTTAATAATAGGGATAGTCTTACCATTGAAAGAACATAAGAATAGTAAAGACTTAATATAGGGTAGGTTTCTCTTAATTACTTTCTCACACTTCAAAATACTATTTACACCCCACTTTTCAAACCAATTTTCAAAAAATAAGGCTTTGTATACATCCATACGAGGATCATTGCAAAGTACTTAGAATTTTTTCTAAATCACACACTACACTCTTGCAAACAAACAAAGTGAGCTAAGTAACTAAGAGCCCATGGATAACCATGGATATAAAGGGTGCTAACACCTTCCCTTTGTATAACCTACCCCCCAAACTCAAGTCTTTTCAAAAATCGGTATTTCCTGTTCTTTTATGTCCCTTCCTTATGGATAAAATAAAAGTCGGTGGCAACTCTTGTTATCCGTAACATGACTAAAAGTCAGTTCTCCCACCGTGTTACAGAACTGGCGACTCTGCTCGGGACTTACTTAATAAAAGAGGTGTACCCTTAGGAATTATATCACTTTAAATTTGTTTGCCTTGTTTTCTTTACTTTACTTGTTGGGGCTCTTATGTGTGAAAGATCCTAACCCAGATCTAGTGTACCTTAGGTAAATGGCAATAGACCAAGGAAACTGTACGGCGTATACCGATATGGTTGATCTGGTGGCCATAGTTAGTGTGACTTCTTGGTTGGTGCTTATATTCCTTAAATAAGTTGAGGATAATATGAGGCTGCCATATGTTGTCAATACACTAACTAACTTTCAGAACCTTAGTCATCCCATCTTGGCCTTTAGAAAGTAGTGAGATAGCCGGCTTTGGTGAAGACTGAAGTTGGTTGATACTCGATACTACGCTCATTGAGATCCTAAACTTGGAGGGTTTTGGTTGGCAAGTAAGTTGCCTAATGAACAACCACCCTTGGGAAGGATCAATGATATTGAGATCCCTTAGAACCTGGTTACTTTTGTAGGATAGGATGAACCAACTAACTTCAGGGGAGGGTACTTACCTTTAAACCTCATGCAAGCCTTCAAACTTAGGTCTATTGTGTGACTTGTTTGTGTGTGCCACATGTTTGTGATTGAGCATAACATCATAGCATCATCATGCATCATAAGCATAGCATTTTCACTAACCATTTCAAGGACCAAAGGATTTATCTTTGTTCTTTGTTTCAGGTCATGGCTTCTGCTCGTAGGAATACTATCCGGAACAACTTTGTAGGGATACCTCCTAAGCTTAAGGAATTGGTCTCTCAAGTTTCTGAAAACTCCCAATTCATCAAGAGGCATTGTCACCTACTAGATCTAGTCACTTCAGGGTTCAATGAAGACATGATGAGTGTCCTATTTCAGTTCTTTGATCCTAAACATCATTTCTTCACATTCCCTGACTATTAGCTGGTTCCTAAAATGGAAGAGTTCTCCAAGCTACTGGGTATACCTATCTTTGATCAGAAACTCTTCACAGGCTTAGAAAAAGAGCCTAAACCTGAAGTCATTGTTGCAGCCTTACATTTGAAGAAATCAGACATTGTCCTAGAAACGAGAAGCGGAGTTAAGGGTATTCTTGCCAAGGTATTGATGGAGAAAGCTCAAGTGTTCTTGAAGGCTGTGAGTCATGATGCTTTTGAGGAGATATTAGCCCTATTGATCTATGGCTTAATGTTGTTCCCCAATCCAGACCAGTTCATAGACGTACACGTCATCAACATATTTATGACTCGCAATCCAGTGCCTACATTACTTGGAGACATATTACATTCTCTCCATACCCGTACTACGAAGGCACGAGGAACTCTGATGTGTTGCATACCTCTACTGTCCAGGTGGTTTATTTCTCACCTTCCTCGATCAGTGATGAAGAATGAACAAGGGTTCAGGTGGTCTAAGAGGATTATGTCACTTTCCCATTCAGATATTCATTGGTGCTCTCGATCTATGGAGAATGTTACTATCATTGACCGTTGTGGGGAGTTCCCTAATGTGCTACTCCTTGGCATAAGAGGGGGCATTACCTACAATCCTTCTTTAGCTCTACGTCAGTTTGGTTATGCTCGGAGTGATGGTCCTCATGACATGCTTATTCAGGGTATTATGTTCGACTACGACAACAATCTTCAAGGTTACCGTCAAAGGTTTATACGAGCATGGGGTAAAATGAACAAGGTTGACAGCAAGACTCTGGAACCAAAGTACACCATTCCCATGGAACCTTATCTCAGATGGGTACGAGCACGTGCTCAGACTCTTATGATGCCATATCCTGCTATCCTGCCAGTTACCATGGAGCCTGTTGCTGAAGGAGATACTCCTTATATCATTCTTCACCCAGACATTCCCACTGACATGGAAGAGTTACAGAGGTCCTGGATCCAGTTGAAGGAGCAAAGGGATACTTTTGAGACTCATTTCAAATCTAGTCAAGAAAGAATCCTGGAGATGACAAGACAACTTCACGAGGAGAGGAATCTCAACTCATACCTCAACACAAAGAGGAAACGTCCATGGGAGACTTAAAACCCCATCTTTGTATTCATTTCATTTTTGTTGTAAGCCCAAGAGGAAAACAAGTTTATTGATTACTAATAAAAGTTTACTTTCTGGTTGTTTAAACAAATTTAAATCTTGCGGTCCTTGAAAACATTGCATATGCATTTACATACCATATCATTGCATCACAGGTTTCTTATGAACAAGTATCTTATCTTCTCGCTGTTTATTTCAACAGAAATGGCTCTTGAACAGACTGTCAAGGATCTCCAGGATCAGAATGCACAATTCCAAGAGTTAATCTTGAACTTGTCCAAGGGACAAGATGAGTTGAAGACACTGCTGGCTAAGAAGAAGAAGAAGACTAGAAAATCAGGAGTCCTTATCAACCTGGGAAGGAGATTCAGAGGTCTTATCAAGACAAAAGAAGAGGTTGAGGATTCGGAGTCTGAGAATTTTGAGAAAGAGGGAGGTAGTCTCCATGATACTGTGGGAGATTCTGATTCTGAGGCAAATTATTATCATGATCCTGCTAGTGAGGAGAAGTACAAGATGTTGGTAGACAAAATGAACGCTATGGATCTACAAAAATCCTCTGGGCTTGATTTTGAAGATCTGAGTTTAGTTTTTGGAGTGGTTATACCTATTGGCTTCAAGGTTCCTATTTTTGTGGTGTATGATGGTGTTTCATGTCCTAAGTTGCACCTAAGATCCTATGTCCGGAGGATCTAACCACATACTGCTGATAAGTAATTGTGGATTCATTTCTTCCAAGAGAGCTTGTCTGGAGCTCAATTGGAATGTTACTATCAACTGGAAAGTGTTTATATTCGTGATTGGAATGATCTTGCTGAGGCCTTCTATAGGCAATACCAATATAATGCTGATTTAGCACCAACTCGCATGCAGCTCCAAAGCATGTCTATGGGTGCTAAGGAGAGTTTCAAGGAGTATGCCCAGAAATGGAGAGATCTGGCTGGCAAAGTTCAACCTCCTCTGACTTACAGAGAGCTGGTGGATATGTTTATGAGTACGCTGAGTGGTCCTTTTTATATTCACCTCACTAGAAGCTCATCATCTGGTTTCACTGAGCTGATAATGACTGGAGAACTTGTGGAAAGTGGTATAAGAAGTGGTAAGATACAGGTGAGTGCCTCTTCATCAAGCACTGCTAAGAAGCCCCCTAGTGGAAAGAAGGAGTCTAATGCTGTGTATGGTCAACATAGTCGTAACAGGAGTCACCAATCTGTGGGAGCAGTTCACATCTCCAATCCTGCTCCTGCAGCACCAGAGCCACAACAAAAGAATCAACAGAAGCCTAGAAGACAGTTCACCAAGATCAACATGTCACTGGCCCAAGCCTTGCAACACATATTGAAATGGGAACGAATTACTTTGAGGGATCCTCCTCAGAATCCTAATACTTCCTCTACTCGGTACAATCCTAATAAAAGATGTGCATATCATTCTAATAGTCCGAGACATGACACCAACAACTGTTGGGTGTTGAAAAACAAGATTCAAGACATGATCGAAGCTAGGGAAATTGAATTTGACCCTCCTGGGACCCCAAATGTGATCACTGCTCCTATGACCAATCATGAGAAGACTGTTAATGTTGTTGATGAGGTTTCCTATGTCTCCTCAGTAGCAGATGTGACTACTCCTCTATCCATTATCAAGAAGAAGCTGGTGCAGGCTGGATTCTTTCCAGGTTGCAACGAAGACTGTTTCTATTGTGCCTATAAACCTGATAGCTACTGGATGTTGAAAGATGGTATTCAATGCCTCATGGACAATTACACTATATTATTTGAAAGGACTCCTTCTGTAGAAAGTATGTGTGAACATCTGACTCGAAGTACGAAGCTTGAAGATGTAGCTATGGTTGATAAAGTACCAGTGAAGATTACCTCCAAAGGCCCTGCCAGGATCACTTCTAAAGGTCCTGTTAGGATTACTGCTGAAGGCCTTGTGAAGACTGTTGCTGAAGTTAGAATGACTCCCATGATCATTACCACTCACGGCCTTGTTCCTTATACTTCTGATAAAGTTATACCCTGGAATTATGGTTCTGATGTTTACATCCATGGTGTCAAGCAAGAACCTCTGGCTGATGCACCTGTTACTGATGTTGGTCTTGATATTGGCAACATTGCTGGATCTAGTATGATTACTAGAAGTGGAAGAGTTTTCTCCCCTCAAGCTACCTCCAAAAGTGCAATTACTCCAACTACTACCTCCACTGCTGGGCCAAGTACTGATGCCCGGGGCAAGGGTCCTGTAATTGAACCTGTGCAAGCTGAGGCACCAACTGCTGAAAATTTTTCTAAACAGATGGAAAAAGTACTGAAGATCATTCGCAAGAGTGATTATGATATTGTTGACCAGTTGGGGCATACTCCCTCCAAAATCTCCATGTTATCTTTTTTGTTGTGTTCTGAGGCTCATGTTAAAGCCTTAATCAAGTTCTTGAAGACTGCTCATGTACCGAATGAGATTTCTGTGGACCAATTTGAGAATTGTGTTGCATATCTGACTAGTGATAATGGTTTAGGCTTTTTTGATGTTGATCTGACTCCTGCCAAGGGGAATCATAACAGAGCTCTGCATATTTCCATTGAATGTAGGGGCACTACCTTGTCTCATGTACTGGTGGACAATGGGTCTTCGTTAAATGTGCTCCCTAAAGAGGTTCTGGACAAGCTCAGTCCTGAAGATGTTGTGTTAAGGCCAAGTGATGTGGTGGTGAGGGCCTTTGATGGTTCAAGAAGAGTGGTACATGGAGAAGTAGATCTCCCAATCAAAGTAGGCTCTCAGGTCTTTAACTCTAATTTCTATGTGATGGATATTCGTCCTGCATATTCTTGTTTGCTTGGGCGCCCTTGGATCCATGGGGAAGGTGTTGTGACATCTACCTTACATCAGGAGCTGAAATATCCAGTGAAGAACAAAATTGTCACTATCTATGGTGAAGAAGAGTACATGGTGAGCCATGTGAATACTTTCAAATATGTAGAAATGGAGGGTGAGATGGTTGAAACTCCGTGTCAAACATTTGAAGTTGTTCCTTGCTCTGCTTCTGAAGGAGTTCCTATGGTTACTAACATACCTCCTGCAATGGCCTCTCTCAAAGATTCTAAGGCTGTGGTTGCAAAATATGGTTCTGCTATTTGGGGTCAGCTTCCCAACATCCCTTACAAGTCTGACAAGTTTGGTTTGGGTTTCACTGCAGAATCTCAGAGGGTTGTTCGTCGTGCTCGTGCTGTTCATATCACCAATCAAGGGATCATCAAAGATCAAATCAATGTTGTGGGTGACTATAATGAAGACTACAACCTGGATGATTGGATCTTTCTTACCGTGGGTGATGGGCTCAACAACTGGAAGACTGAAGACGTTATTCCTATATCCTTTAGTCAGGAGTAAATATTATTACTGTGTTTTTATTTTAAGTTTGTAATTTCGAACAATTAAACTTTTAAGCCTTGTGTCTTGCCCGGGGCATAATGGTATGCTTGTTTCGGGATGTCATTTCATCTGCATACTTCATTCAATAAAATCAATGGACGTTTCGTTTTCGTAAATATTGTGCTCCTTTTTCTTCTTTTATATTTTATTTCTGTTTTATCAGCTATGTGTTCTTACACACACCCACATCACTAAAATGCAGATCTTCATCCACTATGGATCCTGTTGATAACAGTTCCATTATTTCCAATTATAATCAAGCTGAAGATGGAAAGGTGGAAGATTGTGAAGTACCTGTAGATCTTGCTAGGTTATTACAACAAGAAGAGGAAGCTATACAGCCACATGAAGAGCCAATCGAAGTTGTGAATCTGGCAACTGAAGAAAACAGGAAAGAGGTCAAGATAGGAGCTGAGTTAGAGGATGGTGTTAAGAGCAGACTAATTCAGATATTACGTGACTATGTGGAGATATTTGCTTGGTCTTATGAAGATATGCCAGGGTTGGATACAGACATTGTGGTTCACCGTTTACTGGTAAAAGAAGATTGTCGTCCAAAGAAGTAAAAGGTTCGTCGCATGCGTCCTGAAATGTCAGAAAAGAATAAAGCAGAGGTGATGAAACAATTTGATGCAGGGTTTTTAGCTGTGACTTCTTATCCTCAGTGGGTTGCAAATGTGGTACCGGTACCTAAGAAGGATGGTAAGGTACGCATGTGTGTAGATTACAGAGATCTGAATAAGGCCAGCCCTAAAGATGAATTTCCACTTCCTCATATTGATGTTCTAGTAGACAACACTGCTCAACATAAGGTATTCTCTTTCATGGATGGTTTCTCTGGTTACAATCAGATCAAGATGGCACCTGAAGATATGGAGAAGACTACATTTGTTACATAGTGGGGCACTTTTTGTTATAAGGTGATGCTATTTGGTTTGAAGAACGCCGGGGCAACATACCAGCGTGCTATGGTGGCTTTGTTTCACGATATGATTCATCATGAGATAGAGGTATATGTGGATGATATGATAGCCAGGTCCCAGAATGAAGAACAACACCTTGATAACCTGCATAAGCTGTTTGAGAGGTTGAAGAAATACAAGCTACGATTGAATCCAAATAAGTGTACTTTTGGAGTTAGGTTTGGTAAACTCATGGGTTTCATTGTTAGTGGGAAAGGTATTGAAGTGGATCCTGCAAAAGTAAAAGCTATACAAGAGATGCCTGCTCCCCGTACTGAAAAGGAAGTTCGAGGTTTCTTGGGACGATTGAATTACATTGCAAGATTTATTTCCAAGTTAACTGCTACCTGTGAGCCAATCTTCAAGCCATTGAAGAAAGATCAAGTAATGGAATGGAATGACGAGTGCCAGACAGCCTTTGATGAAATCAAAAGATATCTCCTAGAACCTCCAATCTTGATGCCACCAGTTGATGGAAGACCCTTGATTATGTACTTAACAGTATTAGACAACTCAATGGGGTGTGTGATGGGGCAACATGACGAGTCTGGTCGAAAAGAGCAGGCAATATACTACCTTAGCAAAAAGTTTACCGACTGTGAAACAAGATACTCACTGCTCGAGAAAACTTGTTGCACTTTGGCATGGGCTGCTCGCCGACTAAGACAGTATATGTTGACTCATACTACCTTGTTGATTTTAAAGATGGATCCAATCAAGTACATATTCGAGAAACCTGCTCTCTCCGGACGAATAACAAGATGGCAAATGATTTTAACAGAATATGATATACAGTACACCACTCAGAAAGCCATTAAGGAGAGTGTGGTAGCTGATCATTTGGCTCATCAAGCAGTGGATGATTATCAGTCAATGAGTTTTGAATTCCCGGATGAAGACATTATGATTATTACCAAAGAACTTGGACAATATGACGGACCTGAACAGGGATCCCGATGGACTATGGTTTTTGATGGAGCTTCTAATGCGCTTGGTAATAGTATTGGTGTTGTGATCACTTCCCCTGAAGGTTGTCATACCCCAATTACTGCAAGACTTTGTTTCTATTGCACCAATAACATGGCTGAATATGAGGCATGTTTCATGGGTATCAAAGCTGCCATTGAGATGAAGATTCAGTTCCTGGACGTATATGGTGATTTAGCCCTGGTAGTTAGTCAGATTAAAGGAGATTGGGATACCAAGCATGAAAATCTCATTCCTTACAGAGAGCATGTGTTGTCCTTGATCCCATATTTTGAAGAGATTACCTTTGGACATATTCCCCGAGGAGAGAATCAATTGGCATATGCACTAGCCACCGTGGCATCTATGTTTGAGATTAGCTGGGATGATGAAGCTCCCAAGATCACTATTGACAGATTTGATAAGCCTGCATACTGCAATGAGATTGACACTGAAGGAGAAGAGAGAAAGCCTTGGTTATATGAAGTGAAAAGATATCTTGAAACTCAGGAGTTCCCTGAAGGGGCATCTGCCAAAGATAAGAAGTTTCTGAGGAGGTCTTCTGCTAAGTTCTTCTTGAGTAATGGAATTTTGTACAAGCGCAATCATGATTCGACTTTGCTTCGTTGTGTGGATAAGAAGGAAGCAACAGAGATTATGGAAGACATGCATGATGGTATTTTTGGCACTCATTCTAGTGGTCATACCATAGCAAAGAAGATATTGAGAGCAGGTTACTATTGGTCTACCATGGAAGATGACTGCTATCAACATTCTAAAACATGTCACAAATGTCATATTTATGTTGATAAGGTGCATATACCTCCAGTTCCATTAAATGTGTTGACTGCTCCTTGGCCTTTTGCCATGTGGGGCATTGATATGATTGGTGAGATCAAGCCTACTGCTTCTAATGGGCATCGTTTCATCCTGGTTGCCATTGATTACTTTACAAAGTGGGTGGAGGCAGCCTCATTTGCATCCATTACTAAGAATGTTGTGACTCGATTCATTAAGAATAATCTCATATGTAGGTATGGCATCCCTGAAAGGATTATCACAGATAATGGCTCTAATCTGAATAACACCATGATTACTGATCTTTACACGTAGTTCAAGATTAAGCATCACAACTCTTCTCTGTATCATCCAAAGATGAATGGGGCAGTAGAAGCTGCTAATAAGAACATTAAGAAGATTCTACAGAAGATGACTGTTACGTATAAGGATTGGCATGAGATGTTCCCATTTTCTCTTCATGGTTATCGTACTACCATACGTACTTCAACAGGGGCAACCCCATTTCCTTAGTCTATGATATGGAAGCAGTTCTACCCATTGAAGTTCAGATCCCCTCCTTAAGAATCATGAAGGATGCAGGCTTGGATGAAGATGAATGGATTCAGACTCGACTTGACTAGATAAATTTGATTGATGAGAAAAGGCTGGAAGCTGTTTGTCATGGTCAGATGTACCAGAAACGGATGATCAAAGCTTTTAATAAGAAGGTTAAGCAAAAGGTATATCAGACTAGAGACTTGGTAATCAAGCGTATCATATTACCACAGGGTGATTCTAGGGGCAAGTGGACTCCTACATATGAAGGACCATTTATAGTCAAGAGGGTATTCTCAGGAGGTACCATGATGCTTACTACTATGGATGGTGAGGACTTCCCACAGCCTGTAAACGCATACATAGTTAAAAAATACTACGCATAAAAAGAGACTCGCTAGGTTGACTAGCCTAGGCAAAAATAAGGGCATCCCGGCGAACCAAAAGGATTCAGGCAAAAATTAGGGATATATATATAAAAGATTGTACACCCGGCAAGTAGAAAACCTGAAAGGCCGGCTTGGGCAAAAAAGGGTATCCTGGTGGATTGAAAACCTGAAAAGGCAATTCAGGCAAAAGTTAGGGATTAAAGTGTATGACTATGTCTCGTTTGGATCACTCATGTAACCCCAACTAGTTATGATACCTGAATCAAGTTCAATCAGATAAAGCTCAATCCAATCGTTTCCATCTCAACAGCAAAGGATGAGATACTTGAAGATAATGGCAATAGTGGAATTGAAACTCAATAGGATTACCTCTCACATAGCTGTTTTTCTTTATTTTTGTAAAACTTTTACGACGAATTCCTCTTAATAGGACTTCTGTCTCCTTGTACAAACTTGCCTGTGTATAAGCTTACTTTCTAAAATAGATAAAATCTCGTCTTTGAATCCAGATTTACTTTTACCTCGTTTACCTAAACGAAAATGTCCATTGGTTGTGTTTGAATGTATGTATGCTTTTGAATATGATTGATGTTTACCAGAAATGCATAAAATGCAGTGATAGTATTTACTAAGGACGAACGAAGGTAGGAATTCAACGAAGTTTCGCCGGTTCATCCCCACGGAGTAATCTTTATAGATACTTCAAGTAACATCTTCTCTCGGATTTATGTCCATCTCTTTAATCCTCAGTCAGGATACTCAGGAACTTATTCCTTCAATAATAAGCACGACGAACGAAGACGGGAGGTTCTAAGTACCATACTATCAAACAAGACGGGAAGGAAGTCCTCATATTCTTCAGCAACGAACTGGGATTTATTTTCCCTAGCCAACAGTTGTTTTATAGAGATATTCAGACGCTTCAGGCTACATGATTCACACATACATCATTTACATCATATCACAACATAATTAAGTACATCATGCCATACATGCATACATGTTGCATAAACTAACCTTTTCTTTTCAGGATAGTTGCAGGCAGATAAACACTATCAACAATTTGAAACAGTTCAGAGACGATCTATACGAAGATCTAGTACTGATACTTAATTCAGAGATAATCGCTACGAAGATTCATTTCTGATGATCAATACTCAAGTTGTCCTTGGAAGGATACGTAAATGATCTATACGAAGATCTAATGCTTAATCCAGGATATTTCTAGAGGAGATAATCATTACGAAGATCTATTTCTGATGGTCAACTATCTTTGGGATAGTGTGTAAATGATCTATACGAAGATCTAGCACTTAATCCAAGAGATTCTTTCAAGGAGAAGTTCAGGAGCAATCGCCATGAAGATTTAATCCTGATATTCTTTCTATCCTTGGGATGGTATGGGTCTATACGAAGATCTAATACCTAATCCGGGATATTTCCAGAAAAGATAATCACTACGAAGATTTATTTCTAATGGTTTATGCAACAGTTTATCTATGGGATGTTACATAAATGATCGATACGAAGATCTTGTACTTAGCCCAAGATATCACCAAAAGAAATTTAGAAAAGATCGCCACGAAGATTTGATTCTGATGCTTAAATTAAAGTATGTTCCTAAAAGATGGTTCAGAGCCGATCTATACGAAGATCTAAGTACTGATACCTAATGAAGGATATTCTTTTCCCCTAGAGATAATGCAGAGACGGTCTATACGAAGATCTAGTGCTGACATTCAACTCAAACCATGTTACAGGAATGATTCAGAGACAGCCTATACGAAGACCTAGTACTGATATTCAATGACAACATAAAGATACTATCACCTTCTGATATTATGGATGGCATCTATAAACCCATCTTCAGTCCCTCTGAGTGGCATATTTAAGCCCATTCAAGCAAATACAACCAATCAGCAGTATTACTTTATGCACCGGCGAGTGCAAATTTTTGGGCTTTTGTGTTCAATCCCCTTCAACCTTCCAAGTCACGAATGGCACGCAGGCCAATCTAACTCCTCAGGTTTCAGAAAATTGAACAGGGGCAGCTGTTACACCCCAAAATTTGCCATCCCCTAGTCAAGGAAATGTGTACCAAGGATCCTCTCAAGGTTCACAAGGTTCACAAGGTATCCCAAGAGGTTCACAAGGTTCACAATTAGTCAGAAAGTTTGGAAATTCCCTCAGACAAAGCCTCCTCCTAAGCAATGCACCCTAAACTAGGGTTTTGAATTTCATCGAGCTAAATGGACTTTCAAGGCTTCAAGTGAGATTCATAACATCACACATGTCTTCATGAATCCCTATGCCAAGTTTCAAGGCGTTCCCAAAAAGTTTGCTCAGTCAGATGATCAGATAGGCTAAAATCAGTCAAAGTAGTTAAAAATCAAACTAAGGTCAACTGTGGTCAAACCAAAGTCAAACTTCATGATATTTTTGCGAAAATAAAGTATGTGATGTAAAATTCATCATTTGGTCAAGGTTTGATCATGATTCATCAAGGAGATTTCAGATCATCAAGAATCAGGAGTTTCTAAATTAGGGTTTTCATAGGAAAAGTCAACTGAACTTTGACCAGCCATAACTTTCACATGCTTCATCAAATGTTTTCCATCCAAAGCTCACTTTGACGGAAATTGAATTCTCTACAACTTTGTGTCTCACAAGCCAAGCCTAAAAATGCTTCATTTGGAAGGTATGAGCTAAGACATTATAGGTCATTTTAAAAGTCAACAAAAAGTCAACATCTTCCAAAGGGCATAACTTGAAAATGGTAGAAGATATGGAAATGAGACCAAAGAGGTTTGTTAGAGGACTCTTTAATATTTCCAAAATGTCCAAGAACACCTTCATATCCTTAAAAATGAGGGATTTGTGTCTTTGCAAAGTTGGGAAATTTTTGAGAGGTTTATTGAGCAAATGGGGTCTTAGAACCAATTCTTTCCACATGGGCTTGCATTTTTATGACCCAATCTTTGCCATGACATCATGCACGAATCAAATATCATTTATTCAGATTTTTATTTATTTTGATTTTATACATTAAAAATCATTTTAAATCAAAATAAAATATGAAAACTCAATATTTGAATGTGATTCTTCTTCTAGAAAGTCTTAAAAATCATTCAAAGCTGATTGAAATCATACAAATTTGTGCTCAACCAAATTGGAAAGGATTTGTTTGATTTTTTGACAAAAATAGCAAGTTGATTTCTTCATGATCAAGTCACTCAAAAAAGCCCATAAATCCACAAACGTTTGACCTATTTTACATCACTATATGTACACAAGCTGATCATAAGCATAAGGGGACGAAAATTCTGTCTCCAAGAACACCATTGAATTCCAAATTTTCACACAAAAAGTCACATTCGATTTTTGACTTAGAGACACTTTCAAGGCACAACAAAGGTTGCTTTGGCTTCCTTGAGACTCACTGATCATGTTTTGATCATCCCCAACATCAAAACCATTACATATTGCATAAACCGAATCAATGTTATTGCACTTTTATGATTTTTTCGTTTTCTAATATTCGTGCATGATAAATTGTGTTTGACGGTTGTTTTATGTTTGTAATGAGCTCAAGAACGTTTCTGGATAATCTAATTTGAGTTTCGATGCAGGACCAGGAAGTTGCCATTGTTAGGGTTTAGGGTGGCCATTTAGGGTTTCTCCATTAAACCAATATAAATGAATTTTAAGGACGTCATTGAACTGGATTTGATATGTGGATCATGTTTATATAATCAATTTATTAAAATTTTACGCATTATAAGAGATTCAATTTCGCATGTTCTTGAAGGAAAGAATTCGTAGGAAAATTCATAAATATATTCGCAGGAAATTTTGCAAGTATGATGAAGAAGATGAAGATGCTTGGCGCGCAGCTGGAATTTGAATCTTAGACATAATATTTTATTATTTTGTTTGCATATTATATCAGCTAATGTTGCTTGGCCTAGTGGTAATGGTTTGCGAGTGTTATTGTTTGTGACCTTGGTTCGATTCTTGGTGACAACATCCTTTTTGTTGATTTTTCCAATATTCAACTGATTTAATATATTATGTTTAATTGGTGATTAGCTTGCAGACGCGCCCCATGTGGCTTAGTGGTTGGAGTGTTTGGTTGTTGGCTGATGGGCAGGGGTTCGAATCCAGGTTCCCACATTTTTGTTCATAATTGTTTTGTTTTAGCAGGATTATAATATAATGAATTTGTTCCATAATGCTATCACCAGCGCGTGCTTGCCTTATTGGTTTTGATGCTGTGTATTGAGGTAAGGGATCTGGGTTCAAATCCCAGGTCCTATCTTTTTAGGGCTTTTCCTCATTTTTTTTCTTATTTTAACTATTTTCTTTTTTTTTTTAAATTTAATTCAAGATAATTAAAATAGTTTCTAAATAATAATTAATAATATTCTCATAAAACTTTATATTTTCAAAAATCATAATTTATTTTCTTAAATTTAAATTATTTGTATTTATTTCATAATATGTTTATATATATAATTATTATTATTTTTTTTTGTAAATAGATTAATAATATATTTTTATAATCAAAACCCTAATTTTCTTAAACATTAACCCTAATTTTTTGTCAAAACCTAATTTTTATCTTAACCTTAATATTTAACCTATTATTTTTTATAAACCCTAATAATTAATCATTATTTTAATATGTAAATAGTTTATTATGTGTTTATTATTACTAATCTTATTCTTCTAATTAATTCTTAAAAACTTTTCTAACATTAATTTTTCTTGCTAAAATTCTTAATTCTTATTTATTTTATGATTCTAACCTTTATTCGTATTTCTTATTATTACTAATATTTAATTATTTCTTATTTATTTGTTATTATTCTATTTATCATTATTATTATTTCTCAATTATATTGTAATTGTCCCAAAGCCTTGTAATATTTTTAGGTTTATATTTTTTTTGCTTTATTTATTATAAATATATTTATTGTATGGTTAGTAATTTAGGGAGTGTATAACATGTTTGTAATTAAAATCAATTTAGAAAATTAACTTAAATAAGATAAATATTTGAAAATAAACACGCACACACGTAAGTCGATCTTTGATCGCCATCTTGCACTTCCTAGGGTTGCCTCTCAATTGCCTATTTCAAAAGGTCAAGTAGGGTGTCTTAAGCAAAGTCCCTTCATAAATATCATTAAGTCCCTATAGTTTTAAAGATCAAGTCCCTTCGAGGTTGCCTACGATAAATGATCTTGTCCCTTCGAATAAAAGATGATAAGTCCCTACGAATTGCTAAGGACACCTTACAGTTGCCTATATCCAGATGTCCCTTAATACATACAAGGTAATGACTACCTATTCCTTAATAATAGGGATAGTCTTACCATTGAAAGAACATAAGTACAATAAAGACTTAATATAGGTTAGGTTTCTCTTAATTACTTGCTCACACTTCAAAATACTCTTTACACCCCACTTTTCAAACCAATTTTTAAAAAATAAGGCTTTGTATACATCCATACGAGGATCATTACAAAGTACTTAGAATTTTTTTCTAAATCACACACTACACTCTTGCAAACAAACAAAGTGAGCTAAGTAACTAAGAGCCCATGGATAACCATGGATTTTAAAGGGTGCTAACACCTTCCCTTTATATAACCTACCCCTCGAACTCAAGTCTTTTCAAAAAACGGTCTTTCCTGTTCTTTTATGTCCCTTCCTTATGGATAAATTAAAAGTCGGTGGCGTCTCTTGCTATCCGCAACATGACTAAAAGTCAGTTCTCCCACCGTGTTACAACATCTTCCTCCTCATACAGACCACATGGGCAAATGTACGCCAAACTACGAAGGCTCATTCATAGTAAAGAAAGTTTTCTCTGGTGGGGCTGTGATGCTCACTACTATGGATGGTGAGGATTTCTTATCTCCTGTGAATTCATATGTAGTTAAAAAATACTTCGCATAAAAGACCCGCTGGACATAAAAACAGAATGTAAGTCTAGGCAAAAATAGGGCATCCCGGCGAGTCAAAAACAAAATAAAAGACTCGGGCAAAAATAAGGGAAAAATTGAAAAAAGAATTGTACACCCGCTGAGTTGAAAAGCCACATTAGACAGCTCAGGCAAAAATGGGTATCCCGGTGGATTGAAAACCCGAAAGGGCGATCCACGCAAAATCAGGGAAAAAGCGAACAACTGCATTCTGAATTCGTCTGTATCACTCACAACATGGAAAATTTCGAAAGGATAAAGCGTCGGTCAGAATCAACCTTCATCAGAAAGCAAGATAAGAAGAACGTCAAGGTCATACAGGTCATAGCAAAAGAAGCTCGTTGGAGCGTCAATGTCAACATTGCCAACACTTTTATTTTCTCAATTTACAGCAATCTCCTCCTTTCAGGGATTCGCTTATGTACTTGCCTATTCAGGGCACACAAATCAATAAAATCAGAATTTTCAGTCACACTTTGTTTTGTACATTTTTGTTTCGTTTGCAAAATGTCCAAAGTTCATAATGCAACACTTGCATGAAAACATATAAGCCATTTTCAATATATGCTTGCAGGAAATATGTGCTTTTGAGAAAATCTAACTCCAACGACGGAATCCGGTTAAGGATACCTCGGGACACTTGTGCGTTTCTTTTTTGCAGGTTGCAGGTACTCAAGACAGGCAATCTTTCACAACATGGGGCATATCAGGCATTATAACCCCAGCCAAGTCAGCAATCACCTCATCAGCAGGGTTACTTGACAAAAGTTTTCCCCTACGAAGTTGTTATCCCCTTAGAGGATCCTTCAAGAAACTCATTAAATCCCCAGCGTGTCGCTTGGACGAAGGAGTTACATCAAATTACTTCTCAGAAGTTCTCTTCTCCTCAAGCAGAATCTCCCGAGCAATGCTTAAACTATTGTTCAAGGATTTTCTCATCCTCAACAGAGTCGGCAGAACCGTTTTCCCGTAGAGTTTCCAGTTTCTCCCCAGTAGAGTTGCCAGGGTTTTCTGTTCCACAGCGGAGTTGCCGAAGCCTCCTCATCCCCAACATGAGTTCTTCAACCGAAGCTTCCCCAGCTTGGATCCCCACATATTTCTTTCCTCAGAGCGCCACAGAGTTCCCTGGGGAGATCGTTCAGTGATCCTCTCTCCCCACAGATCGGCCAATGATCTCTTTCCCCAGCGGAGTTCTTCCTCCAGACAGATCGCCCAAAGATCTTCCTCCCCGCAGGATCCGGATCTCGAATCGGTTCTCTCATTTTGTATAATCATAGCATTCACATCATGTTCCCCACGCAGAGCGTAGCATACTGTCTAATACGGAGCATTACGGAAAAAATCAAACATTTGCATGATCATAAGCCAGGTTCGAGCCAATCACCTGCAAACATCAGAATCACTTCAACAGCAATATACAAAACTTATCCCCCCGCAGACAAAGACAGAATACCTTTTTGCACTCTCAATACAGATACTTGTTCATACTTGTACATGTTCCTTTTGACACTCGCCCATGTCATACTTCCCCAGCAGGTCAAACACTCATCTGTGTCCCTTGCTCAATCGTTTTGACACTCGTCCGTGTCTTGCACATATTTCCCCAGCAGGTCAAACACTTGTACGTACTTATACCCAATCCTTTGTTACTCGTTCGTATCTTGTATATATCACCTCCCCGGTAGATCAAACACTCGTTCGTGTTCCTTGCTTAACCGATTGATTCTCGTCCGTATCATCATCCTTAAACAAGTGTCAGCGTTTGTTTTTATCGATACCCGTCTGTATCGTGGTCCTAAGGATGCTCATCCACATCTTTAGTCTACACACACTGTCAAACACTTATACCGTTTATATCAAAGCATAAGCACTTGTCTGTGTTTACCATTCGTCCTATGTCATGATATTTTCGGCAGTCGTCCCCTTCCAGGTGATCGTCCTTCACCTTATGATGATCATCCTTCATCATTTTATCCGATGGTCGTCCCCATCGTTGATCCTCTTATCCGACATTCGTCCTATGTCATGGTATTTTCGACAGCCGTACCCTGCCAGGTGATCGTCCTTCACCTATGGATGACCGTCCCTCATCCTTTTCCCCAGTGGAATCCCCATTGTTGGAACTCTCTATCCGACATTCGTCCTATGTCGCGATATCGTTTTATCAGTCGTCCCCGGCTAGGTGATCGTCCTTCACCTTATGATGATTGTCCCTCATCATTCTATCTGATGGTCGTCCCCATCGTCGATCTTTGTTATCTGGCATTCGTCCTATGTCGAGATAATCCCCAGAGCAGCCGTACCCTTCTAGGTGATTGTCCTTCACCTCTTGATGATCGTCCTTCATCATGCTTTTCTGATGGCCGTCCCCATTGTTGATCTTTTCTATCCGGCATTCGTCCTATGTCGTGATATTTTCAGCAGCCGTCCCCTGCTAGGTGACCGTCCTTCACCTTTTGATGACCATCCCTCATAATTATTTCATTTATTCTTTTACCCGATGGTCGTCCCCGTCGTGGTTTATTTACCCTTTAAACCTAAGGGCCTTCCCCGTCAGTGCTTTCCTCAATTCTTTAATCCCCAAAGAGTTTTATTGCTTTACCCGATGGTCGTCCCCGTCGTGGTCCCTTTTCCCAGCATGATGGTCGTCCCCGTCATTGCTTTGCTTACCATTTTCATCCCCAGAGTTCGTCCTCTGCTCGATGATCGTCCTCCATTGCTTTCATTTAATACTCATACTATACTATCTGTGACAATTTATATCCCTTTTCTTCTTCTCCCCAGTGACTGCAAATTTCAGACTGTCTTTGGTATTCAACCACAAGTTATCTTGTTTGTCTGTTAAGCCATGCGCTTACACCTTGCACAGCTAACTCATGCATGAATAGGGGCAGCTGTAAACACCCCAAATTTGCTCTCACTTTTTCCCACACCATGGCTTGTGATCTTTCATATTTCATTGCATAATCATATCATCTCACATTGCATAGTTCATTTCACCTGCATAGCTGCACAACTAGGGTTTGTGATCAGATGAATCCAAGAAGTGATCTGAGCCATATCAAAGGACTTGAAGCTTGTCAAGAAGGTCCATGAGTGTTCTATGATCAACTTATGCTCACCAAAGTTCATTAAAGTCAAAAAAATCACAAAGCATTGCAAAGGCATAGAGGAAGACTGAAGATTTCCTGCACAGATGACCTAAAATTAGGGTTTTGGGTTTGAGGCCCTTAACCTCAATTTTTTTGGTCATTTTCAAAGGGTCATTTTCATCATTTTGAGGTCCTATTATCTTTACTTGACCTTAGAAGTGGTTAGAAGTTCACAAGATTGAAGAATTTCAAGCCATTTGCAAACTTTCCATTTATGGACATGACTTGTAATGGAAACTTTCCATTTTGGGAAAGATTTTCAACCTCCTCTTTCTTAATAAAAAATGCTTCAAATGAAAAATCTTCAAACATGAAAGTTGTAGATTGGATCTTCCCATTTTCAAAAAGTACAAGAACTCCTCTTGATTCATCCTAGAACTCAAGATATGATGTTTCAAAGTTGGGAAAAAGCTTGTAATTTTCAAGTATGTGCCAAAGAGGGATTTTTGCAAAATCAAGTTTCAAGACTTCTAATGACCTCTAATCCACCTCTAAGCATCATAACATGATTATGCAACTTGCCTTGATCAAAATTGTGCCTTGGATCACAAGTTTCTATGAGCAATCTTCACAAAATTTCTAAAGGGGCCAAATAGCAAAACCACCTCAAACTCTTGCATCAAGCCATCCAGATACTCAAATCCACTCCTAGGGCCATCCTTGAATGAAGCTGAGGCAGGATAAGCCAAAGAGACAACTCTGACCTGTGCCATGCTTATGGTACCACAGCTTTTGACTTTTTGCAAAACAACCCATACCAATAACACTATGCCACCACCAACTTTCTGACCAATCAAGACCTCTTATGCAAACCCTAAGGAACTCATTAGACATAACACACAAGCCTGAATCAAGCCATAAGCTCAGATTGCCAAAAATCTCCATAACACTTCATCTCTTCGAAACTCCATACACAGCCATCAAAACTCAATTATTTATTCACCAATCATCTCAACATCACTCAAGGATCATAAACCACCCTTCATCTTGCCCTAAAAGCCACTTAAGCAAAATCATGATTTCTGCTAAACCAGAAATGTATCACACAAACCAAGCCATTTAAGCTCCATCTAAGCACTCTATTCCCTCAAGGGGGATCATTGGAGGTTGATTGCACAAAGAAAGAGGCCAGAAAGCTCAAAACTGCAAAGCTTCAACTCAGGTAGCTTCTCCAAATAATTTTTCCAGAACTCTTATTTTAAGTTATAAAATGAATCTAAATTCTCTCCTGATCACAATGAACTTTGAATGATGGAAAATGATTGAGAATTGAGTGTGTATGGTGTTTCAGAAATTTTGTCTGTTTTAATGTTCTTGTTCGATTCACGAGTTTGGTGCAAAATAAATGAAATTTGTTTCTGGATTCTTGTTCTATGTAGCTTAATGATTGATTCTGGAGAGTTTGATATGTTTTCATGGCGTTTTGAGAGAGATAGGGTGAGGAGCCTGCCGGAGAAGATGACCGGAGCTTCCCTCTGATCACCTGAGAATCATTAGCCCTAATGCACAATTAAATGCCAGGTTGATTAATAGCCCTTGGATATGTGTTTGTCGCGCGTTTTGGATGGCCAGGATTCGTTCATTAAACCCTAATCCATTTTAATTAGTTTGATTAGGTTTAATTAAATTAATTTAGCCAGATTCAATCATAGCCTTCCATTTGCGTTCCAGTCAACCCAACTTTGAATCCTGGCCTTGGATCTTGATTACTTTGCATTTTCTTTATTTTATTTGCATTTCTTTTGTTCTATTTATTTAAAATATCAAAACATTTTCTAAAATCATGAAACTTTGCATTTTCGTTTCAAATATTTTTCTTAACTCAAAAAAATGTTTTATTTTAATTTTTGCATTAAAAAAATATTTTTAAATCATTTAAATGTTTTATTTAATTAATTAATTGATTTTAATTAATTAAAAATACATTTAGGTTTCTAAAAATCACCAAAAAATTCATGATGCATTCTCATACATTTAGAAACATTTAAAAACTCATCACACAAATTTATTTTTATGTTTGATCATGTTTTCACAATTATCTTTGAATTAGGGTTCATAAAATTCCCATTTTTTAACCCTAACTTTGAAAAATCACTTCTGATCAACCATGATGAGTTTGGACTTGATTATTTTTGAATTCTTTCACACATTGTATCTAGTATCTAATTTATTTATCACATAATTTTGCATTGCATTTTCAATTTGATTTGCATTTTTCCTTTAGAATCACCCAAAAACCCTAGTTAACTTAGGAAAATCATAACTTCCTATAGGTTTAGCTTCTAACCTTCACCGTTGGGGATTGTTATTATGTGTTTTTAGGGTTTGTTTGAGTTAAATTTCAAATTTTTATCATGATGTATGCTTCTATTTTGATCATGTGTGTCTCATGTTGTCTTAAAACCCCAATTTTTCATGTTCATTTGCATTCATATTTGCATATCATCATCACATGGACTTTCCATGACACTCCAAGCATTTGTATGCCATATTAGACATCTTAAGACATGCTTGAACATTGATTGATCATTTCTTCATTCATTTGGTATGCTTTGCATTCATTATATTCCATGTGTATCCATGTGTTTTCAAGCTTCTAACATGCTTCCTTTGCATCCCATCCTTTGTATGGTCACTCATATGCATCATGTATGACTTTGCATCATTGCATAACACTTTTGCATCATGTTTACACTTCTGGTTTTGGTCATTGCACTTCCATTTGCTTTATTTCCTTTTGCTTTGCATCTTATGCATTCATACTAACCTTTCAGGGGCTTATGGTAAGTTGTCTGGGATGTGGATTTGCCTTCACATCCCACCTCTTCTTATCTTTTCATTTGCATATTTACTTGTCTTTGAAGTGAATTTTCTTCACTTATGCTCTCTAATTCTTACTTTCTTTCTCTTAGGTTACTTATCTTCTTCAGGAAGTAAGTAACCTATCCTATTTTCTCTTCTCTTTTCATCTACTTCTCTTCCTTGGTGGTCTCCTGAAGATTCTTTCCTTATGCCTCACAAACCATAGGATATCCAAGCATGATAATTTTTAGGGTTGTACATAGTCCCCCCTAGTCTTTTACCTTTGAGTTTCCTTGAGTCTCTCTTCTCATCTCATAATTAAGGCTAAACAATTAAAGCTTTAGGACTTTGAATTAGGGTTATGCTTGTATCCTTATCTTAGGATGGAGTGTATAACTTTAATCCTTAGTGTTAAACCTTTAATTTGTTTACACCTTCTAATCAAAACACCTAATAATGATTAAGACTCAAGCTTGTAACTTGGGCCTTACATTAGGGTTCCATCTCTTCCTTATGGTTAAGAGGGACTAACCCTAGTGTTTAATGGACATGTCCCCCTCAAGTTGTCTTACAAAATTAAAACTCACTTCTTAACCTCACCTTTAATTAAAATCCACTTTAATAAAGGCTTGTTACATAATGAATTTAGTCCCTAACCATGGATTAAGTTGATGAGTCTTCCTCAGCTTAAGTGTTCTCATCTATCATCCTTCTCTTAGGATGGTGTAATGAGTTCACTAATCCCTGATTAGAGATTAAACTCATTACTTAACACTAAACAAAAAAACCAAAAACATCTTAATAATCACAAGTAGGTTAATGATCTTAATCCTACATCATCATGGTAATTAAGTTGAGATGCTTATCTCACACTTAAGTAGGCTCATTATCCCTAATCAGGGAGGATATAATGAGTTTACAACCCTTGATTTAGGCTTAAGCTCATTATCCTATGCAAAACACCAAAAACAATAAAAAAAACTGAAAATAAAAAAAAAACAATAATCGTCTCCTCCGGGATTCTTTTCTCATCACTCTCATTCTGAAAACTAGAACTCACTTCTCCCGTCTAATGCAAGAAAGTTAGCACTCGAGCCAGACGAGTCATACACTTGAGCATAGACAAGCAAGCAGTTCACAGTCAAATCATCCAGTTTCTTTGAGTCAATCTACGGTGTTATGACTTCCTCATTGCACGAGAGGATACGTAGGCATAACTTAACAGTTATCGAAGAAAAGTCTATTTGTCATCCCCCTCTTTCAGCTTTCTTTTCTAAGCCTCAGTCTTGAGCATCTCACCATGTCTTTTGCACTGACACAATGTACATTTCCCCTAGCTTTTATGCACAATCAGCACATACATTACCCCTTTTAAACACAATCAGGTAAGCATGGATCCCTTCGAGTACGACGGACGATCTGGGTGCTAATACCTTCCCAGGTTGTAAGCAACCCCCTTACTCAGTTTCTCTGGTTCGCAACCGTCTTATCCATACCCTTTCTAGGTTTATGCAGCATTTCCTTTCCCTCGGGATAAAAATGCCTAGCTGGCGACTCTATTCATCCTCAACCTCTAACATCGTCGACCGTCCGCGTCTCCACCGGGACGTAAAGGTCCGGGGAGCGACAGTCACATCATCCCAATGTTAGTTAATTATTTACGTTAGATACATGACTTTTGAAGCTTGATGCGTAGTTTCTTTGGGTATCCCAATATTCTTTCAATTCTTCATCGAATTTGGGTCTAATTGCATCGGTTAATCACTATAGTGTAAGATACTTAGCGGAATCGACTGCCTTTTCGGTTTTTGGGATTAAATGCCTTGTTACTATTTTGGTTGTGGATGATTACGTTCACCATACGACTATTATGTATATATTATTATTATTGCTACTATAATACTATTTTAATTTCCTATTGCACCTTATCCTCTTTAATTTCCTTCTCGCTCCCTTCTCCTCCTTTATTTTTATTATGCTTTATTATTCATTATCATGTTTATGTTTAGGTTTATATATCCTTGTGCTTTTTCCTTTATCCATTTGGACACAAAAATATTAATAAAGGATTAAACTTCTACAAAATTGTGATCTTGATCTTGGACTATGGTTACTATCATTTTCATTGGAATTTGAGTTTTGGACTTATATTCTAGGACACTTTTCCTTTGCTTTAATTGTCATGGAGTTGGTACTTTAGCCTTTATTTGGCCATTTGATAACTTATTCTTATAAGGATGGAACTCTTGTGCTTATGCTTGGAAGTATCATCAAGTTTGGTTAGATCTTTCCTCCTTTATCTCTTTTTTTCTTACATTTTTAGGATAGCCTCTTCATCTCCTCCCCTTCTTCAATTTTCAAAACTTCCTCTCTTTTTTAAAGAATTATTGTTTTGAAAACCTTCACCTCTTTAATAAATCAAACCTTGACTTTTGTCAAGTGGATTTTACTTCTTCTTTTATTAAAATAAATGTCAATGAATTTAATCATTTTGACTTCAATTCAAAAAATAAAAAGAACCAAACTCATTCAAGTTGTTTTGTGCCCTTGTGCACTTTTTTTTTTGTTTTCTTTGCAAATTTAGACTATGAGCCATTTTTCTAGTCGGGTGCAAGTCTCTCAATCTCTATGGTTGTAGTTTGATGTAATTAAGTCTCTTATCATTCATGGGGGGGGGGGGGGTTAGTGACATACTCGCCGATTTTATCCGAGTTGGCGCCCTCCCCATAATGATGTATGACTCCATGCCCTTATTCTCATGGTAGATTTGTGAGGATATCCACTTGAAAATGACAAATTATCTTTACTTAAAACATTAATCAAAACCAACCAATTTTCACTATTTGTACCACGGACTATGGGGTTTTGATCTTATAATGCACATTGTGGGTACGTAGGCATGAGGTGGTAAACCTCTCCAAACACAAAAACATTAAAAAATAATTATTTTCTCATCCTGTCGCTCCCCGTATTTTAGTTTTTTATTGTTTATGATATTTTTTCATAGGATAATGAGCTTAAGCCTTAAGCAAGGGTTTGCAAGCTCATTATATCACCCCTGATTAGGGATATTGAGTTTACTTAAGTATGAGATGAAAATCTCAACTTAATTACCCTAATGATGCAGGATTATGATCATTAACCTATTTGTGATTATTAAGTGTTTTTGGATTTTGTTTTGTGTTAAGTAATGAGTTTAATCTCTAATCAGAGATTAGTGAACTCATTACACCATCCTAAGAGTAGGATGATAGATGAGGACACTTAAGATGAGGAAGATACCTCAACTTAATCCATGGTTAGGGATTAAAATCATTATATAACAAGCCTTTATTAAAGTGGATTTTAATTAAAGGTGGGATTAAGAAATGGATTTTATGTTTGTAAGACTAAACCTGAGGGGGACTTGTCCATTAAACACTAGGGTTAGTCCCTCTGAACCAACAGGCAGAGATGTAACCCTAATATAAGGCCCAAGTTACAACCTTAAGTCTTAATGATTATTAAGTGTTTTTATTAGGAGGTGTAAACAATTTAAAGGTTTAACACTATGTATTAAAGTTATACACTCCATCCTAAGATAAGGATACAGGCATAACCCTAATACAGAGCCCCAAAACATTAACTATTTAGCCTTTGATTATGAGGTGAGAAGGAGAGACTCAAGAAGACTCAAAGGTAAAAAAACTAGGGGAGACTATGTACAACCCTAAAGTTATCATTCTTGGATATTACTATGGTTTGTGAGGCTTAGAAAAAGATCTTCAGAAAGTCTTCAGATGGACACCAAGGAAGAAGAAGAAGATGAAAGGAGAAGAGAAATGAGAATAGGTTACTTACTTCCTGAAGAAGTTAAGTAGCCTAAGAGAAAGAAAAGGAGCAAGAGAGCATAAGTGAGTCAAACTCACTTCAAATACAAATAAATATGCAAATGAAGAGATAAGAAGAGGTTGGATATGGAGGCAAATCCACATCCCTAACAACTTACCTGAAGCCCCTGAAATGGTTAGTATGAATGCATAAGATGTGAAACAAAAGGAAATAAGGCAAATGAAGATGCAATGATGCCAACCAGAAGTGAATACATGATGCAAATGTGTCATGGAGAGATTCAAAGTCATATACAATGCATATGTATGATCATCAAGTGATGGATGCAAAAACAAGTATGTCAGAAGCTTAAGAACACATGAACATACATAAGATGTAATGGATGTAAAACATACCAAATGAATGCAACAATGATTAACCAATGTTCACACATGTCCTAAGGTATCTAATATGACATAAAAATGCATGGGATGTCATGACAAGTTCATATGATGAAGGTATGCAAAGATGAATGCAAATGAGCATGGCAAATTATGGTTTTAAGAAAGTATGAGATGCATATGATCAAAACAGAAGCAAAACACATGATAAAAAAATTGAAATTTGTAACCAAATGAACCCTAAACACACATAATATCACTCCCCAAAGATGGAAGTCAGAAGCTATACTAAAGTCAAGTTATGGTTTTTCTAAGTTGGGCTAGGGTTTTGGGTACTTCTTCATGAAAAATGCCAATCAAATGGAAAATGCAATGCAAAGATATGAGCTAAATACCCTAGATACTACATGCAAATTATGAAAGGATGCAAAAAGAACCATGTATAATCTTATCTTAGTTGATCAGAAATGAATTTTTGAAGTTAGGGTTAGAAAAATAGGAAATTTGGAAACCCTAATTCATGGTTAATTGTCTAAACATGATCAAACCCTAAAAGAAATTTGTAAGATGAGTTTGTAAATTGTTCTAAATATGTAAGAATGCTTCATGATTTTTTTTTGGGATTTTTAAATACCTAAAAGTATTTTTAATTAATTAAAATGAATGAATGAATTAAATAATACAATTAAATGGTTTAAAAATAGATTTTTAATGCAAAAATTAATAATAAAAATGTTTTTGGGTTTTTAAAATTATTTAAAGTAAGAATGCAAAAAGTCAGATTTTTAGAAAATGTTTTACTATTTTAAATAAATAAAGAAAATAAAATGAAATAAAAAGAAAATAAAATGCAAAGTAATCAGAATGGGGGGCCAGGATTGTGCAGGAGAAGGATCAAAGGCCAGGATTGTGCAGGAGAAGGATCAAAGGCCAGGATGAGAGGTCAGCTTGACTTGGGGTAGGCTGATCTAAGGGCCTAGGTTTAAAAATGAGATTCACGCGTGATCTAAGGGTTGAGGTTCATCCTGAGTTAATTAATTATATTTAACTTAATTAATTAAAATTAGGTTTTAATGATAAATATGAACCATTCGCTGGTTAACCTAAACATGATCCAAGGGCTGATATTCAATTTGGTAACCTAAACCCTAATTAACCCTAAACACTTTCAGGTGACCGGAGATAAGCTCCGGTCATCTTCTCCGGCGAGCTCCAACCCTAGTTTCTTCTACAGGTCACCCCAAGCCAAAATAACTTCCCAGAAACACTTCCCATGCATCATACAATCAAAATCAATCATCAAACATCATTTAAACTTCATGAATCAAGAAAATCGAAGCAAACATTTTTCACAGGCAAAATTTCAGAACATCAATACACACTCATTTCTCAACCATTTTCAATTCTAAACACATCATGGTGATCAGCATAACTTATAGATTCATATTATAACAAGAAAAAGAAGTTCTGAAAAAAATGTTCTTGAGTTATACCTGAGCTGAAGTTCTTCAAACTGGAGCTTTCTGAGCCTTTCCTTGGTGCAAACCAACTCCACTGCTCCCCCATGTGATAATGAGATGCTTGGATGAAGCTTATAGTGGCTATTTTTGAAGTTGCAGTTCTGATATGGCAGAAAATGAAGTTCTTGTATATGGTGTTCCAGGCCATGGTGAGGGGTGGGATGTGTTCCTTGTGTTATATGTGATTGAATGGTGAAAGAATTTTGGATGTTTGATGGCTGAGTAGTGAGAATCGAATAGAGGAAGTTTTTGGGGGATTTTGTGCAATCTGATGCTTGGCTTGTTTCAAGGCTTGAAGTGTTATGTTTTATGATCCTTAGGGTTTCTATAAACAATTACCCTTGGTCAGAAGAGTTGTTGTGGCACTGTGGGATTGGTATGGTTTAAAATGAAAAAAGTTAAAAGTTTGTGTACTTGAGGCATGGGCTAGGATAGAAGTGATTTGAGGTCTTGGGCTGCCTCAACTGAGTTCAAGGAGCACCATTGGATCAATTTTTATGAGCTGTGATGCTTGATTTAAGAGTTTGTATGGTTTTTGCAATTTCACAACTTTGACATTTCTTGAGAAGCAAGGCATGAAAACCCTAGGTTCTTGGCCCAATTCTGATCTTTAGAAGTTGTTTGATCATGGCATGATGTATTTGAGTGGATTAGAGGTCACACAAAGGCCTGAAATACCATTTTGCACATTTCCCTCTTTGATCCATCATATCTTGAGTTCTAGGATGAATCAAGAAGAGATCCTGTACTTTTTAAAAATGGGAAGATCCAATCTACAACTTTCATGTTTGAAGAAAATTCATTTGAAGCCTTTTTGATCAAGAAAGAGGAGGTTGAAGATCTTTCCCAAAATGGAAAGTTTTCATTACAAGTCATGTCCAAAAATGGCAAGTTTTCAAATGGCTCAAAATTCTTTAATATTGTGAACTTTCAAGCATTCCTAAGATCAAATAAAGATCATAGGACCTCAAATTGATGATGGTGACCCTTTGGAACCCCTGTTGGTGGCCTCAAATGCCCTGATTTTGACTTTTCCTACAAAATAAGTTACCATTTGATCAGATGACTTCCACAAGGAGTTTTTTGCTTCAAATTTGATACACATGCTTCTTATATCATATATAGACCAATAGAATCAATAATGACCAAATATTTTGGGTATAAGTGCCTCAAACCCAAAACCCTAATTTCTAGGTCATATGTGTAGGAGCTCCTAGCCTGCCCGGACATCTCTGTAATCCCTTGTGATTTCTTGACTTTCAAGAACCCTTGGAGGAATAATATGATCATAGAACACTCATGGACCTTCTTGGCATGCTTCATGGCCTCTGAGATAGCTCAAACCACTTCTAAGATTCACCTGATCACAAACCCTAGTTGCGCAACTTATGCTGTGAAATAGATATGCAGTGAGATGGTATGCTTATGCAATGCAACATGAAGGATTACAAGCCAAGGTGTGAGAAAAGGAGAGGGAAAATTTGGGGTGTTTACAGCTGCCCCTATTCAAGAATTAGTTATCTGTGTAGGATGTAAGCGCCTGGCTTAACAGACAAGCAAGATAACTTGTGGTTGAATACCAAGATAGTCCAAAATTTGCACTCTTTATAATAAGAAGAATAGGGATATAAATTGTAATAGATAGTATAGACTGGATATTAAATGGTAGCGACGGAGGATGACCATCGAGCAGAGGACGATTGTTGGGGATAAAAATGGTGAGAAACGAACTGACAGGGACGACCATCATGCTGGGGAATAAAGAATCCGCGACGGGGACGGCCATCAGGTAAAGAAAAAACGACTTTACTGGGGATTTAAAAGCACTAAAAGGGATGACCGTTAGGCCAAAGAATAAAGAAACCGCGACGGGGATGGCCATCGGGTGAAGAATCAACGATGAGGGACGATCATCAAAAGGTGAAGGACGATCACCTAGCAGGGGACGGCTGCTGAAAAGAACACGACATAGGACGAATGTCGGATAGAAAGATCAACAATAGGGATGACCATCGGATAACATGATGAGGGATGGTCATCAAAATAAATGATGAGGGACGGTCATCAAGAGGTGAAGGACGATCACCTAGTAGGGGACAACTGCTCTGTTGGGGATTATCTCGACATAGGACGAATGCCAGATAAAAAGATCAATGATGGGGACGACCATCGGATAAAACGATGAGGTACAGTCATAAAAAGGTGAAGGACAATCACCTAGCAGGGTACGACTTATGGGGATTATCGTGACATAGGACGAATGTCGGATAGAAAGGTGCTTTGTTGGCGACTTCTGGGGATAGATAAACACATACGAGTGTTTAAGCCCTAAATAAAATGGTATAAGTATTTCGACAATGTGTATAGACTAAAGATACGAACGAGTATCTTTAGGACTACGATACAAACAATTATCGATAGGAACAAGCAATGACGCGTATTTAAGGAGTGATGATACGGACGAGTATCAACTGTTTTGAACAAGGAACACAGACGAGTGTTGATCTGCTGGGGAGATGTGTATGATACAGACGAGTATCAAAGAATTATGTAAGTAGGATACGGACGAGTATCAGAATGATTGTGTATAAGTATGTACAAGCATTTGTATTGAGAGTGCAAAAAGGATATTTTGGCTTCTATCTGCAGGAGATAAGTTTTTGCGTATTGTTGGAGGACTGATTTTGGTATTTGCAGGTGATTGGCTCAAACCCGGCTTATGATCATGCAAATGTTTGATTTTTGCCGTAATGCTCCGTATTAGACGGAATGCTACGCTCTGTTTGGCGAGAGATGATGTGAATGCTATGATTATGCAAACGAGCGAAGCGAGATCCGAGATCTGAAATCTGCGGGGAGAAAGGATCACTGCACGATATTTCCGGATAGTTCTGGGGAAAGAACTTTGTGGGGATCCAATGCTGGGGATGAAAGATATGGCAACTCACTGGGGAGAAGTGTCGCTTCCGAAGATTTGCATCCCAGTGCAGGCGCGAACTGTCGGCGAAAGGAGAAAATGAAAGTGAAGAATGAATAGAGTCTCCAGCTAGGCATTTTTATCCCGAAGGAAAGGTAATTCTGCATAAACCTAGAAAGATAAGGATAAGATGGTTGTGAACCATAGAAACTGAGAAAGGGGGTTGGTTACAACCTGGGAAGGTATTAGCACCCAGATTGTCCGTCGTACTCGACGGGATCCACGCTTAAAAGATTGTGTTTAAAGGGGTAGGGTATGTGATATCTGTGTGCAAAAAGCTGGAAAAAGGATATACAAGTGTCAGTGCAAAATGTGAGTGCTCAAGAACTGAGGCTTAAAAGAGAATGCTGAGAGAGGGGGAAGACACAAAGACTTTTGTTCGATAACCGTTAAGTTATGCCTACGTATCCTCGCGTGCAATGAGGAAGCCAGAACACCGTAGTTCGACTCAAAGAGACTGAAAGATAAATTTGACTATGAACTGCTTGCTTGTCTATGCTCAAGTGTATGACTCGTCTGGCTCGAGTGCTAACTGTCTTGCATTAGACGGAAGAAGCAAGTTCTCGTTTGTGAATGCGTGTGATGAGAAAAGAATCTCGGAGGAAACGATTCTTGTTTATTTTTGTGTTTTCAGTCTTGATATTGTTTTTTGGGGTTTTGCATAGGATTATGAGCTTTAGCCTAAATCAAGGGCTTGTAAACTCATTATATTCTCCCTGATTAGGGATAATGAGAATACTTTAAGTCTGAGATAGGCATCTCAACTTAATTACCATGATGATATAGGATTAAGATCATTAACCTACTTGTGATTATTTAGATGTTTTTGTTTTTTTTTGTTTAGTGTTAAGTAATGAGTTTAATCTCTAATCACAGATTAGTGAACTCATTCCACCATCCTAATAGAAGGATAATAGATGAGACCACTTGAGCTGAAGAAGATACCTCAACTCAATCCATGGTTAGGGATTAAAGTCATTAGATATAAAGCCTTTATTAAATGGATTTTAATTAAGGATGAGATTAAGAAATGTATTTTAAGTTTGTAAGACAACTTGAGGGGGACTTGTCCATTAAACAGTAGGGTTAGTCCTTCTTAACCATAGAGGAAGAATTAGAACCCTAATGTAAGGCCCAAGTTACAAGATGAAGTCTTAGTGATTATTAAGTGGATTGATTAAGAGGTTTAAACAAATTAAGGGTTTAACATTTAGGATTAAAGTTATACACTCCATCCTAAGATAAGGATACAAGCATAACCCTAATTCCAAAGTCTTAAAACTTTAAAGGTTTAGTCTCTAATGATGGGATGAGAAGGGAGACACAAAGAAGACTCAAAGAGAAAATACTAAAGGGAAACTAATAAGTCCTAGAAAGTTATCATGCTTGGAAGTCCTAGGGTTTGTGAGGCTTAAGATAAGAAGTTTTCAAGGAAGCCACCAAGGAGAAGCAAGATAGGGAAGAGATGAGATGAGAAGAGAAAGAAAGGAAGAGAAACACAAGTGAAGCAAACCCACTCAAAGAATGCAATATAAAGGCATGAGAAGAGTTGGAAGGTGAAGGCAAATCTACCTCCCAAACAACTTACCATTAACCTGGAAAGTTAGTACAAGATGTTATACGAAAGGAATGAAATGAAATGAAGCAAATGTAAGTGAAAATACCAAGACCAGAAGAATGTACATGATGAAAATGATGCTATGATATGATGCGAAGGCATACAAGATGCATGTGTGTGTTTATACAAGAGGATGAATGCAAATGAAGCATGTAGGAAGCATGTAAACACATGGATGTTTATGAAATGAAATGGATGTAAAGCATAGCAAATGTATGTATAAATGATCAAGAAATGTTCAAGCAATGTCTTAAGATGTCTAACATGGCATACAAAAGCTTATAGTGGCATAGCAAGTTCATATGTTCATGCAATGCAATGTAAGATGCAAAATTAGGGTTACATGGAAGGATGAGATGCAAATGGTCACAACAGAAGAATATTACATGATAAAAAATTGCAAATGAGCTCAAACAAACCCTAATCCCATATGATATCACACCCAAAAGGAGAAGGTCTAACTCTTAACCTATTGACATTTATGATTTTTCTAAGTTTGCCAGGGTTTTTGGATGCTTCAAAAGGAAAAATGCAAATAAAATTGAAAATGCAAGATAAATTCATGCCAAATATATCCTAGATACTACATGATATGTGTAAAACAATGCAAAAAGAACCATCTTCAAACCCTTCATGGTTAGGCAGAAAAGAATTTTCAAAGGTTAGGGTTTAAAAATGTGATTTTATGAACCCTAAATTCAAAGAAAATTTTCAAGTTATAATCAAAACCAAAAAGAAATTTGTATGAAGGGTTTGAAAATGTTTCTAAATGTATTAAGATGCAACATGATATTTTTGGTAATTTTTAGAAACCTAAATGCTATTTTAATTAATTAATTTCCATTAATTAATTAAAATAAACATTTAAATATTTTAAAAATGCTTTTTTAATGCAAAAAATAAAATAAAAATTATTTTTGGATAAAGAAAAATATTTCAAGCTAAAATGCAGAGAATGAGATTTTTAAAATGATTTTTGATATTTTAAATAAATTAAACAAAAGAAATGCAATAAAATGAAATAAAAATAATTAAAATGGGAAGTATGCAAGATCAAGGGCTGAGGTTCAAAAGGAAAAGGAGGGAATTGACTGCGCGCCAAATCCAAGGGTTAGCATTCAAACTGGCTTTTAATTATGTTTTTAATTAATTAATCAGGATTAAATGATAATGACTTAATCTGGACCACACGCTGCTAACCCTAATCCCAATCCAACGACCATAAACACAACTGGGGAATTAATCACAGATTAGGGCTTAACAACTTTCAGGTGACCGGAACAGTGTTCCAGTCATCTTCTCCGACCAGACTATCACTCTATCTCTCTCAAAACGCCATGAAACTCTACCTAAATCTCCAAAAACACTCATTAAACATCACTGAACAAGAATCCACACAAAAATTCATTTATTTTTCATCAAAATTATGAATCAAAGCAAAACGGAAAACTTGGCAAAAATTTTAGAAGCACGATACATCCTCAAAACTCAACCATTTTCAAAACAAATTACATCACCATGATCAGAGAGACATGTAGAATCATTTAAGAACTTAAAAACAAGCTTCTGGAAAAAGTTTGAAGATGACTACCTGAGCTGGAGCTTTCACTTTTGGAGCTTTCTGACCTCTTTCTTTGCGCAATCAACCTCCAATGGCTTCCCTTGAGTGAATGGAAGGCTTAAAACAAGTTTGCAATGGCTGGTTTGAGAGATTGTACCTCAGCTGCACCAAAATCGTGTTTCTTATTCTTGGGGTTTTAGGTTTGTTTAATGGTTGGGAAATGATCTTGAGGATGTATGGAGATGATTGCTGAAGTTTGTTTTAAGTTTTGTTGGATGAGCAGAGAGATTCGAAGAGCTCAAGGTTTGGAGTGTTTTTTTTTGGGATTCTTGAGTTGTGATCAGTTTCAGGCCTTTGTGTTATGTGTTATGGCTTGCATAATGTCCACATATCATGTCTTGATAGGTCAGAAGAGTGGTTGTGGCCTATGCTGATTGATATGGCTTCATTTGCAAAAAGTCAAAAGTCATGGTACCATAAGCATGGCACGGGTCAGAGGTTGTTTGAAAGGGTGTATGGCCTCGGCTTGCATCAAGGATGGCCCTTGGATTGAAATATGTGAGCTGGAGGGCTTGATTCAAGTGTTCTCATGGTTTTGCAACTTTTCCCTCTTTGAATCTTCTTGAGAAACAAGGCATAAAATCTTGTGATTTCTTGTGCAATTCTGACCAAAATGAGTCATGTGATGTTGTTATGATGTTTAGAAGTCAATTAGAGGTCACTTAGAAGCTTGGCAAGTGAATTTGCAAAAATCCATCTTTGGCATGAATGTGAAAATTATGTGATTTTTGCCAACTTTATAAGGCCATAACTTGAGTTCCATAATGATTCAAGACATATTCTTGTACTTTTTAAAAAGAGAAAGACCTAATCTACAACTTTCATGACCAAGAATTTTTCATTTGAAGCATTTTTGGTTAAGAAAGAGGAGGTTGAAAAACTTTCCCAAAATGGAAAGTTTCCATTACAAGTCATTTCCATTTTTGGCAAGTTTGAAAATGGCCCAAAATTCTTCAATCTTGTGGACTTCTAACCTCTTCTAAGATCAAATAAAGATCATAGAACTTCAATTTGATGAAAATACCCCTTTGGTTCCATTGTTGGGGGCCTCAGATGCCCTGATTTTGACTTAACTTGCTCAAGAAGCTACCCAGTGAACATATGACTTCCACAGTAAATTTCTTCATCAAACTTGGTACACACGATCCTTATAAAATCTTAAGAACATTAGAAATAAGAATGGCCCAAAAATTTAGAGTTGAGGCCTTTGAAACCAAAACCCTAATTTTGATCATCTGTGTAGTGAAAAACCCTATCTCTGCTTCCCTGCCTTACCAGTTCTTGTGATCTCTTGACTTCCATGAACTTTGAGGGACATAATATGATGATAGAATACACATGGACCCTCTTGGAAAGCTTTGAGGCCTTTGGGATGGCTCAGATGGAATCCTGGATTGCTCAGATCACAAACCCTAGATGCAGATGAACGTGAACTTATGTAGATGAAATAAATATGCAATGTGATGGTATGCTTATGCTAATGCAAACATGAAAGATCACAAGACATGGTGTGATATTAGTGAGGGAAAATTTAGGTTGTTTACAGCTGCCCCTATTCAAACATGAGTTAGTTGTGCAGGATGTAAGCGCCTGGCTTAACAGACAAACAAGATAACTTGTGGTTGAATACCAAAGACAGTCCAAAATTTGCACTCGCTGAATAGAAGAAGAAAAAGGATATAAATTGTAAAAGATAGCAAAGTATTATTATCAAATGAAGGCGATGGAGGACGACCATTGAGCAGAGGACGACTGCAGGGAAAAATTGGTATGCTAAGCAATGACGGGGACGACCGACAAGCTGGGGAAATAAAGAGACCACGACGGGGACGACCATTGGGTAAAGAAACAAGATTCTATAGTTAAAGTAAATGCAACGATAGGGACGGCCATCAGGTTTGAAAAGTAAACTAAACAACGATGGGGACGGCCATCGGGTTAAAGAATAAATGAAATAATGATGAGAGACGGTCATCAAAGGTGAAGGACGGTCACCTAGCAGGGGACGACTGCTATTTATCACGACATAGGATAAATGTCGGATAGAAAAGGTCGACGATGGGGACGACCATCAGACAAAATGATGAAGGACGATCATCAAGAGGTGAATGACAATCACCTAGCAGGGTACGGCTGCTCTCGGGGTTTATCACGACATAGGACGAATGTCAGATAACAAGGTCAACGATGGGGATGGACATCAGATGAAATGATAAGGGACGGTCATCAAAAGGTGAAGGACGATTACCTAGCAGGGGACGGCTGCTAAATATCATGACATAGGACGAATGCCGGATAGAAAAGGGTTCCAATGATGGAGATTTCGCTGGGGAAAGGATGAGGGACGGTCATCCAGAGGTGAAGGACGATCACTTGGCAGGGAACGGCTGCCGAAAGTATCACGACATAGGACGAATGTCGGATAGAAGAAAAGTTGTTTTGTTGGTGACTTACTGGGGAACGGTAAACACGGACGAGTGCTTACTCTTAAGAATAAATGGTATATGTGTTTGACGCTGTGTATAGATTAAAGATGCGGACGAGCATCCTCAGGAACATGATACGGACGAGTATCGGTAGAAACAAACGATGACGCGTGTTCAGAGATGATGATACGGACGAGTACCAACTGGTTAACAAAGAACACGGACGAGTGTCGAGTCTGTTGAAGAGTGATATATAAAAAGGATATGGACGAGTATCGAAGACTTCTATATAAGTATGAGCGAGTATTGGTTTATTGTGAAGTATGAGCAAGACATGGACGAGTGTTCAACTTGCTGGGAAATGTATGACACGGACGAGTGTCAAACATGTAGAAGTTATGAACAAATATTCGTATGTGAGAGTATAAAAAAGGTTTTCTGGCGACCTGTGGGGGTAGGATGACACGGACGGGTGTCGAAAAGAGTGTGTTATGAATAAAAGTTTTGTTTGCACTAAGCGATTTGGCGACCATGCTGGGGAAAGGTGACACGGACGAGTGTCAAAAGAGTATGTAGGTATCTGTATTTGAGAATGCTAAGGGGATGTTTTGGTTTATATCTGTGGAGAATAATATGACACGGACGAGTGTCAAAAAGAGTATATATGAACAGGAATTTGTGCTGAAGAGTGCAAAGGGGACGCTTTGGCTTTTATTTGCGAGGGATGTGGGTTTTTATATTCATTGCTGATGAAATACCGATGGTATTTTTAGGTGACTGGCGCGAACCTGGCATGTGATCATGGAAATGTTTGATTTTTTTTCCGTAATACTCCGTATTAGACAGAATGCTACGCTTATTTTGGTGATTTATGATGCGAATTCTATGATTATGCAAAAGAGAAACCGATCCGGGATTCAGATCCCGCTGAAGATCTCTGGATGATCTGCTTGGAAGAATATCCCAGTTAGGGAAGAGATCATTGGTAGATCTGTAAGGAGATATAACTCTGCTTTGGGAAAATAGATCATTGATAGATCTATCCCGTAAGGAGAACTCAGCTGGGGGAGAAGGAAACTTTCGTCACTTTGTTGGATAAGAGTTTCAGGCATTGCTCTTCTAGGGATAGGATGGAAATTCTGTGGGGAACTTGGTTGGGGATGTTCCTGTTAAGTAGACTTGTGCTAGGGATGAGGAGGCTTTGACAACTCCGTTGGGGAAAAGCATTCCAGATATTGCTTGGGGAGGAGGTATGTTGGGGAAGTGTGCTTGGCATGCCCCATGCTGCGTATTGAATACCTGCAATCTGTTAAGACAAGAGAAACACATAAGTATCCCGAGGTATCCCTTACCGAATTCCTTCATAGGAATTAGATATTCCTGAAAGTAAATATATTTCCCGCAAGCATTAAAAAAATGGCTCATTTGTTTTATGCAAGTACTTTATTATGAATATTGGACATTTTGCAAACGAAACAAAAATGTACAAAAAGAGATGTGACTGAAAATTTTGATTTTATTAATCTGGGTGCCCTGAATTGGCAAATACAGTCAAAGAAAAAAATCCCCTGGAATGAGGAGATTGCTATAAATTGAGAAAAGTAAAAGTGCTGGCAATGTTGACGATGCTTCGGTGAACTTCCTTTGCTATGACTTGTATGACCTTGACGTTCTTCTCATCTTGCTTTTTGAAGAAGGTTGATTATGACTGATGTTTTATCCTTTCTAAGCTTGTCGTGTTGTGAGTGATACAGACGAATTCAGAATGCAGTTGTTCGCCTATTCCCTAATTTTACGTGGACCGCCCTTTCGGGTTTTCGATCCACCGGGATACCCATTTTTGCCTGAGCTGTCCAATGCGGCTTTTCAACTCAGCGGGTGTACATTTTTTTGATTTTTCCCTTATTTTTGCCCGAGTCTTTTATTTTGTTTTTGAATCGCCGGGATGCCCTATTTTTGCCTAGACTTACATTCTGTTTTTATGTCCAGCGGGTCATTTTATGCGAAGTATTTTTTAACTGCATCTGAATTCACAGGGGATAAGAAATCCTCGCCATCCATGGCAGTGAGCATCAGTGCTCCACCAGAGAATACCTTCTTTACTATGAATGGACCATCGTAATTAGGAGTCCACTTGCCCCTGTGGTCTGTATGAGGAGGAAGAAGTCTTTTCAGCACAAGATCTCCCACTTGGTATTCCCGAAGCCTGACTTTTTGATCGAAGGCTTTCTTCATGCTTTTCTGATATAGCTGCCCATGACAGATTGCAGCTAATCTCTTTTCTTCGATTAGATTCAGTTGATTGTACCGAGACCGGACCCATTCTGCTTCGTCCAGCTTCACATCCATCATTACCCGAAAGGAGGGTAGCTCAACTTCAACAGGTAGGATAGCTTCCATACCATACACAAGTTGATAAGGTGTTGCCCTAGTAGATGTTCTGATTGAGGTTCGATACCCATGCAAGGAAAATGGTAGCATCTCATGCCAGTCTTTGTAAGTAACCACCATCTTCTGAACAATCTTCTTGATGTTTTTGTTAGCTGCCTCGACAACGCCATTCATCTTTGGCCTGTAAGGAGAAGAGTTATGATGTTGAATTTTGAAGTCCCGGCAAAGTTTTGCCATCATTTTGTTGTTCAAATTGGAACTATTGTCAGTAATGATTCGCTCGGGTACTCCATATCGACAAGTGATGTCTCTTTTCAGGAATCTGGCTACCACTTGTCTGGTGACGTTTGCATACGAAGCTGCTTCGACCCATTTAGTGAAGTAATCAATGGCTACCAGGATGAATCTGTGGCCATTTGAAGCAGTCGGCTCGATCTTTCCAATCATGTCAATGCCCCACATGGCAAAGGGCCAAGGTGAAGACATCACGTTCAAAGGATTTGGAGGCACATGCACTTTGTCTGCATAAATCTGGCATTTATGACATTTCCTGGCATAGGTACAACAGTCTGCGTCCATTGTGATCCAGTAATAACCTGATCTTAACAATTTCTTAGCCATTGCATGTCCTCCAGCATGGGTGCCGAAAAAGCCCTCATGCACCTCGTGCATCAGCAAGTCTGCTTCTTTCTTATCAACACATCTGAGTAATACCATGTCAAAGTTGCGCTTGTATAATGAACCATCAATATTAAGGAAGAAACTATCGACCAACCTTCTTAATGTCTTCTTATCATTGGATTATGCCCCAGGTGGGTACGTTTGATCCTCTAAGAAGCCTTTGATGTCATGGAACGAAGGCTTGTCATCTTTAGCAATGTCCACGGAGAATACATATGATGGTCGATCTAGTCTGGATATCGAAATCCGAGGCACATAATTGGCAGTTTGAACCTTGATCATGGAGGAAATTGTAGCTAAAGCATCTGCAAACTGATTTTCGTCTCGAGGGATATACTCAAGTTTGACTGTTGTGAAGAAAGTCAATAATCTCCTCGTGTAGTCGCGGTATGGAATCAAATGCTCCTGGTGAGTGTACCATTTGTCGTTGGTCTGATTGATTACAAAAGCAGAATCTCCGAATATAGTTAATGTCTTGATCCTGAGGTCAATGGCTTCCTCAAGGCCCGTGATACATGCTTCATATTCTGCTTCGTTGTTAGTGCAGGCAAAGGTTATTTTTGCCGAGAAAGGCATATGAACTCCTTTAGGTGTAATGAGCATTGCATCAACTCCATGTCCATTCATATTGACAGCCCCATCAAACATCATTGTCCACTCTTCTTCTGGGTTAGGCCCTTCAGTGTGAACAGGCTCTTCATGATCTTTTGCTCTTAGGAACATGATGTCTTCATCAGGGAAGTCAAATCTCATTGGCTGATAATCATCAATGGGTTGCTCAGCCAGATAGTCAGACAGTACACTGCCTTTGATGGCCTTTTGAGATGTCTACTGAATGTCATACTCTGTCAGAATCATTTGCCATCTTGCAACCCTTCCGGTAAGTGCTAGCTTCTCAAATATGTACTTGACGGGGTCCATCTTTGAAATCAACAAGGTAGTGTGAGTCAACATATATTGTCTTAATATGTGAGCAGCCCACGCTAAAGCACAACAAGTTTTCTCGAGCAGTGAATAACGTTGTTCACAGTCGGTAAAATTTTTGCTTAGGTAGTATATTGCATACTCTTTTCGACCAGACTCGTCATGCTGGCCCAACACACACCTCATTGATCCTTCTAATATTGTCAGGTACATTATTAGAGGTCTTCCTTCAATTGGAGGCATGAGAATCGGAGGTTCTTGTAGATACCCCTTGATTTTGTCAAAAGCCTTCTGACAATCTTCGTTCCACCTGACCGTTTGTTCCTTTCTTAACAATTTGAATATGGGCTCACAGGTTGCAGTAAGATGAGATATGAACCTCGATATGTATTTCAATCTACCTAAAAACCCCCGAACTTCCTTTTTAGTCCTAGGTGCAGGCATCTCCTGAATGGATTTGACTTTATCGGGATCAACCTCAATTCCCTTTTCACTTACAATAAATCCCATTAATTTACCGGATCGTACCCCGAATTTGCATTTGTTGGGGTTTAGCTTCAGCTGATACTTTCTCAGACGCTTGAATAACTTCAGTAGATTTATCAGATGATCTTTTTCAGTGAGGGACTTGGCAATCATGTCATCCACGTAGCATTCAATTTCTTTGTGGATCATGTCGTGGAATAATGTCACTATAGCCCGTTGATAAGTGGCACCGGCATTCTTCAGTCCAAAAGGCATTACCTTGTAACAAAATGTGCCCCAAGGTGTGATGAAGGTTGTTTTCTCCATGTCTTCGGGTGACATCCTGATCTGATTATACCCGGAAAAACCATCCATGAAAGAAAATACTGAGAATTAAGCTGTGTTGTCGACCAATACATCAATGTGAGGTAATGGGAAGTCATCCTTCGGGCTAGCTCTGTTCAGATCCCGGTAGTCCACACACATTCGTACTTTTCCATCCTTCTTAGGCACTTGTACAATATTAGCGACCCACGGCGGGTAACTAGTTACTGCAAATGAAACTGGCGTCCCACTGTTTTTGTACTTCTTCCTTAATCTTCATGGCCATATCTGGACGAGTACGATGTAGCTTTTGCTTCACTGGAGGACAATCTTCTTTCAAAGGTAGATTGTGCATGACAATATTCGTATCTAGACCTGGCATGTCTTGATAGGACCAAGCAAACACGTCAACGTATTCTCGAAGCATGTCAATAAGTTGTTCTTTTACTGAAGCCTGCAGACTGGCCCCAATCTTCACTTCTTTCAAATCCTCCTCGGTACCAAGATTAAATGTTTCAACCTCCTCCTGATGAGGAGTGATCACTTTCTCTTCTTGCCTCAACAACCTGGCTAACTCTTCAGGTAACTCATAGTCTTCTTCAACCCCTTCATCAACTTGATTAATTGGATTGTCAAAGTCATACAAGGTCGTAGCAGTGTTGTTGCCGGTGCAATCTGGAGGGTAATCTCTGCAAGGTTTTAGATTTGCTCATTTTAGTGGTAAGTTTTAATCTTGTTTAGAAAGGTGTGAAATGAAGTTATTTATTTTGAAAACATTTCCATTTTATTGTTTTGTACAAAAGTGAAAAATGAAAAGACAGTGAGCGAAAAAAGAGACTTGTTTGCAAAAGATGTCCGATATTCATTGATAATCCATTTGCACAAAATTACAATATGGCCCTATTATAAAATGAGTCCTGACACCTTGGGCAAGATGTAGGACTTGATGCATGCTAAAAAATGCAGGAAATAATAATTACTCTGCAGGAGTAACCCTTATAATTTCTTGGGAAGACCAGTTAAGGACTTGGTGACCCGGGATCCTTGGATGTATCCAGCTTTCCAGGTTGAGGTCGCTTTCCGCCTCGTCTTCCAGGTTGTTAACAGCATCTAGGGTGAGCATCCCCCCACTGATGAACTTGGGCTCTTTGGCAGCCTCTGATTGATCTTGTCAGAATGGTTTGTAACCCAAACCGAATTTGTCCTCCTTCTTCTCTACCGGTAACAGCTTGCCCCAGCCTTGGGCATTTCCATCTTAAACAACCTTCCGGGCTTGCTGATAGGAGATAATTGAAGTACCCATCCTATCCTCCTGGGATGCAGTAAATACTTCAGTCGCCGCCTCGTTGACATTCAGGGCCTCGGACCCTTGGCTCATAGTTTCATGGATTTCACCATCCATCTCAATGTATTTGTATGTAGCCAGATGGCTAACAAATATGTCCTCCTCACCACAAATGGTGATAATCTGTCCTTCCCACTCATATTTCAATTTCTGGTGAATGGTTGATGTAACTGCGCCAGCGGCGTGAATCCATGGTCGACCCAACAAACAGCTGTAGGCCGGCTGTATGTCCATCACATAGAAAGTAGTTTGAAAGACCTGTGGACCGATTATCACAGGTAGCTCCACCTCCCTAAGAACATACCTCTTAGAGCCATCAAAAGCCCTGACCACAAGATTGCTTGGCCGGAGAGCTATTCCATCATATTCGAGCTTGACAAGAGCTTTCTTTGGCAAGACATTGAGTGAAGATCCATTGTCCACAAGAACATGAGAGAGTACAACTCCTTTGCACTCCAGGGTTATGTGCAAAGCCTTGGTGTGGTGACATCCTTCTGTTGTTAAATCAGTATTGGTGAAACCTAGCCCATGGCTAGTATTGACATTAGACACCACTATCTCGAGCTGATTCACTGTGATCTCTTCTGGCACATAGGCAGCGTGCAGAACTCTGAGTAGTGCATCCCGATGGGCTTCATAACACAACAGCAGGGATAATATAGAGATCTTAGAGGGAGTCTGGTGGAGCTGGTCCACAACTTTGTAGTCACTTCTTTTAATTATCCTCATAAACTCATCCATATCCTGATCAAAGGATGATTTACGAGTCTCTTTTGGTGTAGGTTCTTCAGGTGCCACACTTTTCCCCTTGGCTTTGGCAACAGCCTCTGCCTCAGTGTTGGTTCTTGGAGCTTGTGACGCGAAGAGGCGTCCGCTTCGGGTGAAGCCTTCGCCTCCCCCGACATTATCCACTTGGGGAGTAGGAACTGAAGAATCAAGAAGGACTTTTTCTCCATTGCAGTAAAGGTCAGCACCATAATGCCATGGTACAACATTGTCTTTATCATATGGGATAGGCCCCGGCACCGTGATGGTGACTGGGCTAACTGCAGCAGAGGTTGGGACCGTTATTGTTTGCAGATCATAAAAGATAGTGACAGGACTTCTTGTGGATGTTGGTGGTGATGAATTGAAGCTTGGTTGTTGCTGGAAATTTTGCTGAGACTGTTGAAAGTTGCTGGAATTTGGGACCGTTGTAGGGTCATAATAGATAGTAATTGTGGAGGCGTCATTGTTGGTGGTTGCTGAAGTTGTAGAAGGAGATGAAATGGAATTGTTGTTTGTTGAAGTGATGGAAGAAGTGGTTGCTGAAGTTGTAGATGAATCAGTAGGAACAATTGTTGTTGCAGTTGTAGGAGAATCACTTGTTGTTGACAAAAGAGTTGTTGGTGTTGTGGAAGTTGTTGTGGTTATTTGCAGAATGCCTTCTTTAATAAAATCATTGATGCCATTCCTCAAGCTTTCACAGCCATTCACAGAAATCTTGCAAGATTCACAACAGGTCTCACAACCTAGAAACACTTGGCATTTCAAAAGCTAGGCTTTAACATCTGCCAGAGGTGTCTGAATACTTGCAATATCTTCTGTTAAACTCATGGGTGAGGCTTCCTCTATAGCATTAATCCTTGGACCACTGTGGCTTGGCATAGGATTTTCATGACATTGGGAGGTGGTGCAAAGTTCAGGGCCTTTGAATCTACTAGATCCTGGACCTTCATATGCAGAGCCCTGCATTTTTCTATGGAGTGACCAGGTGCATTAGAATGAAAAGCACACCTAGCATTGACATCGTAGTTTCTTGGAAGGTTCTGAGGATCAGGTGGAGCCAATATCCTCAACTCAACAAGATTGAGCTTCAGGAGTTGTGGCAGCAATGTGGCATATGGCATTAGAATAGGGTCAATCACCCTGTTGACCTGAGATGGTCGCTATTGGAAAGGGCGTTGTTGTTGATTGTTGTTATTGTTGTTGTAGGATCTCTGTTGAGGAAACTATGGTTGTTGAGGAAAGTTTTGTGGTTGTTGAGTATACTGAGGAGGTGGAGTAGGAATAGTGACGGCAACAACTGATCTAGGCAGATATGGGGGTCTTCCTCTTCCCATATGTACAAAATTTGTTTCACCAGATCTACGGGGCCCAACAAATGGCTTCCTTGCACTGCTTGAACTGGTGCCATTGTCGGATATCTTTCCCATCTTCAGTAGGCTCTCAATTCTCTCCCCGGCTATCACCACGTCTGCAAAGCTGGTGGAAGAAAAAGAAGCCAATCTGTCAATATAAGTGTCCTGGAGAGTGTTCATGAACATATCTTCCATCTCCCTTTCTGAAATTGGGGGTTGAACGGCAGCAGCTAATTGCCTCCACCTTTGGGCATACTCTCTAAAGCTTCATGAGGAGATTGTGACATTCCCATCAGAAGGGTCCTGTTTGGAGCCATGTCCAGATTATACTGATATTGACGGATGAAAGCTTCTGCCAAGTCTTTCCAAATTCTAACTGTGGCTCTGGTCAAGTGAGAATACCATTCCCAGGATGCCCCTGTCAAGCTATCCTCGAAGTAAAACATCCACAGCTTCTCATCCATGGTGTAGGCTTTCAATCTCCCCAGGAAAGACTGAAGGTGGGTACATGGGCAGGATGTACCATTATATCTTTCAAAACAAGGGGGTTTGAACTTGTGAGGAATTCTCACCTCTTCCACCAATCCCATGTCCATGACATCAAAACCTAGAGAGTTTTGGGATTCAAGAGACCTTAGCTTCTCTGCAATTTCATCCAACCGACGGTCGTAAACTTCGTCTCCAGCCCCAATTATAGTAAACTGCTCTTCTTGAGGGTCCTCCTACAAGGCCCTTCCTCCAGTAGTGTTACCTTGGGTGTTTCTTATGGCATTGATGTCTAGGTTCATATGAGGTCCAAACTTTGGTGGATCAATGCGAGGCTGCACGTGATTATTGTTACTGGTACCCCCTGTACCTGGATGGTTTTCCTCGGGAGTTTGCCGCTCGACTAACTCTCTTAGTCTCTCCTGGCTCTGGGCCAATCCAGTCATCAACGTCATAAATTAATTCATTTGGGCCCTCATCTCTGTCCTTTCATTGGCCATCTGGGCCCTCACTTCAGTCAAGTCTTGCTGAACTTGATCCATTTCTAATCCCGGAAGGTTGTTTCTTGTCGGATACCGGTGCACTCTATTGACAGGGAACACTCTTCTACGAGCATTGTTTCCTGAAACCACAACAAAGTGAGAAATAACAAAACAAAAACCCACAAAACAAAGAAAATGATGTTAGTATGTAATGCAAGATGCCTATTTGTCTTCCAAGGGTATCCGGTTTGGTTCTTTGGTTTTGACCTTTCCAGACCTCGAGGAAATGCTGATGTTGCAGAGAGATTAAGCCCACAAAAATAATACAAACCATATATATTACAAAAAGTGAAGATACATAGTTTGATTACAATAAAGTTCCCATGGCGGGTTAAAATACATCAACAAAAGAAAATACAATCAAAATGAAGTACAAACAAAAAGAATCAAACATCCAATCCAAAGTCATCTTCTCTGACTTCCTTCAGGAGAGCCTCAGTTACTGGACCTACTGGGTGCTCTGTAATGGTCCTGATGAGGAGGTTCCTGGTGGTAATGGCACTGGTTAAATTCTTATGCTTATCTTGATCCTTTGACCTCTTTAACCCCGCCCGAAGCTTTAACTTTGAGATCTCCTTCAGTGCTGCTAACAAAGCTGCCTGATTCTTCTTCTCACTAGCCTCCAATTGCTCTATCTTAGCTTGGGTCCTTTGATCTTCTTGTGCATGAGCCTCAATGATCCTGATCCACCTAGCCTGGCTCTCCTCTGAATAATGCTATGCCATAGCTTTCTGAGTCTTTTCTTCCTTGCAAGCATTCTTCAACACTAACTCTCCTGCTCTAGCCTTTCTGATGTAGTCATCCGTCTTCTCAATCTTGGTCAAGTGCTCGATCCGGAGCCTCTCTAACCTCTCATTATCTAGACGGTTGTCATTCCTCTCCCAGTGGTTCTTTTTCAAGGCTTCAGAGAGTTGAGTATTCCTTTCCTTCAGTTTCTCAAACTCTTCTAAACTGACAGTAGTTGCAAGCTCCACTATTGAAGGTCCAGGTACATCCTCTAAGGGCATGGCATCCGGGTGATCTGTGCCCTGGTACGAGACCAATCAAGATATTGCGCTGAAGCTATATTGTTGCATTTGCCAAGGATAGTTGTCCCCTTAGTCTGAATGTTGTCCCTGGCCCAGGCTACCTGTCTGATAATAGCAGAGTTGTGCTGGATGTCACAATATAGGGTCTCTGTCAAGTCTTGTCCTCTTGGGGGATGAACCAAAGCATACCCTAATTGACTCTTAAAAAGCAAGGGGTTGTAGTTGATGCAACCTTTTACTCCAATCAAAGGCACATTAGGATATTTCCCAAAGCTAGTAATGATGTCGTTGCCCTTGGTGCTCTGAGTGCATCATATGATGTCTTCTGATGTAAGAGCCATCAATCTCTTAGCCCAATTCCTTGGCTGATGAGGGTTCAGGAAAGTGTCTGACTCCGACAAGTGTCTTAATAACCAATAGTAATAGAGGGGAGCACAACATCTGACCAATCTTCCTCTTTGCTTCTCATTCCTTTGGTGCACTGAATAGTAGAAGTCTCTAAGCAAGGTAGGAACTGGGTTCCTCAGTAAGAACAGGTGAATAGCATTCTTGCTTACAAACTTTGGCTCGTCTGCAAATAAGATAACTCCATATATGCTGAGTGCCAAGAGTGCACAAACAGTATCCCACTTCCCTCCTGCAGCATGTAGGGTGGCCTGGGAGATCAAGAAATCCAAGTGCAGACCTGGAACCCCAGCCTTGGTGGTCATGCTCTGATCAATGAGAGTATGCTCCAAGTGCAAGGCCTTAGCTATATCTTCATTCTTAGGAGCAACCATCTCAGGGTTGAAGGGAATCCCTCTCCTGATAGGGACACCTAACAACATGGAAAATTCTTCTAGCAGAGCTCCCAACTGAAAATCAGGGAATGTAAAACATCTGAGAGGAGGATCATAAAACTGCAAGCAAGTGTGAATCATGCTCCTCTGGGATGCATCCAGGTCCATGATCATGTCCAATATGCCTCCATAATGTTTCCTGAATAATGGGACATGATCAGGAGTGATGAGAGACTGGATCTGTCTGATGCCTGTCAGAGTGGGCTCAAAGAAGTGGTATGTGATGTTGCTCTTCCTGGAAGTGTCCATGCTGATAATGGATGATGGTGAAGAAAACTAAGGAGAAGCCCTGATGAAGTTAACTGCTGAAAACTGATGAAGATAACTGGAGAAAATGCTGAAGAAGGGTCTCTGATGAAGACAACTGGAGGAGAGTCTCTAATGAAGACAAACTGATGAAGGTGCTGGAGAAGATAATTGAAGAAGTCTGAGCAGCAGAACAGGTAAAAACCAAACCAAAGATAATAAGGTGGATACCCTGTAAAATAAATAGGCAAATGTTAAATGATGCAAGATGATGTATGTAGAATGATATGAAAAGGGTTTATGATCAAGTGCTGGATCTGTTATCTGCCTTGATAGGGTCCAGGTGTGTTCATAAGTCCGGATGGAGGTTCAGAAAACTAGTAACCAGGTGGGGGACTCAAATAAAGAGTCACAAATCCAGGGTTTCACAAGAACTATCCAAATTGATGCATTCTTAAAACAAAACTGGTAACAGGGTATGATGAGGCCAAGGGTTCCTGCAAACCTATAGACATCCCAACCCCCTCACATGTATTGTTCTAGAACAAGGATCCTCAGACTTGGATAAGTTATGAGAAGTGTAAACACTTCTAACCTGAAGGTACAATGTTTACAATAACCATAAAAGATCCTCCTCTAATTCACCTCAGATGCTGAAGGTCATAAAAGGTCATCCAGACATGACAGGCTTCCCAGATAGCCCTAGTACTACAGGAAATCCATAGCACAGAGTTCTCAACAAGAAACCCATGTCTGAACCGTGTTTCATATTCCCGCACCAGACCGAAATGGAATGGGAAAGAATATGAATCCACTCTAGCCTATGTGTCACTTAGGTCCCTGGTATGGAACCTTAATCACTCAAAAATCCCTCCCACTAAGGTAAACACAGATCCAGCACCAATGATATGATAATAACAGTATGAAATGCATAAGACTGTAAATGAGAGCAATAGATAAAGCTGTACAGAAAGCAATAAATAAAGCAATAAATAAATAAGCACAAGTAGCACATAACACCCCCGTAAACACAAATCAAACAAACGCTAGGAGGAGCCCACAAAAAGAACCAGAAGCTCTGGTTACAATATAAGGTTCCCCAGCTGAGTCGCCAAGCTGTCGCTCCCGAAGATTTGCATCCCGGTGCAGGCACGAACGATCGGCGAAAGGAGAAAATGAAAGTGAAGAATGAATAGAGTCGCCAGCTAGGCATTTTTATCCCGAAGGAAAGGTAATAATGCATAAACCTAGAAAGATATGGATAAGACGGTTGTGAACCATAGAAACTGAGAAAGGGGGTTGGTTACAACCTAGGAAGGTATTAGCACCCACATTGTCCGTCGTACTCGACGGGATCCAAGCTTAAAAGATTGTGTTTAAAGGGGTAGGGTATGTGCTATCTGTGTGCAAAAAGCTGGAAAAAGGATATACAAGTGTCAGTGCAAAAGGTGAGTGCTCAGGAACTGAGGCTTAAAAGAGAATGCTAAAAGAGGGGGAAGACACAAAGACATTTGTTCGATAACCGTTAAGTTATGCCTACGTATCCTCGTGTGCAATGAGGAAGTCAGAACACTGTAGTTCGACTAAAAGAGACTGAAAGATAAATTTGACTCTGAACTGCTTGCTTGTCTATGCTCAAGTGTATGACTCATTTGGCTCGAGTGCTAACTGTCTTGCATTAGACGGAAGAAGCAAGTTCTCATTTGTGAATGAGTGTGATGAGAAAAGAATCCCGGAGAAGACGATTATTGTTTGTTTTTGTGTTTTCAGTCTTGTTATTGTTTTTTGGTGTTTTGCATAGGATTATGAGCTTAAGCCTAAATCAAGGGCTTGTAAACTCATTATATCATCCCTGATTAGGGATAATGAGAATACTTTAAGTCTGAGATAGGCATCTCAACTTAATTGCCATGATGATATAGGATTAAGATCATTAACCTACTTGTGATTATTTAGATGTTTTTGGGTTTTTTTGTTTAGTGTTAAGTAATGAGTTTAATCTCTAATCACAGATTAGTGAACTCATTACACCATCATAATAGAAGGATAATAGATGAGAATACTTGAGCTGAGGAAGATACCTCAACTCAATCCATGGTTAGGGATTAAATTCATTAGATATCAAGCCTTTATTAAATGGATTTTAATCAAGGATGAGATTAAGAAATGGATTTTAAGTTTGTAAGACAACTTGTGGGGGACTTGTCCATTAAACACTAGGGTTAGTCCTTCTTAACCATAGAGGAAGAATTAGAACCCTAATGTAAGGCCCAAGTTACAAGATGAAGTCTTAGTGATTATTAAGTGGATTGATTAAGAGGTTTAAACAAATTAAGGGTTTAACACTTAGGATTAAAGTTATACACTCCATCCTAAGATAAGGAAACAAGCATAACCCTAATTCCAAAGTCCTAAAACCTTAAAGGTTTAGTCTCTAATGATGGGATGAGAAGGGAGACACAAAGAATACTCAAAGAGAAAATACTAAAGGGAAACTAATAAGTCCTAGAAAGTTATCATTCTTGGAATTCTTGGGGTTTGTGAGGCTTAAGAGAAGAAGTTTTCAAGGAAGCCACCAAGGAGAAGCAAGATAGGAAAGATATGAGATGAGAAGAGAAAGAAAGGAAGAGAAACACAAGTGAGGCAAACCCACTCAAAGACAAACAAAAATGCAGTAAGAATGCAATATGAAGGCATGAGAAGAGGTGGGAGGTGAAGGCAAATCCACCTCCCAAACAACTTACCATTAACCTGAAAAGTTAGTACAAGATGTTATATGAAAGGAATGAAATAAAATGAAGCAAATGTAAGTGAAAATACCAAGACCAGAAGCATGTACATGATGCAAATGATGCTATGATATGATGCAAAGGCATACAATATGCATGTGTGTGTTCATAAAAGAGGATGAATGCAAATGAAGCATGTAGGAAGCATGTAAACACATGGATGTTTATGAAATGAAATGGATGCAAAGCATAGCAACTGTTTGGATAAATGATCAAGCAATGTTCAAGAAATGTCTTAAGATGTCTAAGATGGCATACAAATTCTTAGAGTGGCATAGCAAGTTCATATGTTCATGCAATGCAATGTAAGATGCAAGTAAAGATGCAAAATTAGGGTTACATGGAAGGATGAGATGCAAATGGTCACAACAGAAGCATATGACATGATAAAAAATTGCAAATGAGCTAAAACAAACCCTAATCCCATATGAAATCACACCCCAAAGGAGAAGGTCTAACACTTAATCTATTGAAAGTTATGTTTTTTCTAAGTTTGTTAGGGTTTTTGGATGCTTCAAAAGGAAAAATGCAAATCAAATAGAAAATACAAGATTAATTCATGCCAAAAATATCCTATATACTACATGATATGTGTAAAACAATGCAAAAAGAACCATCTTCAAACCCTTCATGGTTAGGCAGAAAAGATTTTTCAAAGGTTAGGGTTTAAAAATGTGATTTTATGAACCCTAAATTCAAAGAAAATTGTCAAGTTATAATCAAAACCAAAAAGAAATTTGTATGAAGGATTTGAAAATGTTTCTAAATGTATTAAGAGGCAACATGATTTTTTTGGTAATTTTTAGAAACCTAAATACTATTTTAATTAATTAATTTCCATTAATTAATTAAAATAAACATTTAAATATTTTAAAAATTCTTTTTAAATGCTAAAAGTAAAATAAAAATTATTTTTGGATAAAGAAAAATATTTCAAGCTAAAATGCAGAAAATGAGATTTTTAAAATGATTTTTGATATTTTAAATAAATTAAGCAAAAGAAATGCAATAAAATGAAATAAAAATAATTAAAATGGGAAGTATGCAAGATCAAGGGTTGAGGTTCAAAAGGAAAAGGAGGGAATTGACTGCACGCCAGATCCAAGGGTCAGTATTCAAACTGGCTTTTAATTATTTTTTTAATTAATTAATCAGGATTAAATGATAATGACTTAATCTGGACCACACGCTGCTAACCATAATCCCAATCCAACGGCCATAAACACAATTGGGGAATTAATCACAGATTAGGGCTTAACAACTTTCAGGTGACCGCAACAGTGTTTCGGTCATCTTCTCCGACCAGACTCTCACTCTATCTCTCTCAAAACGCCATGAAACTCTACCTAAATCTCCATAAACACTCATTAAACATCACTGAACAAGAATCCACACACAAAATTCATTTATTTTTCATCAAAATCATGAATCAAAGCAAAACGGAAAACTTGGCAAAAATTTCAGAAGCACGATACATCCTCAAAACTCAACCATTTTCAAAACAAATTACATCACCATGATCAGAGAGACATGTAGAATCATTTAGGAACTTAAAAACAAGCTTCTGGAAAAAGTTTGAAGATGGCTACCTGAGCTGGAGCTTTCACTTTTGGAGCTTTCTGACCTCTTTCTTTGTGCAATCAACCTCCAATGGCTTCGCTTGAGTGAATGGAAGGCTTAAAACAAGCTTGCAATGGCTGGTTTGAGAGATTGCACATCAACTGCACCAAAATCGTGTTTCTAATTCTTGGGGTTTTAGGTTGTTTAATGGTTGGGAAATGATCTTGAGGATGTATGGAGATGATTGGTGAAGTTTGTTGTAAGTTTTGTTGGATGAGTAGAGAGATTCAAAGAGCTCAAGGTTTGGAGTTTTTTTTTGGGATTCTTGAGTTTTGATCAGTTTCAGGCCTTTGTGTTATGTGTTATGGCTTGTATAATGTCCACATATCATGTCTTGATAGGTCAGAAGAGTGGTTGTGGCCTATGCTGATTTGTATGGCTTCATTTGAAAAAAAGTCAAAAGTCATGGTACCATAAGCATGGCACAGGTCAGAGCCTGTTTGAAAGGGTGTCTGGCCTCAGCTTGCATCAAGGGTGGCCCTTGGATTGAAATATGTGAGCTGGATGGCTTGATTCAAGTGTTCTCATGGTTTTGCAACTTTTCCCTCTTTGGATCTTCTTGAGAAACAAGGCATAGAATCTTGTGATTTCTTGTGCAATTCTGACCAAAATGAGTCATGTGATGTTGTTATGATGTTTAGAAGTCAATTAGAGGTCACTTAGAAGCTTGGCAAGTGAATTTGCAAAAATCCCTCTTTGGCATGAATGTGAAAATTATGTGATTTTTGCCAACTTTGAAAGGCCATTACTTGAGTTCCATAAGGAATCAAGACATGTTCTTGTACTTTTTGAAAAGGTAAAGACCTAATCTACAACTTTCACGACCAAGAAGTTTCCATTTGAAGCATTTTTGGTTAAGAAAGAGGAGGTTGAAAATCTTTCCCAAAATGGAAAGTTTCCATTACAAGTCATTTCCATTTTTGGCAAGTTTGCAAATGGCCCAAAATTCTTCAATCTTGTGGACTTCTAACCTCTTCTAAGATCAAATAAAGATCATAAAACTTCAATTTGATGAAAATACCCCTTTGGTTTTATTGTTGGGGGCCTCAGATGCCCTGATTTTGACTTAACTTGCTCAAGAAGTTACCCAGTGAACATATGACTTCCACAATGAATTTATTCATCAAACTTGGTACACATGATCCTTATAACATCTTAAGAACATTAGAAATAAGAATGGCCCAAAAATTTAGAGTTGAGGCCTCTGAAACCTAAACCCTAATTTTGGTCATCTGTGTAGTGAAAAACCCTAGCTCTGCTTCCATGCCTTGCTAGTTCTTGTGATATCTTGACTTCCATGAACTTTGAGGGACATAATATGATTATAGAGTACACATGGACCCTCTTGGAAAGATTTGAGGCCTTTGGGATGGCTCAGATGGAATCTTGGATTGTTCAGATCGCAAACCCTAGATGCAGATGAACTTGAACTTATGCAGATGAAATAATTATGCAATGTGATGGTATGCTTATGATAATGAAAACATGAAATATCACAAGACATGGTGTGATATTCGTAAGGGAAAATTTGGGGTGTTTACAAGAAGTGATTCAGGCATTGCTTTGGAGATCCTTCTTGGGGAGGAAAGAAGCTCTGGGAAGTAATCTATCAGAGGATCAGCTTTGCGGGGGTCCTCTGAGGGGATAAAAAGCACCATGGGGGAATACCTTCGTCAAGTAATCTTTCTGATGAGGTGACTGCCAACTTGGCTGGGGATATAGTGTCTGATATGCCCTGTGATGTGAAAGGTTGTCTGTCTTGAGTACCTGCAACCTGTCAAACTAAAGAAACGCATGAGTGCCATGAGCTATCCTCAACCGGATTCCGTCATAGGAGTTAGGTTTGCTTAAGAGCACATATTTTCTGTAAGCATTTATTGAAAATGGCTTATATGTTTTCATGCAAATGTTGTATTATGAATTTTGGACATTTTGCAAGCAAAACAAAATGGTACAAAACAAAGTGTGAATGAATATTTGACTTTATTGATTTGTGTGCCTTGAATAGGCGAGTACAGTAAGGAAGCTAATCCCTGAAATGAGGAGATTGCTACAAAATTGAGGAAAATAAAAGTCCTTTTTGGCAATGCTGAAGTTGATACTTCAATCTTCCTTTTGTTATGATCTGTAAGACCTGAACGCTCTTCTTATATTGCTTTCTGAAGAAAGTTGATTCTGACCGACGCTTTGTCCTTTCGAAGCTTATCATGTTATGTGAGTGTAATACATACGAACTCATAATGCAGTCGTTCGCTTTTTCCATGATTTTGCGTGGATTGCCCTTTTGGGTTTTCAATCCACCGGGATACCCTTTTTTGCCTGAGCTGTCCGATGTGGCTTTTCAACTTAGCGGGTGTACATTTTTTCAAATATTCCCTTATTTTTTCCCGAGTCTTTTATTCTGTTTTTTGACTCGCCGGGATGCCCTGTTTTTTCCTGGACTTACATTTCTATTTTTTATGTCCAGCAGGTCATTTATGCAAAGTATTTTTTAACTGCATCTGAATTCACAGGAGACAGGAAGTCTTCACCATCCATGGTTGTGAGCATCAGTGCTCCTCCCGAGAAGACTTTAGTTATCACAAAGGGACCTTCATAGTTTGGGGTCCACTTGCCCCTGTGGTCTGTATGAGGAGGGAGGATTGTTTTCAGTACAAGCTCTCCCACTTGATATTCCCGAGGTCTGACTTTTTGATTGAAGGCTTTCTTCATCAGTTTCTGATATAACTGACCATGACAGATAACTGTTAATCTATTTTCTTCAATCAGGCTCAGTTGGTTATAACGAGATCGGACCCATTCTGCGTCGTCCAATTTTACATCCATCATTACCCGCAAGGAGGGTAATTCAACTTCAACAAGTAGGACTGCTTCCATACCATACACAAGCTGATAAGGTGTTGCCCAGGTAGATGTTCTGATGGAAGTTCGGTACCCATGCAAGGCGAATGGTAACATTTCATGCCAGTCTTTGTATGTGACTACCATCTTTTGCACAATCTTCTTAATGTTCTTGTTAGCCGCCTCAACAGTGCTATTCATCTTTGGCCTGTAAGGAGAAGAGTTATGATGTTGAATTTTGAAGTCTCGGCACAGCTCTGTCATCATTTTTTTGTTGTGGTTTGAACCATTATCAGTAATTATTCGCTCGAGAACTCCATATCGACAAATGATGTCCCTTTTCATAAATCAGGCTATCACTTGCCTGGTGACATTTGCATACGAAGCTGCTTCGACCCATTTGGTGAGGTAATCAATGGCTACCAGGATGAATCTGTGAACATTTGAAGCATTTGGCTCGATCTTTCCAATTATATCAATGCCCCACATGGTGAAGGGCTAGGGTGAAGACAATATATTCAAAGGATTGGGAGGCACATGCAATTTGTCTGCGTAGATCTGGAATTTATGGCATTGTCTGGCATAGGCACAAAAGTCTACATCCATTATGATCTAATAGTAACTCGATATCAACAATTTCTTCGCCATTGCATGTCCTCTGGCATGGGTACCAAAAGAACCTTCATGTACTTCGTGCATTAGTAAGTCTACTTACTTCTTGTCAACACATCTGAGCAAGACCATGTCGAAGTTTCCCTTGTATAAGGAGCCATCGGTGTTGAGGAAGAAACTGCCGGCTAGCCTTCTCAATGTCTTCTTATCATTAGACGATGCCCCAGGTGGGTATGTCTGAGTCTCCAAGAAGCATTTGATGTTGTGGAACCAAGGTTTGTTGTCAATGACAGTGTCCACAGAGAAAACATATGTTGGTCGGTCCAGTCTGGATACTAAAATCCTAGGCACATAGTTGGCAGTCTGTACTTTGATCATAGATGAAACAGTGGCTAAGGCGTCTGCAAACTGATTCTCATCTTGAGGGATGTACTCAAGCTTTACTTTTGTGAAGAAATTCAACAATCTCCTCGTATATTCATGGTAGGGAACCAGATGCTCTTGATGGGTATACCACTTGCCATTAGTTTGGTTGACTACCAAAGCTGAATCTCCGAATACATTCAAGGTTTTGATCCTGAGGTCAATGGCTTCTTCAAGACCCATGATACAAGCTTCGTACTCTACTTCATTGTTAGTGCATGAAAAGGTGAGCTTTGCTGAGAAAGGAAGATGGAATCCCTCGGGTGTAATAAGCACTGCACCAACTCCACGACCATTACAATTAACTGCTCCATCAAACATCATAGTCCATGCTTCTTCTGGATCCGGCCCTTCAGTGTGAATAGGCTCTTCACAATCTTTTGACTTTAAGAACATGATGTCTTCATTAGGAAAATCAAATCTCATAGGCTGGTAGTCATCAATGGGTTGCTCAGCCAGATAGTCAGATAACACACTGCCCTTGATGGCTTTCTGAGAGGTGTACTAAATATCATACTCTGTTAGAATCATTTTCCCCCTCGCAACCCTTCCGGTAAGTGATGGCTTCTCAAATATGTACTTGACGGGGTCCATCTTTGAGATCAACAAGGTAGTATGAGTCAACATATATTGTCTTAGTTGGCGAGCAGCCCATGCTAAAGCACAACAAGTTTTCTCGAGCAGTGAATAACGCTATTCACAGTCGGTAAACTCTTTTTGCTTAGGTAGTATATTGCATACTCTTTTTGACCAGACTCGTCATGTCAGCCTAACACACACCCCATCGATTCTTCTAATACTGTCAGGTACATTATTTGAGGTCTTCCTTCAACTGTAGGCATGAGAATTGGAGGTTCTTGCAGATACTCCTTGATCTTGTCAAAAGCTTTCTGACAATCATTGTTCCACCTGACTGTTTGTTCCTATCTTAGCAGTTTGAACAAGGGCTCGCATGTTGCAGTGAGATGAGATATGAACCTTGAAATGTAGTTCAATCTACCTAAGTACCCTCGAACTTCATTCTCAGTCTTAGGTGCAGGCATTTCCTGAATTGCTTTGACTTTGTCGGGATCAACCTCAATTCCTTTTCCGCTCACAATAAAACCCAGCAGCTTACCATAACGTACCCCAAATGTGCATTTGTTGGGGTTTAACCTTAGCTGATACTTCCTCATATGCTTGAATAGTTTCAGTAGATTTATCAAATGCTCTTCCTTTGTTTGGGATTTGGCAATCATGTCATCCACGTAGCACTCGATTTCTTTATGGATCATGTCATGGAATAATGTTACCATAGCCCGTTGATATGTTGCATCAACATTCTTCAAACCAAACGACATTACTTTGTAGCAAAACATGCCCCATGGTGTGATGAAGGTTGTCTTTTCCATGTGTTCGGGTGACAACTTGATCTGATTGTATCCAGAAAATTCGTCCATGAAGGAAAATACCGAGAACTGAGCTGTGTTGTCTACCAATACATCAATATGAGGTAATAGGAAGTCATCTTTCGGGCTTGCTCTGTTCAAATCCCGGTAATCAACACACATACGCACCTTGCCATCCTTCTTAGGTACGGGTACAATGTTAGAAACCCAAGGCGGGTAACTAGTTACAGCAAGAACACTGGCGTCCCACTGCTTTTGCACTTCCTCCTTGATTTTCATGGCGATGTCTGGGCGAGTACGGCGCAACTTCTGTTTAACTGGTGGACAATCCTCTTTCAATGGCAGTTTGTGCACGACAATATTTATATCCAAGCCTGGCATATATTGGTAGGACCAAGCGAACACATCGACATATTCTCGCAGCATACTAATAAGTTTCTCTTTTATTGGAGCTTGCAGACTGGCTCTAATCTTCACCACTTTCACATCTTCCTCGTTACCAAGATTGATAGTGTCAACCTCCTCCTGATGGGGAGCAATCACCTTTTCCTCTTGCCTCAATAACCTGGCTAGCTCTTTAGGTAAATCGTAGTCTTCTTCAACCCATTCATCTGCTTAATTAATCGGATTGTCGATGTCATACGAGGTCATAACAGTGTCGTTGTCGGTGCAATCTAGAGGGCTATCTCTGCAAGGGTTGAGATTTGGTTCATTTTAGTGATTGATTTTATCTTATTTAGAAAAAGTGAATGAATTTATTATTGAGAACACATTGCCATTTATTGTTTTGTGCGAAAATAACAAAAATGAAAAGTCAGGGAGCAAAAACAATTGTTTGCAAAATGACGTCCATTGTTCATTAATATTCAATTTGCACAAAATACATATGGCCCTATTACAAAATGAGTCCCAACATCTTGGGTAAGATGCAAGACATTGATGCATGCTTAAAACAGGAAATAATAATTACCCTGCGGCAGTAACCCTTAAAATTTCCTGGGAAGACCAGTTGAGGACTTGTTGGCCCGGGTCTCTTTGACAGATCAAGTTTTCCAGGTTGTAGTAGCTCTCAGCCTCGTCTTCCAAAGTGTTGACAACTTCGGGGTTAGCATTCGCCCACTTATGAACTTGGGAGCTTCAGCAGCCTCCTCTGGAACTTGTCGGGATGGTCTGTAACCCAAACCTAATTTGTCTTCTTTCATCTCCACCTTCAGCAGCTTGCCCCAGCCTTGGGCATTCCCTTCTTCAACAACCTTCCGAGCTTGTTTGTAGGAAGCAATTGAGGTGCCCATCCTTTCCTCTTGGGATGCAGTAAACACCTCATTTGTAGCTTCGTTGACGTTCAAAGCTTCAAAACCTTGACTCATGGTTTCATGGATCACCCCATCCATCTCTATGTACTTATATGTAGCCAGGTGACTGACAAAGATGTCTTCTTCTCCACAGATGGTGATAATTTGGCCTTCCCACTCATATTTTAACTTCTAGTGAATGGTTGACGTTACCGCGCCAGCGGCATGGATCCAGGGTCGACCCAACAAACATCTGTAGGCAGGCTGTATGTCCATCACGTAGAAGGTAGTTTCGAAAACTTGTGGGCCAATTACCACAGGCAACTCAATTTCTCCGAGAACTGATCTCTTAGAACCATCAAAAGCTCTGACAACTAGGTTGCTCGGACAGAGTGCAAGATCATCATACTCCGCTTGACTAAAGCTTTCTTCGGCAACACATTGAGTGATGATCCGGTATCAACAAGGACATGAGAAAGTATAACACCTTTACATTCCCAAGTGATATGCAAAGCCTTATTGTGATTACGCCCCTCCGTAGTCAAATCAGCGTTGGTGAAACCTAGTCCATGACTAGTATTGACATTTGCGACCACCGTTTCTAACTAATTAACCGTGATTTCTTCTGGCATGTAAGCTGCGTGCAAGACCTTGAGTAGCGCATTCCGGTGAGCCTCGGAACACATGAGCAGAGATAGTATGGAAATCTTTGAGGGTGTTTGATGGAGCTGTTCCACAACTTTGTAGTCACTTCGTTTGATGATCCTCATAAACTCGTCTACATCCTGATCAAAGGGTGTCTTCTGAGTTGTTTTTGCAGCGGGTTCTTCCGGCACCACACTTTTACCTTTTTCTTTGGCAGCAGCTTCTGCTTCAGCATTAGCTCTTGGAAATTTTGAAGCGAAGAGACGCCCGCTTCGAGTGAAGCCTCTGCCTCCCCCGACATTTACAACTTGTGGTACGGGTATTGAGGAGTCAAGAGTGATCTTCCTTCCGTGACAGTAAATATCCGAACCATAATGCCAAGGCACGACATTGTTGTTATCATAAGGAATTGGTCCAGGCACTGTGATGGTCACCGGACTAATTGCAGCAGAAGAAGGAGTTGTGATAGTCTGTGGATCATAGTAGATGGTGACAGGAGGTCTAATTGAAGATGGTGCAGGTGCAGGAAGTTGTTGATGTTGAGGAGGGTGTTGTTGAGAGTTGTTATTGAGAGAATCCGGAACATGGATGGTTGCTGGATCATAGTAGATGGTAACCGTTGAGATGTCGTCACTAGTGTTTGTTGTTATTGTAGCTGATTCCGTTGAAATGACTTTTGTTGGCGTTGTAATAGATTATGTTGGAATGACTTTTGCTGGTGTTATAGAAGAGATTTCTGTTGTCTTTGTAGGAGATGGAACTGTTGATGTGATTTGCAGGATGCCTTCTCTGATAAGACTGCTAATACCATTCTTCAGATTTGCACAACCATTGGTAGAAGCTTTTCAAGCTTCACAACGGGCCTCACAACCCGGAAACACTTGGCACTTCAATAGCTGAGCTTTTACTTCGGCCAATGGTGTTTGAATACTTGCAATGTCATTGATCAGGATTGTTGGTTGGTCTTCCTCAATGGCATTGATCTTTGGCTCACCATGATTTGGCATTGGATTCCTTGTGACATTTGGTGGAGTTGCAAAATTCAAAGCTTTGGAATCGATCAAATATTGGACTTTCATGTGCAGGGCCCTACACTTATCTATTGAATGACCAGGAACATTGGAGTGAAAGGCATATCTGGCGTTGACATCATAATTCCTTGGAAGATTCAGAGGATCTGGTGGAGCCAAAGTTATCAGTTCATTCAGGTTAAGCTTCAATAGCTGCGGGAGTAAGACTGCATAGGGCATCGGGATGGGATCGATCACCATATTAATCTGAGAAGGCCTTTGTTGGAAAGGACGTTGTTGTTGGTTGTTGTTGTTGTAAGATCTTTGCTGCTGTTAAGGATATTGTTGTTGCTGAGGTGCTGAAGTATGGATGGTGACTGCAGCTACTGATCTTTGCAAGTACTGGGGTCTACCTCTATTAACATGTACTGCATTGGTCTCCCCTGTCCTTCGAGGTCCTGAGAAGGGTTTCTTTGCATTGCTGGAGCTAGCACCATTGTCAGAAATCTTACCCATCTTCAATAAGCTTTCAATTCTCTCTCCCTCTATCACCACGTCAACAAAACTGGTGGAAGAGAAAGCAGCTAGTCTATCAATATAAGTTCCTTGCAGGGTATTCATGAACATGTCAGCCATCTCTGAGTGTACTCACAAAAACTTTCTCTCGAGGACTGAGACATACCCATCAATAGGGTCCTATTGGGTGCCATATCAAGGTTGTAATGATATTGGCGTATAAAGGCCTCAGCTAAATCTTTCTAGTTCCTGATAGTAGCCCTTGACAAGTGTGAATACCACTCTCTGGATGCCCCGATTAAAATGTCTTCAAAGTAAAACATCCACAGTTTCTCATCCATGGTATATGCTTTCAATCTTCCTAGAAAAGATTGTAAATGAGTACGAGGACAGGAGGTACCGTTATACTTTTCAAAACACGGGGGTTTGAACTTGTGAGGAATCCTTACCCCTTCCACTAAGCCCATATCCATCACATCAAATCCCAAGCAGTTCTGGGATTCCAAGGATCTCAGCTTCTCATATATCTCGTCCAACGATAGTCAAAAGCTTCATTTTCCCCAGCACCCAACATTGTAAACTGCTCATCCCGAGGGTCTTCTTGTAGAATACGATCTCCAGTGTTCCTTTGGCCATCCCCAAGGATATTAACTTCAGGATTGTTATGAGGTCCAAACACCACCAGAGTCGTTCACGGCTAATCGTGTGCATTATTACTTGTACCCCCAGTGCCTGCGTGGTTATCTTCTGGAGTTTGCCGCTCGACTAACTCCCTCAATCTTTCCTGGGTCTATTCCAGTCCAGTCATCACAACCATGAATTGATTCATCTGAGTCCTCACTTCTGTCCTTACATCAGTCATCTGAGTTCTCACATCTATCAGTTCCTGCTGTAGCTGATCCATCTGTAGACTCAGAAGGTTGTGTCGAGTTGGATATATGTGGATGCGATTGACGGGAAAGACCCCCCTGCGAGCAATATTTCCTGAAATAATCAACAATGTGAGAAAATAACAACAAAACACCTGCAAAACAAAGGAAATGGGATTAGCATGCAATGCAATATGTCTATTTGTCTTCAGAGGATATCCGGCTTGGTTCTTGGTTTTGACCTTCCAGACCTCTGGGAAATGAAGATGTTTGAAGCAAACGAAGTCCATAAGAAAACCCAATTCATAACCATAAAAAATACAAGTGGCAATGCCAAAATAAAAATAGTTCATGAATTAAAACCAAACAAACTCCCATGGTGAATCAAAATACAATCAAATTCAGGAATACAATGGCATGATTGTTCCGAAAAGCACAGGCTGCTTGTCGGACAATGGCATGATTGTTCCGAAAAGCACAATAAAAAGACTCTGCTAAGTCTTGCTCCCTAGGTGGATGTATTAAGGCATACCCCAACCGTCTCTTGAAAAGTAAAGGATTGTAATTGATGCAACCCTTTACTCCAATAAGTGGCACATTTGGGTATTGCCCACAGCTTGTTATTATGTCTCGGCCCTTGGTGTTCTGAGTACACCATCTGACATCCTCTAAAGTAAGGGAAATCATCCTCTTAGCCCAATTCCTTGTCTCTTGTGGGTTTAAGAAAGCTTCTGTCTTCATCATATGCTTCATCAACCAACTGTGGAAGAGAGGTGCACAACACCTTGTCGCTCCCACCAAATGACACCCAGGTCAGAAGGGGTACAGACGCGAACGATCGGCGAAAGAGGAGAGAACACACAAGGGTGAACTCAGAAAGACAAGAGTCGCCAGCTAGGCATTTTTATCCCGGAGGAAAGGTAATGCCGCATAAACCTAGAAAGATATGGATAAGACGGTCGCGAACCAGAGAGACTGAGAAAGGGGGTTGGTTACAACCTGGGAAGGTATTAGCACCCAGATTGTCCGCCATACTCGACGGGATCCACGCTTAAAAGATTTGTGTTTTAAAGGGGTAGTGTCAGTGCAATTTGTGTATCAAAGCTGGAAAGAATGCAAGTGTCAGTGTATAACAAATGTGAAATGTATAGACAGTGTCAGTGTAAGAACAAGAGTGAAATGCTCAAGACCATGAGGCTTAAAGAATAATGTTAGAGGAGGGGGAATATACAGAGACTTTTGTTCGATAACTGTCAAGTTATGCCTACGTATCCTCTCGTGCAATGAGGAAGTCAGAACACCGTAGTTAGACTCAAAGAGACTGAAAGGTGAATTGACCTGTGAACTGCTTGCTTGCCTATGCTCAAGTATATGACCTGTCTGGCTCAGGTGCAAACTGTCTTGCATTAGACGGAAGAAGCAAGTTCTCGTTTGTGAGTGAATGAGATGAGAAAAGAATCCCGGAGGAGACGATTATTATTTGTTTTTGAGTTTTCAGTCTTTTATTGCTTTTGGAAATTTGTTATAAGAAAATGAGCTTAAGCCTAAACCAATGGATTAGTAAACTCATCACATCCTCCCTCTGATTAGGGGTAATGAGAATACCTTAAGTGTGAAGTCAGCATCTCACACTTAATCACCATGGTGTAGGATTAAGATCATTAACCTACTTGTGATTATTTAGATGTTTTTGTTGTTTTTGTTTAGTGTTAAGTAATGAGATTAAGCCATAATCAAGGATTTAATGGACTCATTACACCATCCTAATAGAAGGATAATAGATGAGAACATTTAAGCTGAGGAAGATACCTCAACCTAATCCATGATTAGGGATTAACTTCATGACAAAACAAAGCCTTTATTAGATGGATTTTAGTTAATGATAAGATGAAGAAATGATTTTTATTGTTTGTAAGACAACTTGAGGGGGACTTGATCATTAACACTAGGGTTAGTCCTTCTTAACCAATTAAGGAAGAAATATAACCCTAATGCAAGGACCAAGTTACAAGTTTGATGTCTTGATGATTATTAGATGGATTGATTAAAGGATTTAAACACATTAAGGGTTTAACACTTAGGATTAAAGTTATACACTCCATCCAAATAGAAGAATACAAGCATAAGCTTAATCACAAAGCCTTAAAGCCTTTAGGGTTTAGTCCTTGATTATGAGGTGAGAAGAGAAGACTCAATGATGACACAAAGGTAAAAGCTAAATGGGGGACTAATAGAACCCTAATTATTATCATGCTTGGATGTTCCTAGGGTTTATGAGGCTTTCAAAAGAAAGATCTTCAGAGAAACCACCAGGAAGGAAGCAGATGAAAGGAGCAAAGAGAAACAAAACAACTTGCTTCACTTAAGAAGACAAGTTGCTTGAAGAAAGAAAGTAAGAGATGAACATGAATGAGCAAGCTCACTCCAATACACAAGACAAAATGCAGCAAGGATGCAAAAGAGATAAGAAGAGATTGTTAGAAGTGAAGGCAAATTCACTTCTCAAAACAACTTACCACCTGAAAAGTTAGCCAAAAGAAATGAAATGCAATGCAAATGAGATGAAATGTCATGATGTAAACCAAAACCAGAAGCAATTACATGATGTTAATGATGCTAAGAGATGATACAAACATGAGGCAAGGCATGAGAATGATTAAGCAAGCATAAGGATGCAAATGAAGCATGCATTGGACCATGAATGTACATGAAAAGTTATGAAATGTAATGGACACACGACATGGCAAATGAAATATGCAATGATCAAACATGATTCTAATATGTCCTAAGATGTCTTATGAATCAAATGAATGCACAAAATGTCATGGCAAGTCATTGGATGAAAGCAAATGAAAAATGGATGCAAAGGGAGGCACAAATTAGGGTTACATGCATCATGCAAAGAAAAAATCCAAAACCAGAAGCAAATGACATGATAAAAATTTGAAAATGCAATCAAAGATACCTTAAACCTATACAAACTCAATTCCCAAAGGAGGGGATCTAACTCTTAACCTAATGAAAGTTATGAATTTCCTAAGATTGTTAGGGTTTTGGGGTACTTCATCAAGAAAAATTATAAACAAATTGAAAATGCAAGATCAATTCAAACCAATTTTATCCTATAAACTAAATGCTATGAAGAGTGCAATGCAAGAAGAATCATCATTCAACTCTCAAAGGTTAGGCAGAAAGAAATTTTTGAAGTTTGAAACAAAATATTGCCTAAAAATGAAATTAAATCCAATGAAAATGATCAAAAGACATCAAGAACAAAAACGAAATTTGGTTTGAGAGTTGAACAATGTTTCTAAATGTTTCTAAATGCTATGTGAATTTTTTTGTGATTTTTAAATACCTAAATGTATTTTTAATTAATTAATTTCCATTAACTAATTAAAAATAAACATTTAAATGATTTAAAAATTATTTTCAATGCAAAAAATAAAATAAAAATCATTTTCTGATTAAGAAAAATATTTGAAACAAAAAAGAAAAAGGAAATATTTTTAGGATTTTTCTAAGTATTTTAAAATAAATATGAAATATAAATGAATAAAAAAGAAATAAAAAAGAAATTAAATGGGAAGTATGCAGGATCTAAGGCTGAGATTCAAACCAAACACGAGGGAGTTGACTTGCGCGCAAATGGGTGGTCCAGATTGCTTCTGAATAATTAATTCTAATTAAACTAATTAATTGAAGATTAGGGTTTAATGAGAGATCCAGGCCCTCCATTTGCGCGGGAGTCAACAAAAGTCCACAAGATCAAAGGTCCACATTTAAACTTAGCTAAACCTAATTATCAAACCCTAATCACTTTCAGGTCACCGGAGAAGAGCTTCGGTCGTCTTCTCCAGTGACACCCAACTGGTCAGAAATCGTGTTTGGTTTATGGGGTGCTTTTGGCTGTTTCAATGGTTGGTTTGTGGTCAGTGAGTCATCTTGAGATCAATGGTGAAGTTGGTTTGAAGAATGGTTGAGTGAGCTGAGAGATTCGAAAGGTTTTGCAAGTTGGGGAATTTTTGATAACTATGGCAATCTGAGGTTTCAGCTTGTGTTGTATGTTGTGTTATGTCTCTTTTGGTCCACTTATCACTCTTGGATAGGTCAGAGGAGTTGGTGTGGTCTAGCTTGATTGGTATGGGTCTTCTTGAAAAAAGTCAATGTTAGGTGTACTTGAGGTATGGGAAAGTGTGAGGCTATGATAGGGGCATGGTTTGGCTCAGCTGAGTTTAGGGAGAACCATGGAAATGGATTAGAAGCAAGGCAGCAAGTGGATTAGGGTTTGTATGATGTTTTGCAACTTTGTGACTTTTGGCCCCTTTTGTGATTTTTTGATCCACAAGTCATGAAAATGGGCAAACCTTTGATGCATTCTGACTTTTAGGCATTGGTTTATGTTTGTGCAAGGATTAGAAGTCACTTTGAGGTCTCATTTTACCTTGGCAAGGGATTTTGCAACTTTGCCTCTTTGGTACATAACTTGAAATTATGTGATTTTGTCCAACTTTGACAAGCCATAACTTTTGATCCAAAATGAATTAGAATGAGTTCTTGTACTTTTTGAAAAGGGAATGATCCATTCTACAACTTTCATGACCGAAGTTTTCTCATTTGAAGCATTTTTGAATCAAAAAGAAAGGGTTGAAAAACTTTCCCAAAATGGCAAGTTTCCATTACAAGTCATTTTCCCAAAAAGGCAACTTTGCAAATGGCTTGAAATTCTCCAATTTTGTGAACTTCTAACATCTTCTATGATCAAATAAAGTTCATACACATTCAAAATGATGAAGAACACCTTTTGGTTGGGTCATTGGGGGCCTCAGATGCCCTGATTTTACACTGACTTGCTCAAGAAGTCAACTCTTGATTAGATGCCTTCCCCATGGAATTTCTTCATGAAAATTGATATGCATGATCCTTATACCATATAGAGACCAATAGAAACAAGAATGACCAAAATTTTTGGAGTTATGGCTTCTGAAACCAAAACCCTAATTTTAGGTCATCTGTGCAGTTAAACCTGGCTCTGCTTCCATGCCTTTCTCAGTTCTTGTGATTCTTTGACTTTCTTGACTTTGTGGGGGTATAATATGATGATTGAACACACATGGACCCCTTTGAAGTGATTGAAGACCTTTGGAGTGGTTCAAATAGCTCTTGGATTGCTCAGATCACAAACCCTAGGTGCAGATGACTTAGAGGCAATGTAGTGAATCAAATATGCAATATGAGATGGTATGATTGAACTTATGCATATGAAAAGATCACCAGACATGGTGTGAATGGGTGAGGGAAAATTTGGGGTGTTTACAGCTGCCCCTATTCAAACATGAGTTAGCTGTGTAGGATGTAAGCAACGGCTTAACATACGAACAAGGTAACTCGTGGTTGAATACCAAAAGACAGTCCAAAATTTGCACTCACAGAATGAAGAAGAAAAGGGATATAGATTGTAAAGGAAAATAAAGCATGTATATAAAGTGCGGGCGACGGAAGACGACCGTCGAGCAGAGGACAACTGCTGGGGATAAAGTGATGACGGGGACGACCGACATGCTGGGGAAGGTGCGGGAAATAAAGCAGTGATGAGGACGGTCGACAAGCCGGGGATATGAGAGATCATGATGGGGACGGCCATCGGATAAAGCTATAAGACTCTCTGGGGATTATAGGTAAATGAAATAAATGATGAGGTACGGTCATCAAAGGTGAAGGACGATCACCTAGCAGGGGACGGCTGCTCTGTTGGGGATAAGATGAGGGACGGTCATCTAAGGTGAAGGACGATCACCTGGCATGGTACGGCTGCCGAAAGTACCACGACATAGGACGAATGTCGGGTAACAAGGTCAACGATGGGGACGGCCATCGGATAAACATGATGAAGGACAATCATCAAGAGGTGAAGGACGATCACCTAGCAGGGTACGGCTGCTCAAAATATCACAACATAGGACAAATGTCGGATAAGAAGGGGTTCTAATGAATAGAGACTCCACTGGGGGTTGATGAAGGACGATCATCGAGAAGGTGAAGGACGATCACCTGGCAGGGTACGGCTGCCGAAAAGGTATCATGACATAGGACGAATGTCAGATAGAAAAGAAATAGTTTAACAAGTTTTGTTGGGGACCTTGTTGGGGAATAGTAAACACAAACGAGTGTCTATATCCAAGGAAAGAGAGGTATAATTGTTCAGGCACTGTGTATGGATTAAAGATGCGGACGAGCATCCCTAAGACTACGATACAGACGAGTATCGGGTAGAAACAAAACTGACACATGTTCAGAGATGATGATAAGACGAGTATCAACTGGTTAACAAAGAACACAGACGAGTGTCGAATCTGAGGGGACTCTTCTGGGGAACAATAGACACAGACGAGTGTCTTAATTCTAACAAGGAGGTAAAAGTATCTGACATTGTATATGGACTAAAGATACGAACGAGCATCCCTAAGACCATGATACGGACAAGTATCAGGTAGAAACAAACGCTTGACGCATGCTCTGAGATGATGATATAGACGAGTACCAACTGGTTAACAAAGAACACGAACGAGTGTCGAATCTGAGGGGATTTGAGTGGTGTATACAAGATACAGACGAGTATTTGTATGAGTAAAGAGTGAGACACGAATGAGTGTCTATCTTGCTGGAGAGAGCATGATACGGACGGGTGTCCGAAAAGTGTATTATAAACAAATATATATGATTTACAAGGTGCTTAGGTAACAATGCTGGGGAATGATGACACAGGCGGGTGTCAAGGAAGTTGTATATATATGTATCTGTATGGTGAGTGCAAAGGGGACGCTCTGGCTTTCTGCTGGGGGTATGACACGGACGGGTGCCGAAGGGAGCATGTATCTGTATCTGTAAGAGAAATGTCTTGGCTCTCTGCCTGGGAATTTGGGGAGCATTCTGTATATTGTTGATGAATTGTCAGTATTCAGAACATGGCTTATGCAATATGTTTGATTTTTGCTGTAATTCTCCGTATTAGACGGAATGCTACGCTCTGGGGAAAATATGATGCAAATACTATGATTATGCAAAGGTGCCGATCTGAGGTCCGGATCCCGTTGCTACGAAGATATCTGGCTGATCTGCTTGAAGAATATCCCAGCTGGGGATGAGATCACTGGTAGATCTGTCATGTATGACTCTGCTTGGGGGAATAGGTCATTGATAGACCTATCCTTGTAATTGGGGATCCAACTGGGGTTTATAGAAGCTTTCTTTACTCTGTTGTGATTTCTTCATGCGTTTCTTTTCTGGATAGAGGTTGAAACTCTGTGGGGAGATGGTTCCCTGGCTTTTGTACTTGGCCGAGGAGGAATAATAAATGGCAACTCAGCTAGGGAGAAAGCACCTCCAGTGCTAAGAATGAGTAGATACTGGTTTGCCAGCTTGTTGGGGTGAAGCTTTCATGCCCCATGTTGTGCTTTGAATACCTGCAATCCTGAAAAGACAGAGAAACGCACAAGCAATCCCGAGGTATCCCTCACCGGATTCCATCCTGAGAGTTTAGACACTCCCGGGAGTAAGTATATTTCCTGCAAGCACGTATTTAAAAGAAGCATCTGTATTTATGCAATCAGTATCTTAAAGACATTGGACATTTTCGCAAATGAAAATAAAGTGTACGAGACGAAACGTAACTGAAAATCTGATTTTATTAATTCGTGTGCCCTGAATTGGAAAGATACAGTCAGGGAAACAAATCCCCTAAAATGAGGAGATTGTTATAAATTGAGAATCAAAAGAGGTTGGCAATGTTGGTGACGCTTCAAGGAGATTCCCTTTTGCTATGACTCGTATGACATTTGGCGTTCTTCTCGTCTTGCTTTCTGAAGAAAGCTGATTCTGACCGATGCTCGAACCTTTCGAATTCTACCAAGTTATAAGTGATACAGACGAATTCAGAACGCAGTTGTTCGCTTATTCCCTTATTTTGCATGGATCGCCCTTTCGGGTTTTCAATCCATCGGGATACCCATTTTTGCCTGAGTTGTCCAATGCGGCTTTTCAACTCAGCGGGTGTACATTTTTTATTTATTTCCCTTATTTTTGCCCGAGTCTTTTATTCTGTTTTTGACTCGCCGGGATGCCCTATTTTTGCCTGGACTTACATTCTGTTTTTATGTCCAGCGGGTCATTTTTATGCGAAGTATTTTTTAACTGCATCTGAATTCACAGGGGACAGGAAGTCTTCACCATCCATAGTGCTGAGCATCAGTGCCCCACCAGAGAAAACCTTCTTTACTACGAATGCTCCTTCATAGTTCGGAGTCCACTTGCCCCTGTGGTCTGTATGAGGAGGGAGGAGTCTTTTCAACACAAGATCTCCTACTTGGTATTCTCGGAGCCTGACTTTCTGATCAAAGGCTTTCTTCATTCTTTTCTGATATAGCTGCCCATGACAGATTGCAGCCAATCTCTTTTCTTCAATCAGATTCAGTTGTTCGTATCGGGATCGGACCCATTCTGCTTCGTTCAGTTTAACATCCATTAGTACCCGCAAGGAGGATAATTCAACTTCAACAGGTAGGACTGCCTCCATACCATACACAAGCTGATACGGCGTTGCCCCAATGGATGTTCTGATTGATCTACGGTACCCATGCAAGGCAAATGGTAGAATTTCATGCCAGTATTTGTAGGTAACCACCATCTTCTGTACAATCTTCTTGATGTTCTTGTTAGCCGCTTCTACAGTGCCATTCATCTTTGGTCTGTAAGGAGAAGAATTGTGGTGTTGGATCTTGAAGTCCCCGCACAGCTCTTCCATCATTTTGTTGTTTAAGTTGGAACCATTATCAGTAATGATTCGCTCAGGAACTCCATACCGACAGATGATGTCTCTCTTCAGAAATCGGGCTACCACTTGCCTGGTAACATTTGCATATGAAGCTGCTTCAACCCACTTGGTAAAATAGTTAATGGCTACCAGGATGAATCTGTGGCCATTTGAAGCAGTCAGTTCAATCTTGCCAATCATATCAATACCCCACATGGCAAAGGGCCAAGGTGAAGACATCACATTCAGAGGATTCGGAGGTACATGCACTTTATCCGCATAGATCTGGCATTTATGGCATTTCCTGGCATAGGCACAACAGTCTGCATCCATTGTGATCCAGTAATAGCCTGATCTTAGTAACTTCTTGGCCATGGCATGCCCTCCTACATGGGTACCAAAGGATCCTTAGTGCACTTCGTGCATTAACAAGTCTGCTTTTGTTCTATCAACGCATTTGAGAAGCACCATATCAAAGTTTCTCTTATACAGGGAACCGTCAGTATTCAGGAAGAAACTACCAGCTAGCCTTCTTAGTGTCTTCTTGTCATTGGAAGATGCCCCAGGTGGGTATGTTTGATCCTCCAAGAAGCACTTAATGTCATGGAACCAAGGCTTATCATCTTTAACAATGTCTGCTGAGAACACGTATGCTGGTCTGTCAAGTCTGGACACTGAAATCCGAGGTACGAAGTTGGCAGCTTGAACTTTGATCATTGATGAGATTGTAGCCAGAGCATCTGCAAACTGATTCTCGTCCCGAGGGATATACTCAAGCTTGACTGTCGTGAAGAAAGTCAATAACCTCCTTGTATAATCCCTGTAAGGTATCAGATGATCCTGGTGGGTGTATCATTTGCCGTTGGTTTGATTAATTACCAGAGCTGAATCTCCGAATACAGTCAAAGTTTTGATCCTGAGGTCAATGGCTTCCTCAAGACCCATAATGCAAGCTTCATATTCAGCTTCGTTGTTAGTGCAGTTAAAGGTGAGTTTTGCTGAGAAAGGCATGTGAACTCCCTTAGGTGTAATGAGCACTGCACCAACACCACGACCATTCATGTTAACAGCCCCATCAAACATCATAGTCCATTCTTCTTCCGGGTCGGGCCCTTCGGTGTGAATAGGCTCTTCATGATCTTTTGCTTTTATGAACATGATGTCTTCATCAGGGAAGTCAAATCTCATAGGCTGGTAATCGTCAATAGGTTGCTCAGCAAGATAATCAGACAGTACACTGCCCTTGATGGCTTTCTGAGATGTGTACTGGATGTCATATTCTGTGAGGATCATTTGCCATCTGGCAACCCGTCCGGTGAGTGCTGGCTTCTCAAAAATGTACTTAACTGGGTCCATCTTCGAGATCAATAAAGTGGTGTGGGTCAACATATACTGTCTCAGTCGGAGAGCAGCCCACGCTAAAGCACAACAAGTTTTCTCGAGCAGTGAATAACGTTGTTCACATTCGGTAAACTTTTTGCTTAGGTAGTATATTGCATACTCTTTTCGACCAGACTCGTCATGCTGGCCCAGCATACACCAAATTGACTCTTCTAATACTGTCAAGTACATTATCAGAGGTCTTCCTTCAACTGGAGGCATAAGGATGGGAGGTTCTTGTAAGTATTCCTTGATTTTGTCAAAAGCCCTTTGGCAGTCTTCATTCCACCTGACCGTTTGTTCTTTTCTTAACAACTTGAACAAGGGCTCACAGGTTGCCGTAAGGTGAGATATGAACCGCGAAATGTAGTTCAATCTACCTAGAAACCCCCGAACTTCTTTCTCAGTCTTCGGTGCAGGCATTTCTTGAATGGCTTTGACTTTATCAGGGTCAACTTCAATCCGTTTTTCACTTACAATAAACCCCAGCAACTTACAAGATCATACCCCGAATGTGCATTTGTTGGGGTTTAACCTCAGCTAGTACTTCCTCAGACGCTTGAATAACTTTAACAGATTCACCAGGTGGTCTTCTTCTGTAAGGGACTTGGCAATCATATCATCCACATAACATTCAATTTCTTTATGGATCATGTCGTGGAATAATGTTACCATAGCCCGTTGATAAGTTGCACCAGCATTCTTCAGTCCGAATGACATCACCTTATAACAGAACGTGCCCCAGGGTGTGATGAAAGTTGTCTTCTCCATGTCTTCAGGTGACATCTTGATCTGATTATATCCTGAAAATCCGTCCATGAAGGAGAACACCAAGAACTGAGCCGTATTATCCACCAATACATCAATGTGAGGTAAAGGGAAATCGTCTTTCGGGCTGGCTCTGTTCAGATCCCGGTAATCCACACACATCCTCACTTTTCCATCCTTCTTAGGCACAGGCACGATGTTAGCAACCCATGGCGGATAGCTAGTAACAGCAAGGAAACGGGCGTCCCACTGTTTTTGTACCTCTTCCTTTATCTTCATTGCCATGTCTGGGCGAGTACGGCGCAACTTTTGTTTTACCGGCGGGCAGTCTCCTTTCAAAGGTAGCTTGTGCATGACAATGTCGGTGTCCAACCATGGCATATCCTGATAAGACCAAGCAAAAACATCTACATACTCCCGAAGCATGTCAATCAGTTGCTCTTTTACCGAATCCTGTAGGCAGGCCCCGATTTTAACCTCTTTCGCATCTTCTTCCGTACCAAGATTGACTGTTTCAACCTCCTCCTGATGAGGAGTGATAACCTTCTCCTCTTGCCTCAACAACCTGGCTAGCTCTTCAGGAAGCTAATAATCTTCTTCAACCCCTTCATCAGCTTGATTGATTGGATTGTCAAAGTCATGCGGAGTCATAGCAGTGTTGTTGTCGGTGCAGTCTGAAAGGCACTCTCTGCAAGGGTTTAGATTGTTCATTTTAGTGATTGATTTTAATCTTGTTTAGAAAAAGTGAAATGAAGCTTATCATTTTGGAAAACATTGCCATTTTATTTTTGTACAAAAAGAAAAATAAAAAACAGTGAGCGGAAAAGAAAAATACTTATTTTCAAAAGATGCCCGATATTCATTGATTGATCTGTTTGCACAAAATTACAAGATGGCCCGATTACAAAATGAGTCTTGTCACCTTGGGCAAGATGCAAGACTTGATGCATGCTTAAAAATACAGGAAATAATAATTACTCTGCGGAAGTAACCCTTATAATTTCCTGGGAAGACCAGTTAAGGACTTGGCTCCCCGGGATCCTTGGACGTATCCAGCTCTCCAGGTTGCGGTCGCTTTCATCCTCGTCTTCCAAGTTGTTCACTGTATCAGGGGTGAGCATTCCCCCGCTGACAAAACTGGGCTTCTTGGCAGCCTCTGATTGATCTTGCTGAGTTGGTCTATAACCCAACCCAAATCTGTCTTCTTTCTTCTCCACGGGCAACAGCTTGCCCCAGCCTTGGGCAGTCCCCCCTTCAACGACCTTCCTAGCTTGCTGATAAGACGTCATGGAGGTTCCCAGTACAGCAGATGCTTCATTAATGTTCAGGGCCTCAAACCCTTGGCTCATGGTTTCATGGATTTCTCCATCCATCTCAATGTACTTGTACGTAGCCAGATGGCTAACAAAGATGTCTTCTTCACCACAGATGGTGATGATCTGGCCTTCCCACTCGAATTTCAGCTTCTGGTGAAGGGTAGACGTAACAGCACCAGCGGCATGGATCCAAGGTCTACCCAACAAACAGCTGTAGGCCGGCTGAATGTCCATCACATAGAAGGTAATTTTAAAAGTCTGCGGGCCAATCATCACAGGCAGATCAATCTCCCCTAGCACTGATCTTTTAGAGCCATCAAACGCTCTCACCACCAAATTACTTGGACGCAGTGCCAAGCCATCATACTCAAGCTTCACTAAGGCTTTCTTTGGTAGAACATTGAGTGAAGACCCAGTGTCCACCAGTACATGTGATAGAACAACACCCTTGCATTCTAGAGTGATGTGTAAGGCCTTGTTGTGGTTACGTCCCTCAGTTGTTAAGTCAGCATTGGTAAAACCCAGTCCATGACTGGTATTGACATTTTCCACCACAGTTTCTAGTTGATTAACAGTGATCTCCTCTGGCACGTATGATGCGTGCAAGACTTTCAATATTGCATTCCTGTGAGCTTCAGAACACATCAACAAGGATAATATGGAGATTTTTTAGGGAGTTTGGTGAAGCTGATCCACCACTTTGTAATCACTTCTCTTTATAATCCTCATAAACTCGTCTACATCTTGTTCAAAAGATGTCTTCTGAGTTTCTTTGAGAATTGGTTCTTCAGATATCACACTCTTCCCTTTTGCTTTGGCAGCAGCTTCTGCTTCGGCATTAGGTCTTTGCAATTGTGAGGCAAAAAGGCGTCCGCTTCTGGTGAAGCCTCCGCCCCCCCCAACATTATCAATCTGTGGAGAAGAAGTTGAAGAATCCAAAGTGATTTTCTCCCCGTAGCAGTAGAGGTCAGAGCCATAATGCCAGGGTATAGCATTACTGCTTTCATATGGAACTGGTCCAGGTACGGTGATGGTAACTGGACTGACTGCTGCAGAGGAGGGTATTGTAACAGTGTGCGGATCTTAGTAAATGGTGACTGGTGACCTGGCAGGAGGTGCCACTGTTTGTTGTTGGAAGTTGTTGTTTGGAGGAACATCTGATGGATCATAGTAGATGGTGACTGCTGAGACATCTTCATTAATTTCTGTTGGCATTGTAGAAGATTCTACTGAATAAAGGGATGCTGATGTTGTAGAAGAAATGGTTGTTGACATTTGATTTGTTGAAGTGATGGATGAAGCCATTTTTGATGATATTGATGAATTGGTCAGGATGATTGTTGTTGCAGTTGTAGAAGAATCAGGAATTGTTGTCAAAGGATTTGCTGGATTTGTAGGCACCGTTGTTGAGATCTGAAGTATACCACTTTTGATAAGACGTTCTATGCCGCTTCTCAAGTTATCACACCGTTGACCGAAATGTTGCAATACCCACAACTGAGCTCACACCCGGGGAACATCTGGCACTCTAGAAGCTGAGCTTTAATTTCGAACAGAGGTGTTCAAATCTGTCCAACACTGGTGATTAAGAAAGATGGCTTGTCTTCCTCAATGGCATTAATTCTTGGTCCTCCATGATTGGGCATGGGATTCTTGGTGACACTTGGAGGAGGTGCAAAGTTGAGGGCTTTAGAATCCACCAGATCTTGCACTTTCATTTGTAATGCCCTGCATTTTTCCGTATTGTGGCCAGGTGCATTGGAATGGAAAGCACACCTGGCGTTGACATCGTAATTTCTTGGAAGATTGGAGGGATCTGGTGGTGCCAATGTCCTTAATTCAACCAAGTTGAGTTTCAGGAGTTGTGGCAATAAGGCGGCATAAGGCATAGGGATAGGGTCAATCACCCTATTTGCCTGTGATGGTCTTTGCTGAAAGGGTCTTTGTTGATTGCTGTTATTGTTGTTGTTGTTGTTGTAGGCTCTCTGTGGCGGATACTGAACATGCTGTTGGTAATGTGGTGGTTGTTATTGATATGCTGGTTGCTGAGGAATCGGAGCTGGAATGGTGACAGCTGCTACTGATCTATGGACATACTGAGGTCTGCCCCTGCTGGCATGAATGTCATTTGTCTCACCAGTCCTTCTAGGTCGCACAAACGGTTTCCTGGAGTTACCAGACGAACTTGCACCATTATCAGAAATTTTACCCATCTTCAATAGGCTTTCAATTCTTTCCCCGGCTATTACTACGTTTGCGAAGCTGGTGGAAGAAAAGGCAGCTAGCCTATCAATATATGTCCCTTGCAGGGTATTCATAAACATGTCGGCCATTTCTCTTTCCGACATGGGTGGCTGGACAGCAGCAGCAAGTTGTCTCCACCTTTAGGCATATTCCCTGAAGCTTTCCTTGGAGGATTGAGACATTCCCATCAAAAGGGTCCTGTTAGGAGCCATGTCCAGATTGTATTGGTACTGCCTGATGAAGGCTTCAGCTAGGTCCTTCCAGCATCTGATAGTAGCTCGGGTTAAGTGTGAATACCACTCCCTTGAAGCCCCAGTCAAACTGTCTTCAAAGTAAAACATCCACAGTTTTTCATCCATGGTGTATGCCTTAAGTCTCCCCAGAAAGGACTGTAAGTGAGTTCGTGGACAGGAAGTGCCATTGTATTTCTCGAAGCACGGGGGTTTAAACTTGTGGGGAATCCTTACCCCATCCACTAACCCCATATCCATGACATCAAAACCCAGGGAATTTTGAGACTCCAGAGATCTCAACTTCTCAGCAATTTCATCAAACCTTCTATCATAAGCTTCATCACCAGCTCCCATGACAGTGAATTTCTCCTCTTGGGGGTCTTCTTGTAAGATCCTTCCCCCAGTGGTATTTCCTTGTACATTACCCAGGATGTTGACTTCCGGATGTAGATGAGGCCCATATACTGGTGGATTAACATGAGGCTGACCTCTTTCATTGTTACTTGTTCCTCCAGTTCCTAGATGGGGTTCTTCCGGGGTTTGTCTTTCCACCAATGCCCTCAACCTTTCTTGACTTTGGGCCAAGCCATTCATTACTTCCATGAATTGGGTCATTTGATTTCTCGTCTCCAACCTTTCATTAGCCATCTGAGTTCTGACCTCTGTCAGATCTTGCTGCACTTGATCCATTTGGATACCAGGAAGATTGTTGCGAGTAGGATACCTGTGCGGATGGTTGAGAGGGAACACCCGGCGGCGAGCAATAATTCCTGAACCACAACAGAGTTAGTAACAAACAAAACAAAACCCTACAAAATAAAACAAAAGTTAGTATGCAATGCAGTATGCTTATTTATTTTCCAAGGTATCCGGCTTGGCTCTTGGTTTTGACCTTTCCAGACCCTGAGGAAGATGCTTTGGTGTTGCTCGAGAAAAGAAACTCAATGAAACAAACTAACAAATATATTACACATGGTGGATCATACATAGTTTGTTTTTACAACATACGCCCCTGAAGGGTCAAAATACAACAAAGAAAAGTACATGAAATGGAAATAACAACAAGCAAAGAAGTCAAACATCTAATCCAAACTCATCCTCCTTGACCTCCTTCAAAAGTGCTTCAGTTACAGGACCAGCCGGATGCTCTGTAATGTTTCTGATAAGAAGGTTTCTGGTGGCGATAGCAGTGGTCAGCTTCTTGTTCCTGTCTTGGTCCTTTGACCTTTTCACACCAGCCCTAAGCTTCAATTCTGAAATCTCCTTCTGGGCTGCTAGCAGAGCTTCCTGTTGTTTCTTCTCAATGGCCTCTAACTGCTCAATCCTGGCCTGAGTTCTCTTATCCTCTTGAGTACGAGCCTCAGTGATCCTGACCCACCTAGCTTGACTTTCTTGCAGATAGAGATTAGTCCTAGCCTTCTGAAACTGGGCCTCTTTACAGGCATTCTTCAAAATTTGCTCCCCAGCTCTTGATTTCTTGATGTAGTCCTCTGCTTTCTCAATCTTGGCCAGATGTTCCACCTTAAGCCTCTCCAAACTCTCAATGTCTAGACGACCATCACTCCTCTCCCAGAGGGTCTTCTTCAGAGCTTGAGACAGATTCTCGTTCCTTTCCTTCAGCTTCTGAAATTCTTCCAGGCCGACAGTGGCTGGAAGTGGTAGTGTGGATGGTCCAGGTGCATCCTCAATGGTGAAAGGCATCCCAGAAATCTGAGCCCTAGCATGAGACCATTCATAATACTGAGCTGAAGCCACATTATTTCACCTCCCAAGAATGGCCATCCCTTGGGTCTGGATGTTATCCCAAGCCCAGGATGCTTGTCTGACAACAGCTAGATTAGGTTTTATCTCACAATACAGGGTTTTAGCCAAGTCTTGCACTCTAGGAGGGTGAACCAAAGCATAGCCCAATTGTCTCTTAAACAGCAAAGGATTGTAGTTGATGCAACCCTTCACTCCTACTAGAGGTACATTGGGATACTTCCCACAGCTAGTTATTATGTCCCTGCCTTTGGTGCTCCGGGTACACCATCTGATGTCATCTGAAGTCAAAGCAATAAGTCTCTTAGCCCAATTCTTCTGTTGGTGAGGATTCAGGAAGGCATCAGTCTTGGGTAAGTGTTTGAGCAGCCAGGTATGAAATAGAGGAGCACATCATCTCACCAATTTTCCTCTTTGCTTCTCATTTCTTTGGTGAACAGAATAATAGAAATCCCCCAGCAATGTGGGCACTGGGTTCCTCAGAAGGAAAAGATGAATGGCATTATTGCTGATAAATTTGGGCTCGTCTGCAAATAGTATAATCCCATATATACTGAGGGCTAACAATGCACAAACTGCCCTCCATTCTCCCAAGGAGGCCTTCAGGATGGCCTGAGAAGTCAGAAAGTCTAAGTGCAAACCAGGGATCCCAGCCTTTGTTGTCATGCTCTGCTCAATCAAAATAGGTTCCAGGTACAGTGCTTTTGCCACTTCTTCATTGCTGGGAGGAGTCATCTCTGGGTTAAAGGGGACACCACCCCTGACAGGTACTCCAATCAATGATGAGAACTCCTCCAGCAGAGGTCCTAGCTGAAAGTTCTGGAAAGTGAGGCATCTCAAAGGAGGGTCATAAAACTGTAGGCAAGTGTGGATCAAACTCCTCTTAGAAGGGTCCAGGTCCATAACCATATCAAGGATGCCTCCATAATGCTCTCTGAATAATGAGATGTGGTCTGGAGTGATAAGTGCCTGGACCTGCCTGATGCCAGCCAGCACAGGTTCAAAGAAATGGTATGAAATGTTGCTCTTCTTGGGTGCCATGACTGCTGATGAAGGGCTGAAACAAATGCTGATGATGAAGACTGATACTGGAGATGAGCCACTGATAGGCTGAGGCTGGTGATGAAGGTAGCTGAAGCAGGCAACTGATGAACAGGGGTCTATGCAAATGAAGGGGTCAAAACCAAGCCAGATATGATGTGGATACCCTGAAAAACAAATAAACAAATGTTAAATGATGCAAATGATGAGTATGCAAATGATATGCAAGGGTTTGTGATCAAGCTGGATCTAATTATTGTCTTGATATAAGTCCATGTATGTTCAAGAAGTCCAGATGGAGGTTCAGAAATCCGGTAACCAAGGTGGGGGACTCAAATAAAGAGTCACATGTCCAGGGTTAAATCACAAGAACTGTCCAAAATGAAGCATTCTTAAACAAAAAAAATATCAGGGTATGATGTGGCCAAGGGTACCTGCAAACCTGTAAACAGCCCAACCCCCTCACAGGTGATGTTCTAAAACAAGGATCCTCATACTTGGATCAGTTATGAGAAGTGTAAACACTTCTAACCCGGAGGTACAGTGTTTACAATAACCTTAAAAGATCCTCCTCTAATTCACCTCAGTTTCTGAAGGTCATAGTAATGGTCATCCAGACTTAGCAGGCTTCCCAGATAGCCCTAGCACTACAGGAAATCTGTAGCACAGAGTTCTCAAGAAGAAACCCACATTTGAACTGTGTTTCATATTCCCGCACCAGACTGAAATGGAATGGGAAAGAACATGAACCACTCTAGCCTAGGTGTCACTCAGGTCCCAGGTATAGGACCTTAAACTCTCAGTAGAACCCCACCCAACAAAACAAAAACCAGATCCAGCAAGATGACAGTATGACAGTATGATATATAAAGCTGTAAAGAAAGCAATAGATAATTGTACATAAAGCAGTAAATAAAGCAAATATATAAACACAATTAGCACATAACACCCCAGTAAACACAAATCAAACAAGCGCTAGGAGGAACCCACAAAAAGAACCAGAAGCCCTGGTTACAGTATAAGGGTCCCCAGCAGAGTCGCCAAGCTGTCGCTCCCACCAAATGACACCCAGGTCAGAAGGGGTACAGACGCGAACGGTCGGCGAAAGAGGAGAGAACACACAAGGGTGAACTCAGAAAGACAAGAGTTGCAAGCTAGGCATTTTTATCCCGGAGGAAAGGTAATGCCGCATAGACCTAGAAAGATATGGATAAGACGGTCGCGAACCAGAGAGACAGAGAAAGGGGGTTGGTTACAACCTGGGAAGGTATTTGCACCCAGATTGTCCGCCGTACTCGACGGGATCCACGCTTAAAAGTTTTGTGTTTTAAAGGGGTAGTGTAAGTGCAATTTTTGTATCAAAGCTGGAAAGAATGCAAGTGTCAGTGTATAACAAATGTGAAATGTATAGACAGTGTCAGTGTAAGAACAAGAGTGAAATGCTCAAGACCATGAGGCTTAAAGAATAATGCTGGAGGAGGGGGAATATATAGATACTTTTGTTCGATAACTGTCAAGTTATGCCTACGTATCCTCTCGTGCAATGAGGAAGTCAGAACACCGTAGTTCGACTCAAAGAGACTGAAAGGTGAATTGACCTGTGAACTGCTTGCTTGCCTATGCTCAAGTATATGACCTGTCTGGCTCAGGTGCAAACTGTCTTGCATTAGACGAAAGAAGCAAGTTCTCGTTTGTGAGTGAATGAGATGAGAAAAGAATCCCGGAGGAGACGATTATTGTTTGTTTTTGAGTTTTCAGTCTTTTATTGCTTTTGGAAATTTGTTATAAGAAAATGAGCTTAAGCCTAAACCAATGGATTAGTAAACTCATCACATCCTCCCTCTGATTAGGGGTAATGAGAATACCTTAAGTGTGAAGTCAGCATCTCACACTTAATCACCATGGTGTAGGATTAAGATCATTAACCTACTTGTGATTATTTAGATGTTTTTGTTGTTTTTATTTAGTGTTAAGTAATGAGATTAAGCCATAATCAAGGATTTAATGGACTCATTACACCATCCTAATAGAAGGATAATAGATGAGAACATTTAAGCTGAGGAAGATACCTCAACCTAATCCATGATTAGGGATTAACTTCATGACAAAATAAAGCCTTTCTCAGTCTCTCTGGTTCGCGACCGTCTTATCCATATCTTTTTAGGTCTATGCGGCATTACCTTTCCTCCGGGATAAAAATGCCTAGCTGGCGACTCTTGTCTTTCTGAGTTCACCCTTGTGTGTTCTCTCCTCTTTTGTCGACCGTTCGCGTCTGTACCCCTTCTGACCTGGGTGTCATTTGGTGGGAGCGACAGCTTGGCGACTCTGCTGGGGACCCTTATACTGTAATCAACATATTCAAGGAATTCAAGAACTCCATTCTCATATATCGGATCTAATCTATCAGCTTCCATCCAATTATGATACATAAAAAATTCTGAAATTTATATTAAAACAATATTGTGAATAGCACAACAATATCTAAACCTAAAACATATCGAAAATCTAAACCTAAAGCATATTCATAATAATAATAATAATACAACTCTAAATCTTAAGCATACGAATACCCACTTTAACAATTTTGCTAAACTGAATATAGTGAAGATAAATGAACAAAGATAGTGAAATGTGGAAGTTGAAGAAGAGATTATAATTTGCACGAAACATACCATACTTCAAGGAGAAAGATGAATGAAGATAGTGAATATAAATGAACAAAGATAGTGAAGATTCCAATGAATAAGACTGACAAAAATGAAGATTCCAATGAATGAAGAAACCAGGGTTAGTCCTTCTTAACCAATTAAGGAAGAAATAGAACCCTAATGCAAGGCCCAAGTTACAAGTTTGATGTCTTGATGATTATTAGATGGATTGATTAAAGGATTTAAACACATTAAGGGTTTAACACTTAGGATTAAATTTATACACTCCATCCTAATAGAAGGATGCAGGCATAAGCTTAATCACAAAGCCTTAAAGCCTTTAGGGTTTAGTCCTTGATTAAGAGGTGAGAAGAGAAGAATCAATGATGACACAAAGGTAAAAGCTAAATGGGGGAATAATCAAACCCTAATTATTATCATGCTTGGATGTTCCTAGGGTTTATGAGGCTTGCAAAAGAAAGATCTTCAGAGAAACCACCAGGAAGGAAGCAGATGAAAGGAGCAAAGAGAAACAAAACAACTTGCTTCACTTAAGAAGACAAGTTGCTTGAAGAAAGATAGTAAGAGATGAACATGAATGAGCAAGCTCACTCCAATACACAAGACAAAATGCAGCAAGGATGCAAAAGAGATAAGAAGAGATTGTGAGAAGTGAATGCAAATTCACTTCTCAAAACAACTTACCACCTAAAAAGTTAGCCAAAAGAAATGAAATGCAATGCAAATGAGATGAAATGTCATGATGCAAACCAAAACCAGAAGCAATTACATGATGTTAATGATGCTAAGAGATGATACAAACATGAGGCAAGGCATGAGAATGATCAAGCAAGCATAAGGATGCAAATGAAGCATGCATTGGACCATGAATGTACATGAAACGTTATGAAATGTAATGGACACACGACATGGCAAATGAAAGATGCAATGATCAAACATGATTCTAATATGTCCTAAGATGTCTTATGAATTAAATGAATGCACAAAATGTCATGGAAAGTCATTGGATGCAAGCAAATGAAAAATGGATGCAAAGGGAGGCATAAATTAGGGTTACATGCATCATGCAAAGCAAAAATCCAAAACCAGAAGCAAATGACATGATAAAAATTTGAAAATTCAATCAAAGATACCCTAAACCTATACAAACTCAATGCCCAAAGGAGGGGATCTAACTCTTAACCTAATGAAAGTTATGAATTTCCTAAGATTGCTAGGGTTTTGGGGTACTTCATCAAGAAAAATGCTAAACAAATTGAAAATGCAAGATCAATTCAAACCAATTTTATCCTATAAACTACATGCTATGAAGAGTGCAATGCAAGAAGAATCATCATTCAACTCTCAAAGGTTAGGCAGAAAGAAATTTTTGAAGTTTGAAACAAAATATTGCCTAAAAATGAAATTAAATCCAATGAAAATGATCAAAAGACATCAAGAACAAAAAAGAAATTTGGTTTGAGAGTTGCACAATGTTTCTAAATGTTTCTAAATGCTATGTGAATTTTTTTGTGATTTTTAAATACCTAAATGTATTTTTAATTAATTAATTTCCATTAACTAATTAAAAATAAACATTTAAATGATTTAAAAATTATTTTCAATGCAAAATAATAAAATAAAAATCATTTTCTAATTAAGAAAAATATTTGAAACAAAAAAGCAAAAGGAAATATTTTTAGGATTTTTCTAACTATTTTAAAATAAATATGAAAGATAAATGAATAAAAATGAAATAAAAAAGAAATTAAATGGGAAGTATGCAGGATCTAAGGCTGAGATTCAAACCAAACACGCGGGAGTTGACTTGCGCGCAAATGGGTGGTCCAGATTGCTTCTGACTAATTAATTCTAATTAAACTAATTAATTGAAGATTAGGGTTTAATGAGAGATCCAGGCCCTCCATTCGCGCGGGAGTCAACAAAAGTCCACAAGATCAAAGGTCCACATTTAAACTTAGCTAAACCTAATTATCAAACCCTAATCACTTTCAGGTCACCGGAGAAGAGCTCCGGTCGTCTTCTCCGGTGACACCCTTCCCTGAAAATTTCAAAATCACTCCCTAGGTTATTTCTGGAGCTCTAAAGCTCCAGATCACTTCCTCTCACCTCCCTGAACTCATCCCTGCCCTCAAAAACAATTTATTTCTCACCATTAACAAGATTCGTCAATATTTTTGCCCTAACTTAGAAAAATTCATTCTGCCTAACCTTGAAGAGTTTGATGATGGTTCTTTTTGCATTGCATTCCTCATGTCATTTAGTTTCTAGGGTAAAATTTGTTTGAATTTATCTCTCATTTTCAAATTGTTTTGCATTTTTCATTGTAAGGTACCTTAAAACCCTAGCCAACTTGAGAAAATCATAACTTCCATTAGGTTAAGATTTAGGTCTCCTCCTTTGGGCAGTGAACTTGTGTAGGGTTAGGGTTCCTTTGATCCCATTTTCAAATTTTTATCATGTCATTTGCTTCTATTTTTTATTTTTGTATTGCATGTCATGCTTAAACCCTAATTTTTGCATTCATTTGCATCCATCTTCCATATGCTTACATACATAAATTTGTCATGACATTTTGTGCATTCACATGACTTCTAAGACATCTTAGGACATATTAGAATCATGTTTGATCATTTCATCATTCATTTGCCATATTATGCCTTCATTCCATTTCATAATCTTTCATGAACTTTCATGGTTCAAAGCATGCTCCATTTACATCCTCATCCTTGTATGATCATCCACAACTCTTGACTTGTGTTTGCATTTCTCTTAGCATCATTAACATCATGTTTATGCTTCTTGTTTTGGTTTTCATCTTAGCATTTCATCTCATTTTCATTTCATTCCTTGTTGCTAACTTTTCAGGTTGTAAATCATTGAGAAGTGAATTTGCCTTCACTTCTCATAATCTCTTCTCATTTCTCTTATGCATCATGTCTGCATTTTGTATTTGTATTAGAGTGAGCTTGCTCATTCATGTTCCCCCTTCACTTTCTTTCTGCAAGCAACTTATCTTCTTAAGTGAAGTAAGTTGTCTTGCTTCTTCTGCTTCTCCTCCTTTCATCTGCTCCTTCCTTGGTGGCTTTTCTTTGAAGATCTCTTGCAAGCCTCATAAACTCTAGGAATACCCAAGCATGATAACAATTAGGGTTTGATTAGACCCTTTCAGTTTTACCTTTGTGTCATCTTTGAGTCTTCTCCTCTCCCCTCTTAATCAGGGACTAAACCCTTAAGGCTTTAAGGCTTTATGGTTAGGGTTATGCTTGTATCCTTCTATTAGGATGGAGTGTATAACTTTAATCCTAAGTGTTAAACCCTTAATGTGTTTAAATCCTTTAATCAATCCACTTAATAATCACTAAGACATCAAGCTTGTAACTTGGTCCTTGCATTAGGGTTCTAATTCTTCCTTAATTGGTTAAGAAGGACTAACCCTAGTGTTAATGGACAAGTCCCCCTCAAGTTGTTTTGCAAACCATAAAATTCACTTCTTAATCTTACCTTTAACTAACTTAATAAAGGTTTTGTTTTATCATGAGGTTAATCCCTAATCATGGATTAAGTTGAGGATCCTTTCTCAGCTTAAATGTTCTCATCTATTATCCTTCTATTAGGATGGTGTAATGGGTCCATTAAATCCCTGATTATGGCTTAAACGCATTACTTAACACTAAACAAAAACTCCAAAAACATCTAAATAAATGCAAGTAGGTTAATGATCTTAATCCTACATCATGGTGACTAAGTGTGAGGTGTTTACTTCATACTTAAGGTATTCTCATTACCCCTAATCAGAGGGAAGATGTGATGCGTTTACTAACCCTTGGTTTAGGCTTAAGCTCATTTTCCTGTGACAAACACAAAAAGCAATAAATATTGAAAACACAAAAAAAAAAAACAATAATTGTCTCCTCCGGGATTCTTTTCTCCTCATTTTCACTCACAAACGAGAACTTGCTTCTTCCGGCTAATGCAAGACAGTTTGCACCTGAGCCATACAGGTCCTACACTTGAGCATAGACAAGTAAGCAGTTCACAAGTCAATTTACCTTTCAGTCTCTTTGAGTCGAACTATGGTGTTCTGATTTCCTCATTGCACGAGAGGATACGTAGGCATAACTTAACAGTTATCGAACAAAAGTCTCTGTATACCCCCCCTCTTCCAGCATTATTCTTTTAGCCTCATGTTCTTGAGCTTTGCACTCCTATTTTTACACTAACACCTCACATATTTCACTTCACTTTCTTCTAGCACTGACACTTGCATTCTTTCCAGCTTTGATACACAGATAGCACTAACACTACCCCTTTAAGCACAAATCTTTCAAGAGTGGAGCTTGTCGAGTACAACGGACAATCTGGGTGCTAACACCTTCCCAGGTTGTAACCAACCTCCTTTCTCAGTCTCTCTGGTTCGCAACCGTCTTATTCATCTTTTCTTAGGTTTACGCAGCATTACCTTTCCTTCGGGATAAAAATGCCTAGCTGGCGACTCTTTTCTTTTCAGTTCACCCTTGTGTGTTCTCTCCTTTCGCCGACCGTTCGCGTCTGTACCCCATTTGACCTAGCCTCATTTGGTGGGAGCGACAGCTTAGCGACTCTGCTGGGGACTCTTATACTGTAACCAGGGCTTCTGGTTCTTTTAGTGGGTTCCTCCTAGCGTTTGTTTGATTTGTGATTACTGGGGTGTTATGTGCTATGTGTGTTTATTTTATTTTGCTTTATTTACTGTTTTATGTACAACTTTATTTATTGCTTTCCTTTACAACTTTCATATTTCATACTGTCATTATCATTGTTGGATCTGGTCTTCTGTGTTGGTGGGTGGGGTTCCATTGAGAGATTAAGGTCCTATACCTGGGACCTGAGTGACACCTAGGCTAGAGTGGTTCATGTTCTTTCCCATTCCATTTTGGTCTGGTGCGGGAATATGAAACACGATTCAGATGTGGGTTTTTTCTTGAGAACTCTGTGTTACATATTTCCTGTAGTGCTAGGGCTATCTGGGAAGCCTGCTAAGTCTGGATGACCTTTACTATGACCTTCAGAAGCTGAGGTGAATTAGAGGAGGATCTCTTATGGTTATTGTAAACACTGTACCTCCGGGTTAGAAGTGTTTACACTTCTCATAATTGATCCAAGTCTGAGGATCTTTGTTCTAGAACAATACCTGTGAGGGGGTTGGGCTGTTTACAGGTTTGCAGGTACCCTTGGCCACATCATACCTCGTTAATATTTTGTTTAAGAGTACCTCATTTTGGACAGTTCTTGTGATTAACCCTGGATATGTGACTCTTTATTTGAGTCCCCCACCCTGGTTACTGGATTTCTTAGCCTTCATCTGGACTTTTGAACATACATGGGCCTTATATCAAGACAGAAAATCAGATCCAGCTTGATCACAAACCCTTACATATCATTTGCATATTCATCATTGCATCATTTAACATTTGTTTATTTTCTTTTCAGGGTATCCACATCATATCTGGTTTGGTTTTGACCCCTTCTTTTGCATATACCTCTGCTTCAGCTATCTTCATCATCACCAGTATCAGCCTATCAGTGGCTCATCTCCAGTATCACTCTTGACCTTCATCAGCACTTATCTTCAATTCTCCAGCAACACTCATGACTACTCCCAGGAAGAGCAACATATCCTACCATTTCTTTGAGCCTGTATTGACTGGTATCAGGCAGGTCCAATCACTTATCACACCAGATCACATCCCACTGTTCAGGGAGCATTATGGAGGTATCCTGGGCATGGTTATGGACCTTGATCCTTCTCAGAGGAGCATGATCCACACATGCTTGCAGTTTTATGACCCTCCTTTGAGATGCTTCACATTTCCAGGCTTTCAGCTAGGACCTCTGTTGGAGGAGTTTTCCTCATTGATTGGAGTACCTATCAGGGGGGGAATCCCTTTCAACCCAGAGATACCAGATCCCAGAAATGAAGAAGTGGCAAAGGCATTGTACCTGGAGCCTGCCTTGATTGAGAAAAATATGACAACAAAAGCTGGGATCCCTGGTTTGCATTTGGACTTCTTGATTTCTCAAGCCATCCTGAAGGCTTCATTGGGAGAGTGGAGGGCAGTTTGTGCATTGTTAACCCTCAGCATATATGGGGCTATACTGTTTGCAGATGAGCCCAAATTTTTCAGCAAGAATGTTATCCATATGTTTCTCCTGAAGAACCCAATACCTACATTACTGGGAGACTTTTACTACTCCATTCATCAGAGGAATGAGAAACAAAGGGGGAAGTTGGTAAGATGTTGTGCTCCTTTGTTTTACACCTGGCTGCTCAGACACCTGCCTAAGTCAGATGCCTTCTTAAACCCACACCAGCAGAAGAACTGGGCCAAGAGGTTCATTGCCTTGACTTCAGATGATATTAGATGGTGCACCCAGAGCACCAAAGGAAAAAACATTATAACCAGTTATCGACAATACCCAAATGTGCCTCTGATAGGAGTAAAGGGTTGCATCAATTACAATCCTTTGATGTTTAAGAGACAACTGGGCTATGCTTTGGTTCACCCTCCCAGAGGGCAAGATTTAGCTGAGACCTTGTATTGTGAAGTGAAACCTAATTCAGCTGTTGTCAGACAGGCATCCTGGGCTTGGGACAACATCCAGACAAAGGGGATGGCTATTCTTGGAAGGTGTAATAATGTTGCTTCAGTTCAGTACTATGATTGGTCCCGTACTAGAGCTCAAATTACGGGAATGCCTTTTATCTTGGAAGACATACCTGGGCCATCCACAGTGCAGCCAGCAACAACTGTCAGCCTAGAAGAATTTGAGAAGCTGAAGGAGAGGAATGAGAACTTATCTCAAGCCTTGAAGAAAACTCTCTGGGAAAGAAGTGATGGTTGTCTGGATATTGAGAGATTGGAGAAGCTTGGGGTGGAGCATCTTACCAAAATTGAGAAGACAGAGGACTATATCAGGAAAGCAAGAGCTGGGGAACAAATATTGAAGAATGCCTGTAAAGAGGCCAAATTTCAGAAGGCTAGGACTGAGCTCTATCTGCAAGAGAGTCAGGCTAGGTGGGTCAGAATCACTGAAGCCCGTACACAAGAAGACCAAAAGACTCAAGCTAAGATTGAACAGCTAGAGGCCAATGAGAAGAAGCAGTAGGAAGCTTTGCTGGCAGCCCAGAAGGAGATTTCAGAATTGAAGCTCAAAGCAGGATTGAAGAGATCAAAGGACCAGGACAGGCATAAGAAGCTGACCACTGCCATTGCTACCAGGAACCTCCTCATTAGGACCATTACAGAGCACCCAGTTGGTCCAGTGACTGAGGCACTCCTGAAGGAGGTCAAAGAGGATGAGTTTGGATTGGATGTCTGATTCTTTGTTTGTTGTTATTTCCATTTGATGTACTTTTCCTTTTATTGTATTTTGACCCTCCATGGGCATGTGTTGTAAAACAAATTATGTATTGTTCACCATTTGTAATATATTTTAGTTTGTTTTCATTTGGGCTTCTCAACAACATCAAGCATCTTCCTCGAGGTCTGGAAAGGTTAAAACCAAGAACCAAACCGGATACCTTGGAAAACAAATAAGCATACTGCATTGCATACTAACCTTTGTGTTTGTTTTTGTAGGTTTTGTTATTATCTTTGTTTCTAACTTTGTTGTGACCTCAGGAAACATTGCTCGTCGTTGAGTGTTACCTGTCAACCGCACGCACCGGTACCCAACTCGCAACAACCTTCCCGGTATTCAAATGGAACAAGTACAGTAGGATCTGACTGAGGTCAGAAATCAGATGACCAATGAGAGATTGGAGATGAGAATTCAGATGTCTCAATTCATGGCAGTGATGACTGGCTTAGCCCAGAGTCAAGAAAGGTTAAGAGAGCTGGTGGAAAGACAAACTCCTGAGGAGCCTCACCTTGGAACAGGAGGAACTAGTAACAATGAACGGGGCCAGCCTCGTATTGACCCACCAGTATTTGGGCCTCATCTGGATCCAGAAATCAACATCCCGAGAAATGTGCAAGGTAATACTGCTGGGGGGAGAATCCTGCAAGAGGATCCCCAGGAAGAACAATTTACTATTATGTGGGTTGGAGATGAAGTATATGATAGGAGATTGGACGAAATTGCTGAGAAGTTAAGATCTTTGGAGTCTCATAATTCTTTGGGCTTCGATGTGATAGACATGGGCCTAGTGGATGGGGTGAGAATTCCCCACAAATTCAAACCTCCATGCTTTGAAAAATACAATGGTACCTCCTGTCCGCGCACTCACCTACAGTATTTCCTGGGAAGACTCAAAGCATATACTATGGATGAAAAATTGTGGATGTTCTACTTTGAAGCTAGTCTGACTGGGGATTCAAGAGAGTGGTATTCACACTTGACCAGAGCTACCATAAAATGCTGGAAGGATTGGGCTGAGGCTTTCATCAGGCAATATCAATACAACCTGGACATGGCTCCTAACAGGACCCTCCTAATGGGAATATCCCAGTCTTCTAGAGAAAGCTTCAGGGAATACGCCCAGAGGTGGAGACAGCTTGCTGCTACTGTCCAACCACCTATGTCAGAGAGGGAAATGGATGACATGTTCATGAATATATTGCAAGGAACCTATATTGATAGATTGGCTGGCTACTCCTCTACCAGTTTTGCTGACTTGGTCATAGCTGGTGAAAGGATTGAAAGTCTCTTGAAGATGGGAAAAATTTCCGACAGTGGAGCAAGTTCATCCAGTAATCCCAGAAAGCCTTTTGTGGGACCTCGAAGGGCCGGTGAAACAAATTCCATTCATGCAAGCAGGGGCAGGCCTCAGTATGTACACCGGTCAGTAGCAGCAGTTACCATTCCAGCTCCGATTCCTCAGCAATCAGCATATCCTCAACAACAACAACCACAATATCAACAACAGGTTCATTATCCGCAACAGAGAACCTACAACAACAACAACAATCAGCAACAACGTCCTTTCCAACAAAGACCATCACAGGCAAATAGGGTGATTGACCCAATTCCAATACCGTATGTTGTACTCTTACCATTGGCACCTCCAGAAACTCAACCTAGTTGAATTAAGGACATTGGCACCTCCAGATCCCACTAATATGCCAAAGAGTTATGATGCAAATGCCAGATGTGCATTTCATTCAAACGCACCAGGGCATAATACTGAAAAATGCAGGGCCCTACAGATGATAGTCCAATATCTGATGGACTCAAAAGCTCTAAACTTTGCACCTCCTCCGAATGTTACAAGGAATCCAATGCCTAGTCACAACGGGCCTAGGATTAATGCTATTGAGGAAGGCAAACCATCCACCTTAATCACCAGTGTTGCACAAATTCGAACACCTTTGGTTGAAATCAAAGCTCAGCTTTTAGAATGCCAAATGTTCCCCGGGTGTGAGCTCGGCTGTGGGAATTGCAATATTGCAGTAAATGGGTGTGAAAGGCTAAGAAACGACATAGATGGTCTTATTAAGGATGGTATCCTTCAGATTACGACAACAGCGCCTACAACTTCAACAATTCTTTCATCAACAATCCCAGATACTCCTACAACGTCAGCAACCATTGTTCCAACGGATTCTACTACAACTCCAACAACTGCTCAATCAATCACTTCAACGGATGCAAGTTCAGTTACCATTCCAGCTACAACTGCAACACCCATTCAGTCAGCGGTACCTTCTACAACATCAGCAACAGTTAATGAAAGCGTCTCAACGGTTACAATTTACTATGATCCCGCAAATGTTCCTTCCAACAATTCACAACAAAATGCTACTCCTTTCAGAGAACCAATTACCATACACTATGATCCACACACCATTGTGGTCCCCTCTGCAGCTGCTATCAGTCCAGTTACTATCACAGTGCCTGGGCCAGTTCCTTACGAAAGCAATAAAGTCATCCCTTGGCATTATGGCTCAGATCTATACTGCGAGGGGCAGAAAATCACTTTGGAATCGTCAACTTCTTCACCTCAGATAGAGAATGTGGGGGGAGGCAGAGGCTTCACTAGAAGCGGACGTCTCTTTGCCTTGCAAATACAAAGACCCAATGCCGAAGCGGAAGCTGTTGCCAAGGCAAAAGGGAAGAGCATGGTGCAAGAAGAACAAGTTGTCAAAGAAACTGTGAAAACTCCTTTTGATCAAGAGGTTGATGAATTCATGAGAATCATCAAGAAGAGTGATTACAAGGTGGTAGACCAGCTTCACCAAACGCCTTCCAAGATCTCCATACTATCATTGCTAATGTGCTCCGAGGCTCACCAGAATGCACTATTAAAGGTCCTGCACGTAGCTTATGTGCCGAAGGAGATTACCGTAAACCAGTTAGAAGCTGTGGTGGGAAATGCAACGCTAGTCATGGACTAGGTTTTACCAACACTGATTTGACGGTGGAAGGTCACAATCACAACAAGGCTTTGCACATTACCTTGGAGTGTAAGGGTGCAGTTCTTTCTCACGTACTGGTAGACACAGGGTCATCCCTCAATGTCCTGCCCAAGAAAGCCCTTGTGAAGCTGGAGTATGAAGGATTGGCACTACGCCCAAGTAACTTGGTAGTAAGAGCTTTTAACGGTTCTAAATGATCAGTTCTGGGAGAGATAGAATTACCAATAATGATTAGCCCACAGGTTTTCAAAACAACCTTCTTTGTGATGGATATACAGCCTGCCTACAGCTGTCTATTGGGTAGACCATGGATACACGCCGCTGGCGCCGTGACGTCAACCCTTCACCAGAAGTTAAAATTCGAGTGGGAAGGCCAAGTCATTACTATTTGTGGGGAGGGGGATATTTTTGTTAGCCAGCTGGCTACATTCAAATACATTGAAATGGATGGGGAGATCCATGAGACCATGAGCCAAGGGTTTGAAGCCCTTAATATTAATGAAACATCTGCTGTACTGGGGACCTCCATCACATCATATCACCAAGCCCGAAAGGTTGTTGAGGAAGGTACCGCCCAAGGCTGGGGCAAGTTGTTGCCCGTAGAGAAGAAAGAAGACCGATTCGGGTTGGGTTACAGACCAATTCGACAAGATCAATCAGAGGCTGCAAAGGAGCCCATGTTTGTCAGCGGGGGGATGCTCACCCCGGATGCTGTGAATAGCTTAGAAGATGAGTCAGAAGACGAGCTCAACCTGGAAAGCAGGATACGTCCAAGGATCCCGAGGAACCATGTCTCAAACTAGTCTTCCCAGGAAATTATAAGAGTTACTCCTGCAGAGTAATTATTATTTCCTGTGTTTTAAAAGCATGCATCAAGTCCTGCATCTTGCCCAAGGTGTCAGGACTCATTTTGTAATCGGGCCATCTTGTATTTTGTGCAAAGATCAATTAATGAATATCAGGACATCTTTTGCAAATGAGTCTTTTCTTTTCCGCTCACTGTTTTTCATTTTTCACTTTTTGTACAAAAATAAAATGGCAATGCTTTTCAAAATAAATAACTTCATTTTCACTTTCTATAAATAAGATAAAACTGATCACTAAAACGAACAAATCTAAACCCTTGCAGAGAGTGCCCTCCAGACTGCACCGACAACAACACTGCTATGACTTCGTATGACTTTGACAATCCAATTAATCAGGCTGATGAAGGGGTTGAAGAAGATTATGAGCTACCTGAAGAGCTAGCCAGGTTGTTGAGACAAGAGGAGAAGGTTATCACTCCTCATCAGGAGGAGGTCGAAACGGTTAATCTTGGTACAAAAGAAGACTTGAAAGAAGTTAAGATCGGGGCCTGTCTGCAAGATTCGGTAAAGGAACAACTGATTGACATGATTCGGGAGTATGTGGATGTTTTTGCTTGGTCTTATCAGGATATGCCAGGGTTGGGCACCGACATTGTCATGCACAAGCTGCCTTTGAAAGAAGATTGTCCGCCAGTAAAACAGAAGTTGCGCCGTACTCGCCCATATATGGCAATGAAAATAAAGGAAGAGGTACAAAAACAGTGGGACGCCGGTTTCCTTGCTGTGACTAGCTATCCACCGTGGGTTGCTAACATTGTACCTATGCCTAAGAAGGATGGCAAGGTGAGGATGTATGTGGATTACCGGGACCTGAACAGAACTAGCCCGAAAGATGACTTCCCTTTACCTCACATTGATGTATTGGTCGACAATACGGCTCAGTTCTCGGTGTTCTCCTTCATGGATGGATTTTCAGGATATAATTAGATCAAAATGTCACCTGAAGACATGGAGAAGACCACTTTCATTGCACCCTGGGGCACGTTCTGTTATAAGGTGATGCCATTTGGATTGAAGAATGCTGGTGCCACTTATCAACGGGCTATGGTAACATTATTCCATGACAAGATCCATAAAGAAATTGAATTTTATGTGGATGACATGATTGCCAAGTCCCTTACAGAAGAAGACCACCTGGTGAATCTGTTGAAGCTATTCAAGCGTCTGAGGAAGTACCAACTGAAGTTAACCCCCAACAAGTGCACATTCGGGGTGCGATCCGGTAAGCTGCTGGGTTTTATTGTAAGTGAGAAGGGAATTGAAGTTGACCCTGACAAAGTTAAAGCCATTCAAGAAATGCCTGCACCGAAGATAGAAAAAGAAGTTCGGGGGTTCTTAGGTAGATTGAACTACATTTCACGGTTTATATCTCACCTTACTGCAACCTGTGAACCCTTGTTCAAGTTGTTGAGAAAAGAACAAACGGTCAGGTGGAACGAAGACTGCTAGAAGGCTTTTGACAAAGTCAAGGAATATTTACAAGAGCCTTCAATCCTGATGCCTCCAGTTGAAGGAATACTTCTAATAATGTACTTGATAGTATTAGAAGAGTCAATGGGGTGTGTGTTGGGCCAGCATGACGAGTCTGGTCGAAAAGAGTATGAATATACTACCTAAGCAAAAAGTTTACCGACTATGAACAACATTATTCACTGCTCGAGAAAACTTGTTGTGCTTTAGCGTGGGCTGCTCGCCGACTAAGGCAGTATATGTTGACCCACACTACCTTGTTGATTTCAAAGATAAACCCAGTCAAGTACATTTTTGAGAAGCCAGCACTTACCGGACGGGTTGCAAGATGGCAAATGATTCTCACGGAATATGATATCCAGTACACATCTCAGAAAGCCATCAAAGGCACTATATTTTCTGATTATCTCGCTGAGCAATCCATTGATGATTACCAGCCTATGAGATTTGACTTCCCTGATGAAGACATCACGTCCATAAAAACAAAAGATCACGAAGAGCCTGTTCACACTGAAGGGCCTGACCCAGAAGAAGAATGGACTATGATGTTTGATGGGGATGTTAATATGAATGGTCATGGTGTTGGTGCAGTACTTATTACACCAAACGGAGTCCACATGCCTTTCTCGGAAAAACTCACCTTTAACTGCACTAACAACGAAGCTGAATACGAAGCTTGCATTATGGGTCTTGAGGAAGCCATTGACCTCAGGATCAAGACTTTGACTGTGTTCGGAGATTCAGCTCTGGTAATTAATCAAACCAACGGCAAATGGTACACTCACCAGGATCATCGGATACCCTACCGGGATTATACAAGGAGGTTATTGACTTTCTTCACTACAGTCAAGCTTGAGTATATCCCCAAAGATGAAAATCAGTTTGCAGATGCTCTGGCTACCATTTCATCCATGATCAAAGTTCAAGCTTCCAACTTTGTGCCTTGGATTTCAGTATCCAAACTTGACAGGCCAGCATACATATTTTCAGCAGATGTTGTTAAAGATGATAAACCTTGGTTTCACGACATCAAATGCTTCTTGGAGGATCAAACATACCCACCTGGGGCATCTTCCAATGACAAGAAGACATTAAGAAGGCTAGCTGGTAGTTTCTTCCTGAATACTGATGGATCCTTGTACAAGAGGAACTTTGATATGGTACTTCTCAGATGCGTTGATAAGACAGAAGCATACTTGTTGATGCACGAGGTGCACGAAGGATCTTTTGGTACCCATGCTGGAGGGCATGCCATGGCTAAAAAGTTGTTAAGATCAGGCTATTACTGAATCACGATGGACGCCGAATGTTGTGCATATGCTAGAAAATGCCATAAATGCCAGATTTATGCAGATAAAGTGCATGTGCCTCCAAATCCTCTGAATGTGATGTTTTCACCCTGGCCCTTTTCCATGTGGGGAATTGATATGATTGGCAAGATTGAACCAACCGCTTCGAATGGCCACAGATTCATCCTGGTAGCCATTGACTATTTCACCAAGTGGGTTGAAGCAGCTTCGTATGCAAATGTCACAAGGCAAGTCGTAGCCCGATTCCTGAAGAGGGACATCATCTGTCGGTATGGAGTGCCCGAGCGAATCATTACTGATAATGGTTCCAACTTGAACAACAAAATGATGGCAGAACTGTGTCGGGACTTCAAAATCCGACACCACAATTCTTCTCCCTACAGGCCAAAGATGAATGGCGTTGTGGAGGCAGCTAACAAGAATATCAAAAAGACTGGCACGAAATGTTACCATTTGCCTTACATGGATACCGTACTTCAATCAGAACATCCACTGGGGCAACACCGTATCAGCTTGTGTATGGTATGGAGGCAGTCCTACCTGTTGAAGTTGAATTACCCTCTTTACGGGTCTTGATGGATGTTAAGTTGAACGAAGTGGAATGGGTCCGATCCCGATACGAACAACTGAGTCTGATTGAAGAAAAGAGATTGGCTGCAATTTGTCATGGGCAGTTGTATCAGAAGAGAATGAAGAAAGCCTTTGATCAGAAGGTCAGACTTCGAGAATACCAAGTAGGAAATCTTGTGCTGAAAAGACTCTTTCCTCCTCATACAGACCACAGGGGCAAGTGGACTCCGAATTATGATGGTCCATTCATAGTAAAGAAAGTTTTCTCTGGTGGAGCACTGATGCTCAGTACTATGGATGGTGAAGACTTCCTGTCCCCTGTAAATTCAGATGCAGTTAAAAAATACTTCGCATAAAAATGACCCGCTGGACATAAAAACAGAATGTAAGTCCAGGCAAAAATAGGGCATCCCGGCGAGTCAAAAACAGAATAAAGGACTCGGGCAAACATAAGGGAAAATAAATAAGAAAAAATGTACACGCTGAGTTGAAAAGCCACATTGGACAACTCAGGAAAAAATGGGTATCCCGGTGGATTAAACACCCGAAAGGGCGATCCACGCATAATAAGGGAATAAGCGAACAACTGCATTCTGAATTCGTCTATATCGCTTACAACACGGAAAAATTCGAGAGGTGAAAGCATCGGTCAGAATCAGATTTCTTCAAAAAGCAAGATGAGAAGAACGTCAATGTCATACAAGTCATAGCAAAAAGGAAGCACACTGAAGAGTCATCAACATTGCCAGCACCTTTTTGTTCTGCAATTTGTAACAATCTCCTCATTTAGGGGATTTGTTTCTTTGACTGTACTTGCCAATTCAGGGCACACCAATCAATAAAATCAGATTTTCAGTCACATTTCGTCTCGTACATTTTATTTTCATTTGCAAAAATGTCTGATATCCTTAATATAATGGTTGCATAAATACAGATGCGTCTTTTCTAAAATTACATGCTTACAGGAAATATATTTGCTCTCGGGAGTGTCTAAACTCTTATGAGGGGATCCAGTAAGGGATGCCTCAGGGTACTTGTGCGTTTCTTTGTCATAACAGGATTACAGGTATTCAAAACGCAACATGGGGCATGAAAGCTTCTCCCCATCAGAACAACATCAGAAGGGGCTCTTGTCCCAGCTAAGTACAACATCCTCAGCAAGATCTCCATAGAAATCTCTAGGAAGGTCGTTCAGTGATCGTTCCTCCCCAACCAAGTGCAAAGGCAGGGAATCATCTCCCCACAAGGTTTCAACCTCTATCCGGGAGAGAAATGTCTGAAGATCTCACAACAAAATGACGAAGGCTTCCACAGACCCCAGCTAGGCTCCTCATCACCAAGAATAGGTCTATCGGTGACTTATTCCCCCAAGCAGAGCAATATGTCAGATCTACCAATGATCTCATGCCTAGCTGGGACATTCCCTTCAAGCAGATCAGCCAGAGACCTCCACCAGCAACGGGACCCAAATCCCGGATCGGTATCTTTACATAATCATAGCATTCGCATCATATTTCCCCCCCCCCCCCCAGAGCGTAGCATTCTGTCTAATACGGAGCATTATGGAAAAAATCAAACATATTGCATAATCATGAGCCATGTCTTGAATTAAATACCTGTAAATACCAACGATACCACCTCAGCAATATACAAATACCTCTCAAATTCCCCTACAGAATATCAAAACATTTTCTTTACGTTCCCAAAATACAGATGCATGCTCCTTTTGGCACTCGTCCGTGTCATCTTTCCCCAGAAAGTCGCCAGGACATTTTCTACGAACGGATGTTTACACACAACGGATACATTTTGACACTCGTCTGTGTCATATCCCCAGCAGAAAGCCAAAGCGTCCCCTTTGCACTCACAAAAACATATTAATACACTCTCCTGACACCCGTCCGTGTTGCCTATCCCCAACACAGTTGTCTAAACCCTCGCTTACTACACTTCTTCCGATACCCGTCTGTGTCGTCTTATCCCCACAGAGCGTCAAAATTTCTCTTACTCTTTTAAGATCATAGCTTATACACTTCTTCTTATGATACTCGTCTGTACCATACCCTCCCCAGCAGGTTGAGCACTCGCCTGTGACCCTCATACCTTCTTATTCTTACAGGTACTCGTCCGTATCTCGTATACACCTCTCATTTCCCCTCAGTGTCAACGCTCGTCCGTGTTCTTTGTTAACCAGTTGATACTCGTCCGTATCATCATCTCTGAACATGCATCAGCATTTGTTTCTACTGATACTCATCCGTATCATGGTCTTAAGGATGCTCGTCCGCATCTTTAATCTATACACAGAGTCAAACACTTATCCCCTTTTCTTTCTTGAATTTAGACACTCGTCCGTGTCTACCATTCCCCAGAAGAGTCTCCAGCAGACCCCAATAAATTATCCCCTTCCTATCTGACATTCGTCCTATGTCATGATATTTCCGGCAGCCGTACCCTGCCAGGTGATCGTCCTTCACCTCTCAATGATCATCCTTCATCATCCCCAGCAGAGTCTCCATTTATTAGAACCCCTTCCTATCCGACATTCGTCCTATGTCATGATACTTGAGCAGCCGTACCCTGCTAGGTGATCGTCCTTCACCTTTTGATGATCGTCCTTCATCACTCTTATCCAATGGTCGTCCCCATCGTTGATTTTGTTATCTGACATTCGTCCTATGTCACGATAAACCCTGTTAGGCGATCGTCCTTCACCTCTTGATGATCGTCCTTCATCATTTTATCCGATGGCCGTCCCCGTCGTCGACCTCTTTTATCCGAAATTCGTCCTATGTCGTGATGCTTTTGGCAACCGTACCTTGCCAGGTGATCGTCCTTCACCAATAGATGACCGTCCCTCATCTTATCCCCAACAGAGCAGCCGTCCCCTGCTAGGTGATCGTCCTTCACCTATGCTTTCATTAACCCGGTGGTCGTTCCCGTCATTGTTTACCCATTACTTTACTAAACCTGATGGTCGTCCCCATCATGATACCGCCTTTTCCCCAGCATGTCGGTCGTCCCCGTCATTGCTTTATCCCCAGCAGTCGTCCTCTGCTCGACGGTCGTCCTCCGTCGCCCGCACTTTATAATCATACTTTACTTCCTTTTACAATCTATATCCCTTTTCTTCTTCATTCAGTGAGTGCAAATTTTGGACTGTCTTTGGTATTCAACCACAAGTTATCTTGTTTGCCTGATAAGCCGTCGCTTACATCCTACACAGCTAACTCATGTTTGAATAGGGGCAGCTGTAAACACCCCAAATTTGCCCTCACTAAGTTCATACCATGGCTTGTGATCTTTTCATTCGCATAATTCAAGAATATCATTTCATATTGCATTTTTGCTTCACTGCATTGGTTCAAAGTCATCTGCATCTAGGGTTTGTGATTTGAGCAATCCCTGAGCCATCTGAGCCACTCAAAAGGTCTTCAATCACTCCAAGATGGTCCATGTATGTTCAAGCATCATATTATATCTTCCAAAGATCAAGAAAGTCAGAAAATCACAAGAACTGAGAAAGGCATGAAAGCAGAGCCAAGCTTAACTGCATAGATGACCTAAAATTAGGGTTTTGGTTTCAGAGGCCATAACTCCAAATTTTTTGGTCATTGTTTCTATTGGTCTCTATATGATATGAGGATCATGCATACCAATTTTCATGAAGAAATTCAATGGGGAAAGCATCTGATCAATAGATGACTTCTTGAGCAAGTCAGTGCAAAATCAGGGCATCTGAGGCCCCCAATCACCCAACCAAAGGGTCTTCTCCATCATTTTGAATGTGTATGATCTTTATTTGATCTTAGAAGAAGTTAGAAGTTCACAAAATTGAATAATTTCAAGCCATTTGCAAAGTTGCCATTTTGGGAAAGTGACTTGTAATGCAAACTTGCCATTTTGGGAAAGTTTTTCAACCTCCTCTTTTTGATTCAAAAGTGATTCAAATGGAAAATTCTTGGTCATGAAAGTTGTAGATTGGATCATTCCCTTTTCAAAAAGTACAAGAACTTGATCTAATTCATCATAGAACTCAAGTTATGTCCTTGCAAAGTTGGGAAAAATCACAAAATTTCACTTATGTACCAAAGAGGGAAACTTGCAAAAACTCATGTCAAACCAATTTGTGACCTCTAATTAACTTCTAACCATCACACAAACATCATTCATGATCCATAGTTCAGAATTGCCTAGGAGATTTCCCTTTTTCATGCCTTGAATTACAAGTCACATAAGGCATTTTCTCATGAATCTTCAAGATTGGAATTTTTGCAAAAGGGACTTTTAATGTTTGAATTAGTTGTTAAGTGAACTCAAGACATCATGATAACTTCATATGGCCCATTTGGCTGCAATTTGCCCAAGAGTTTATAGGTTTCTTGGCCTTGATTCTCAAAGACTTCCAAAGAGGGAAAAGTTGCAAGAGCCATGCTACCACTTGCCCTAGCCATTACAGCTGCACAAAAGCAATTTAAGGGCCTTCCTTGATCCATGCCGAGCTCAACCATGCCCCTAATCTCCCTCTGACCCGAGCCATACCTCAAGTACACAAAGCCATGACTTTCTTGCATTTTGCCCATGCCAATCAAACTGTGCCATTACCAACCCTCTGCCCAATCAAAATTGGTTCTTCCGACACCACATTTTTGCCTTTAGCTTTGGCAGCAGCCTCTGCCTCAGTATTAACTCTTGGAACTTGTGATGCAAAGAGGCGTCCGCTTCGGGTGAAGCCTCCGCCTCCCCCGACATTATCTACCTGTGGTGTAGGAGCTGAAGAATCAAGAAGGACTCTCTCCCCATTGCAGTAGAGGTCTGAACCATAGTGCCATGGAACAACATTATCTTTTTCATATGGAATGGGTCTAGGCACCGTGATAGTGACTGGACTGACTGCAGTGGAAATAGGAATTGTGATTGTTTGCGGATCATAATATATGGTGACGGGATTTCTGACTGGTGGTGGTGATGAAGGACTGAAGCTGGGTTGTTGAGATTGTTGCTGAAAATTGTTGGAGTCGGGGACCATTATTGGGTCTTAGTATATGGTGACTGTCGAGACATCGTTGTTAATGGTCGTTGTAGTTGTAGAAGCGGCTGCGGTTTAACTAGTGTTTGTTGAAGTGGTGGAAGAGATGATTTTTGATTTTGTAGACGAGTCTATCGGAACAATTGTCTTTGAAGTTATCGGAGGAGTACTTGTTGTTACTGTAAGAGGAATTGCTGATGTTGTAGAAACCGTTGATGTTATCTATAGGATACCTTCTCTGATAAGGCCATTGATGCCATTTCTCAAGCTTGCACACCCATTGACGGAAACTTTGCAATATTCACAACAGGCCTCACAACATGGGAACACCTGGAACCTTAAAAGTTGCGCTTTAACCTCGGCCAGAGGTGTTTGAATGCTTGCAGTATCATCAATTAAGTTCATGGGTTGATCCTATTCAATTGCATTTATCCTGGGCCCACCATAGCTAGGCATAGGATTCTTCGTGACGTTAGGAGGTGGTGCAAAATTTAAAGCCTTTGAATCAACTAGATCCTGGACCTTCATGTGCAAAGCTCTGCACTTTTCTTTGGTGTGACCAGGTGCGTTAGAATGGAAGGCACATCTGGAATTGACATCGTAATTCCGTGGAAGGTTATGAGGATCTGGTGGAGCCAGAGTCCTTAATTCAACAAGATTAAGCTTCTAAAGTTGTGGCAACAAAGTGGCATAAGGCATTGGTATATGCTCAATTACCCTGTTGACTTGAGATAGCCTTTGCTGGAAAGGACGTTGTTGTTGGTTGTTGTTGTTGTAGGACCTTTGCTGAGGAAAATGTTGCTGATGGAACTATTGTGGTTGCGGAGTGTATTGTTGTTGAGGAGGTGGAGTAGGAATTATTACAGCGGCAATTGATCTCTGCATATACTGGGGCCTACCTCTGCCCATGTGTGTTGAGTTTGTATCACCAGACCTTCGAGGCCCTACAAAAGGTTTCCTTGTGCTGCTTGAGCTGGCGTTGTTATCAGTAATTTTACCCATCTTTAATAAACTCTCAATCCTTTCTTCAGCTATGACCACATCTGTAAAGCTAGTGGAAGAGAAAACAACCAACCTATCAATGTATGTCCCTTGGAGGGTGTTCATAAAAATATCTGCCATTTCTCTTTCCGACATTGGAGGTTGAACGGCAACATCTAATTGCCTCTATCTCTAAGCATACTCTCTGAAGCTTTCCCTGGAGGATTGTGACATACCAATTAGAAGTGTTATGTTAGGAGCCATGTCTAGATTATATTGATATTTGCGAATGAAAGCCTCTGCCAAATCTTTCCAATTTCTAATTGCTGCCCTAGTCAGATGAGAGTACCACTCATGGGATGCCCCGGTCAAGCTATCTTCAAAATAGAACATCCATAGATTTTCATCTATAGTGTAAGCCTTTAATCTTCCCAGAAAGGATTGAATTTGGGTGCGAGGGCAAGATGTTCCATTATATCTTTCGAAGTAGGGAGGTTTGAATTTGTGAGGAATTCTAAATCCCTCTACCAGCCCCATATCCATAACATCAAATCCTAAGGAGTTTTGGGACTCCAGGGATCTCAGCGTTTCTGCTATCTCGTCCAACCGACAATCATAACTTCATCTCCTGCCCCAACTACAGTGGATTGTTCCTCCTGAGGGTCCTCTTGCAAGGCACGCCCTCTAGTATTACCCTGGGTATTCCTGATAGCATTAATGTCAGGGTTAAGATGAGGTCCAAACTCTGGGGGATCAGTACGAGGTTGTACATGATCATTGTTGTTGGTACCCCCTGTACCTGGGTGGTTTTCTTCAGGATTTTGCCGCTCGACCAACTCTCTTAATCTTTCTTGGCTTTGGGCCAACCCAGTCATTACTTCCATGAACTGGTTCATCTGGGCCCTTATTTCAGTTCTTTCATTAGCCATCTGGGTTCTCACATCAGTTAGATCTTGTTGAACCTGGTCCATCTGTAAGCTCAGAAGGTTGTTTCTTGTAAGGTACCGGTGAACTCTGTTGATGGGGAAGACTCTCCTACGAGAAATGTTTCCTGAGACCACAACAAAGTGAGAAACCAACAAACAAAAACCTACAAAACAAAGAATGTGGTTAGTATGCATGCAATATGTCTATTTGTCTTCCAAGGGTATCCGGTTCGGTTTTTTGGTTTTGACCTTCCAGACCTCGAGGAATGATGATGTTGAAGAGAAATGAATCCCAAAGGATAACACATAAACCATATATTACAAAATGCAAAGATACATAGTTTATGGTTACAATAAGTTCCCATAATCATCCTATCTGACTTCCTTCAGGAGAGCATCAATCACTGGTCCAATTGGATGCTCTGTGATGGTCATGATAAGAAGGTTCCTAGTGGCAATAGCATTTGTAAACTTCTTATACTTGTCTTGGTCTTTAGATCTCTTTAACCCCGCCCGGAGTTTCAACTCAGAGATTTCCTTCTGTGCTGCTAACAAGGCTTCTTGATTCTTCTTCTCATTAGCTTCCAACTGCTCTATCTTGGCCTGGGTTTTATGATCTTCCTGTAAACGAACTTCAGTAATTCTGATCCATCTAGCCTGACTATCTTCCAAGTAGTGCTCAGCTCTGGCCTTCTGAATCTTGGCTTCTTTGCAAGCATTCTTCAACACTAACTCCCCTGCTCGGGCCCTTCTGATGTAATCATTTGTCTTCTCAATTTTGGTCATATGCTCGATCCGGAGCTTCTCTAACCTTTCATTGTCCAGACGACTATCATTCCTATCCTAGAGGGTCATCTTCAGAGCTTTAGAAAGCTGAGTATTCCTTTCCTTCAACTTCTCAAACTCCTCTAAACTGACTGTAGCTACAGGCTCTACTACTGATGGTCCAGGCACATCCTCTAAGGTGAATGGCATGCGGGTGATCTGTCCTCTGATACAAGACCAATCAAGATACTGAGCTGAATCTATGTTGTTGCACTTGCCAAGAATGGCAGTCCCTTTTGTCTGAATGTTATCCCAAGCCCAGGCTGCTTGTCGGGAGATGGCATGGTTATGCTGAATGTCACAGTAAAGGGTTTATGATAAGTCCTGCTCTCTTGGTGGATGCACCAAGGCATACCCTAATTGCCTTTTGAACAACAAATGATTGTAGTTGATGCAACCCTTTACTCCAATCAGAGGTACATCGGGATACTGCCCACCGCTGGTGATTATGTCTCTGCCTTTGGTGCTCCTAGTGCACCACCTGATGTCTTCTGAAGTTAGAGCAATCATTCTCTTTGCCTAATTTCTTGACTGGTGAGGATTCAAGAAAGCGTTTGACTTTGGAAAGTGTCTCAGCAACCAGCAGTAGAAGAGAGGTGCACAACATCTGACTAATCTTCCCCTTTGCTTCTCATTCCTTTGATGTACTGAGTAATAGAAATCCCCTAGCAAAGTGGGAACTGGATTCTTCAGCAAGAAAAGATGGATAACACTCTTGCTTACAAACATAGGCTCATCTGCAAACAAGATGATACCATATATGCTAAGGGCCAAGAGAGCACAAACAGTGCCCCCCTTCCCTGATGCAACATGAATGGTGGCCTGAGTAATCAAGATGTCCAAATGGAGGCCTGGAATTCCAACCTTAGTAGCCATATTATGATCAATGATGGTGGTTTCCAAATGCAGAGCCTTAGCTATATCCTCATTCAAAGGAGCAGTCATCTCAAGGTTGAAAGGAATCCCTCTCCTAATGGGAACACCCAACAATATGGAAAACTCCTCTAACAAAGGACCCAAATGAAAGTCTGGAAAAGTAAAACATCTGAGAGGAGGGTCATATAATTAAAGGCAAGTGTGGATCATACTCCTTTGTGATGCATCCAAGTCCATTATCATGTCCATAATGCCACCATAATGTTCCCTGAATAAAGGGACATGATCAGGAGTGATGAGTGTCTGAATCTGCCAGATGCCTGCTAGGGAGGCCTCAAAGAAATGGTATGTAATGTTGCTCTTCCTGGATGGGTCAATGCTGACAATGGATGCTGAAGTAGATAACTGAGGAGAAACACTGGTGAAGACAACCGATGAAGGTGCTGAAGAGAATCTCTGATGAAGATGGCTGATGAATATATCTGATGAAGGTGAACAGTCAAAACCAAACCAAAGATAAGATGTGGATACCCTGTAAAACAAATAGAAAAATGTTAAAATGATGCAAAATGATGTATGCAGAATGATATGCAAGGGTTTGTGATTAAGTGCTGGATCTGTTATCTGCCCTGATAAGGTCCATGTGTGTTCATAAGCCCGGATGAAAGATTAGAGAACCAGTGACCAGGTGGGGGACTCAAATAAAGAGTCATAAGTCCAGGGTTTCACAAGAACAGTCCAAAATAGTGTAACCTTAACAATATCAGTTAACAGGGTATGATAAGAGTTCCTACAAACCTGTAAACATCCCAACCCCCTCACAGGTATTGTTCTAGAACAAGGATCCTCAAACGTGAACGGTCGGCGAAAAGAGAAATGAAAATGAAGTGAATAGAGTCGCCAGCTAGGCATTTTTATCCCGAAGGAAAGGTAATGCTGCATAAACCTAGAAAAAGATGGATAAGACGATTGCGAACCAGAGAAACTGAGAAAAGGGGTTGGTTACAACCTAGGAAGGTATTAGCACCCATATTGTCCGTCGTACTCGACGGGATCCACACTTACAAGATTGTGTTTAAAGGGGTAGGTTTATGTGTTATTTGTGTGCAAAAGCTAAGGAATGAATGTACAGGTGTCAGTGCAAAAGGGTGAATTGCTCAGGAACTGAGGCTTTTAAAGAATGCTAAAAGAGGGGGAAGACACATAGACTTTTGTTCGATAACTGTTAAGTTATGCCTACGTATCCTATCGTGCAATGCGGAAGTTAGAACACCGTAGTTCGACTCAAAGAGACTGAAAACAAATTGACTGTGAACTACCTGCTTGTCTATGCTCAAGTATATTACTCGTCTGGCTCGAGTGCTAACTGTCTAGCATTAGACGGAAGAAGCGAGTTCTCGTTTATGAATGAGTGTGATGAGAAAAGAATACCGAAGGAGACGATTATTGTTTGTTTTTGCGTTTTCATTTTTGTTTTTGTTTTTGGTGTTTTGCATAAGTTAATGAGCTTAAGCCTAAATCAAGGGCTTGTAAGCTCATTATATCCTCCCTGGTTAGGGATAATGAGCCCACTTAAGTATGAGATATGCATCTCAACTTAATTTCCATGATGACGTAGGATTAATATCCTTAACCTACTTGTGATTAATTAGATGTTTTTTGGGTATTTTATTCATTGTTAAGTAATGAGTTTAATCTATAATCACAGATTAGTGAACTCATTACACCATCCTAATAGAAGGATAATAGATGAGAACACTTAAGCTGAGGAAGATACCTCAACTTAAACCATGGTTAGGGATTAAATTCATTATATAACAAGCCTTTATTAAGTGGATTTTAATTAAGGGATGAGATTAAGAAGTGGATTTTAAGTTTGCAAGACAGCTTGAGGGGGACTTGTCCATTAAACACTAGGGTTAGTCCCTCTTAACCATAAGGAAGTGATAGAACCCTAATGTAAGGCCCAAGTTACAAGATAAAGTCTTGGTGATTATTAATGTTATTTGATTAAGAGGTGTAAACAAATTAAATCTTTAACACTTAGGATTAAAGTTATACACTCCATCCTAAGAGAAGGATGCAGGCATAACCCTAATTCCAAAGTCCTAAAACTTGAAGAGTTTAGTCTCTGATAATTGAGATGAAAAGAGAGACTCAAGGAGATTCAAAGGTAAAAGATAAAGGGGGACTATACACAAACCTAAAAGTTATCATGCTTGGGTATCCCGTGGTTTGTTAGGCTTAGGAGAAAAGATCTTATAGACCACCAATGAAAGAAGCAGATGAAAAGAGAAGGAAAAAGAAGAACAAGTTACTTACTTCCTGAAGAAGATAAGTAACTTAAAGAAAGAAAGTAAGAAGGATGGAACACAAGTGAATTAGATTCACTTCAAAGACATGTAAGTATGCATATGAATGAGATAAGAAGAGGTGGGAAGTGAAGGAAAATCCACCTCCCACAATAACTTACCAAAAGCTCCTGAAAAGTTAGTATGAATGCATAAGACATAAGGCATGAAGAAATGAATTGAAGTGAGATGAAATGACCAAAGTCAGAAGTGATTATGCAATTAAAATGACATATGAGATGATGCAAAGTCATATAATGTGCATATGAATGATCATACAAAGATGGGATGTCATGAAAGCATGCTTGGAAGCTTGAAAACCCATGAATGTTTATGAAATGTAATGAATGCAATGAAGAAATGATCAAGCAATGTTTTAACATGTCCTAAGATATCTAAGATGACATATGGATGCTTGAAATGTCATGGCAAGTTCATGTGATGATGCCATGCAAAGGAGAATGCAAATGAACATGAAAAATTAGGGTTTTATGGACATATGAGATGCAAATGAACAAGACAGAAGCATACAACATGATAAAAAACTTAAAATCAAGCTCAATCAAACCCTGAACCTATATTAGGACACACCCCAAAGGAGAAGGTCAGAAGCCAAACCTATTGAAAGATATGATTTTTCTAAGTTTGCTAGGGTTTTTGGGTGATTCTCAAAGGAAAATGCATATTAATTTGAAAATGCAAGATAAATTCATGAGGAAAATAACCTAGAAACTACATGCAATATGTGAAATAATGCAAAAAGAATCAAGTTCAAACTCTTCTTGGTTAGGAAGAAATGATTTTTCAAAGTTAGGGTTAGAAAATGTGATTTTTTAAGAACCCTAATTCAATGAAAATTGTGAAATTATGAATAAACCTAATTCAATGAAATTGCTAGGAAGAAATGATTTTTTAAGAACCCTAATTCAATGAAATTGTGAAATTGTGAAAATGTTTCTAAATGTATTGGAATGGTTCATGATTTTTTTGGTGATTTTTAGAAACCTAAATGCATTTTTAATTAATTAAAAATAACATTTAAATATTTTAAAAATACTTTTTAAATGCAAAAAATAAAATAAAAATCATTTTCAGGTTGAGAAAAATATTTAAAACCAGAATGCAAAGTTTCATATTTTTTGAAAGTGTTTTGGTATTTTTAATAAATTATGCAAAAGAAATGAATTAAAATGAAAATAAAATAAATAAAAATGGGATGTAATCAAATCCAGTGGTCCAGATTCAAACCTAGGGGGGATGTTGACTGCGCGCGCTATCCATAGGGTCAGGATTGATTCTCATTTAATTTATTAATTAATCCTAATTTAAACTAATTAAACTGAATTAAAATTAATGGAGCAACCTGGGCCACTCAATCTCCTAAACTAAACACAATCCAAGGGTCCACAATGCATCTGGAGATTAAACCCTAATTAGGGGTAATCACTTTCAGGTGACCGGAGGGGAGCTCCGGTCATCTTCTACGGCCACTCAAAAACCCTAAGTCTCTCTACAGGCCACCCCAACCCAAATTAATTGCCCAAAAACACTCCTCATACATTACTCAAACAAAATCACTCATCAAATATCATTTATATCTCAGAAATCAAGCAAATCGAAACAAAAACATTTTTACGGGAAAAGTTTCAGAACGACCATACATGCTCATTTCTCAACCATTTTCGAAACCAAACATATCAGAGTGATCTAGAGAACATACAAAATCATTCTAAAACTTAAAAGAAGGTTTCTGGAAAATTTGTTCTTGAGGTATACCTGAGTTGAAGCTTTTCAGTTTGGAGCTTTCTGACCTTTCTTTTGATGCAAATCAACCCCAATGAGCTTCCTGATGATGATATGATGCTTAGAACAAGTTTATGATGGTTGTTTTGAAGTTTTTGGTTCTGGTTTTGCAGAAATCGTATTTCTGATTTGGGGGGTTTCAGGCCATGGTGATGGGTGTTTTGTGTTCTATGAGTGATTTGAAGATGATTGGTGAAGTTTGTTTTGAAGTTTGATGGCTGTGTTTTGAGTTTCGAAGAAGGGAAGGTTTTTTGACAATTTTGTGAATTCTGAGCTCTCCAATGTTTTAGGCTTGAATGTCTTCTGAAATCAGCTCTTTAGGGTTTGCATAAGAGGTTGTGATTGGTCAGAGAGTTGGTGGTGGCTCAGTTTGGTTGGTATGGGAGGAAATGCAAAAATGTCAACTTATGTGTACTTGAGGTATGAGTCAATGAAGCAGGGATTTCTGAGCATAGATTTCCTCAGCATGGTTCATGGGGAGCCCTTAGCTCATTAGAATGCAGCTGGAAGGCTTAGATGAAGAGATAGCAAGCTTTATGAAATATTCCAACTTTTGTGTTTCTTGTGAATCAAGCCATGAAATTCTTCAATCCTTGGGCCAATTCTGATCTTGGCAAGTTTCATTAACATGTTGTGACATATTTGTACACATTAGAAGTCATTTAGAAGCTTTAAAATGCCAATATGCAAAATCCCTCTTTGACATGAAACTTGAAATAATGTGATTTTTGCCAACTTTGAAAGGCCATATCTTGATTTCTAGGATGAATCAAGACATGTTCTTGTACTTTTTGAAAAGGGAAAGACCTAATCTACAACTTTCATGTCCATGAATTTTTCATTTGAAGCATTTTTGGTCATGAAAGAGGAGGTTGAAAATCCTTCCCAAAATGGAAAGTTTGCATTTCAAGTCATTTCCAAAAATGGCAAGTTTGCAATTGGCTCAAAATTATTCAATATTGTGAACTTTAAAACAATTTTTAGATCAAATAAAGATCATATAACTTCAATTTGAAGAAAATGATCCTTTGGTTCCTTTGTTGGGGACCTCAGATGCCCTGATTTTGACTTAACTTGCTCAGGAAGTTACCCAATGATCTGATGACTTCCACAATGAATTTCTTCATCAAACTTGGTACACATGATCCTTATAACATGTTAAGAACATTAGAAACAAGAATGACCAAAAAAATTGGAGTTAAGGCCTCGGAAACCGAAACCCTAATTTTGGTCATCTGTGTAGTTAAAACACTAGCTCTGCTTCCATGCCTTTGCCAATCTTTGTGATTTCTTGACTTCCATGAACTTTTTGGAGCATAATATGATCATAGAACACACATGGACCCTCTTGGAATGATTTAAGACCTTAGGGATGGCTCAGATTGATCCTTGGATTGCTCATATCACAAACCCTAGATGCAGATGAAATTGAACTAAGCAGTGAATCAAACATGCAATATGAGATGTAATGCTTATGTTAAAAAAAATGAAAGATCACAATCCATGGTGTGATAAAAAGTGAGGGAAAATTTGGGGTGTTTACACTAAGTTGGAACCTTATACAAAATTGTACTTCATGTTACATGGAGTTACAAAGCAGTGTGTTGTTCAAGAAATCCTTTGGAATAGATAGAGTCTAAAAGGTAAAGATCTCCATCGGGTGAGTGGTCAAGGTATCAAGGAATACGTAAAGTCATTGGTAGATTATTATGGATCATGTTTGGATATGAGGGGATTGCCACAGAGCGTGAAGTGAACATGGTATGGAAATGGTATTAACAGTGCGATATGAGAAGGTGATAAACAAATGTAGTTTTGGACGGATGTACAATGGAGTTTTTAAGATGTTGTTAAAGCTAAAGTCAAGCAAGTGTAATCAATGATTGGTCATCCATTAGGATACTAGTAGTATGATTATTATATGTGTGAAATCATCTGTTGATAATTGTTATAACGTTTGGCTTTGATTGGAATGAGATTGGGAGATTTGGGTAGCAATTAAAACCATAATTTTTTCTTCTGCGTTTGAAGTAATCGGTTACCCTCTAGGTAGTAACGGGTTACCGAATTGTGTTTCTAAATCTCTTTTAACTACTAGAAGTTTAGATTTATACTGAGTAATCGGTTACCCACCTGGTAGTAACTGGTCACCTCTGTAAGTTTTCCAAATTTTATTTTCTAAGATTCATACCTTTTGAATCGAGTGCCTGATCGAAGCGTTCTTGGTACCGATGAAAAGTTGTGAAGACATTCTATGTAATGAATAGTAGGGGGTAAGGAAACTTCTATAACAAGGTGTAGCGGTAAAATCGTGAGTGTAAGCTATTGATTAACTTAACTCGATATACACAGAGTCGCCACCGCGCTTTTCTTTATTTCCGAAAGGAAAAAGGTAAAAGAACGAATAAAAACCTAGGATTCTAAAAGCAAAAGCTAAAAGAAATAAACAGAGATTGGGTAAGGGGATTGGTTATGAACCGGGAAGGTTTTAGGCACCCGACTCATCCGTGGTACTCAACGGGAGCCCTTTGAAATACTTATTGCTTTTTGGTCTGAAATTGGTTTGTTTAAAATGATGGAAGAGATGAGGAGAAGAATATTTTTTAATGATTTTGTGTTTGATAAGGTTTTAACGCCTTATGCCTACGTACCCACAAAGTGCAATGCGAGATCAAAAATTCGTAGTTCGTGGTACAAAATTTGAAAAGAACAAATGAGTTGAATTGATTTTAAGATGTAGAGATAAGTTGTCATCCCTTAGCGAATAATTCCGCTAGAAGGGATGAATCATATCTAAACATGGGAAAAAGAAAAAGGTGCACAAAGGCACAAAAACAATTGAGTGAGTTTTGAGTTTTTTAAAGTATATGAGAAAATGGTTTTTGATATATTTACATGAATTAACTTTGATTAAGAAAATAAAGTGAAAAGATTAAAAATCGCTTGACCGAAGTCAAGGTTTATTTATGAAAGTGTTTGAAGTTTAAAAACAAGAAGATTTTTGAAATAGGAAGAAGTTTTGAAAATTAAAGAATGGGGAGGAGATGAAGAGACTAGTCCTAATGCTTGAATTAAAAGCTAAGGAAAGAGTTTACCAAACTATAATATGCACAATTCTTCAAAGATCGGAATTCCCACTTCAAAGGTTAATGACATAACTTGAGGCCGAGGTTTCTAATCCATTCCAACTTGAGCAAGGGGGAAGTTCTTAAAGTCTAAGTCCATTCTCCAAAAGCAAAGGGATAGTAACCATATTCCAACATTAGAAGTCACAAGTCTTTTAAGTGTTCAATTCTTTATTAGTGTTTTGATATCCAAATGGACAAAATAAAAACAAGCACAATATGAATATAAACAAATGATATATGATATTATATGGTAAAGCATAATAAAGAGATAAGGGAGCAAGAGATTAAAATAAAAGGATAAGGTGCGAGAGATTAAATTTAAACAATTATATTCACAATATTATAATATTTACAATATAAAGTGGTATGATGAACTTAATCAAGCACAACCACAAAAAGAAAAATAAGATCGAGGCAACCGAATCCAAGTGGATCTTAATTCGAATCGGGACAACTTTAGGTCTATGTTAAGCAATCGCCGAGTAATTTACGAAGTAATTACCATACAAATGAGGTCGGCCACCACTAATTAAAGTGGAAAATATTTGTGTTAATACATGTTAGAGAAATGATATAATGGATCGTTCTCCGAAAACATGCCACACTAAAAGAAAAAGGAAAGTCTAATCTTAATCGAGATTTTCGTTGAATTTCATCGAAAAGCAACCTATCACTATCTCAAAGTATGGAGAATGATCCAAATGATCATTCATCCATAGATTTGAAATAATGAAGGTTAAACTTAATCGGAAATCAACAATCCCGAATCGGAGATTGTCATCGACCAAAAGAAAATAAAAAGATGAAGAACAATGGATCAAAAATATATCCATTAAAGAATTCAAAATATTTTTTAAATCATTTTCTAAAATCTTTCTAAAAATCTTTTTCTAAATTGTTTTCTAAACACCTATAATTTCTAAAAAGACTTATTATTAATATATACTAAAAAAACTTTTCTAAAACAAACAAAACTCCAAATTCTTTTATGTTAACAAAACAATTAAAAAGAAAATAAAGAAAAAATTTAAAGAAATAAAAAGGGGAAGGGAGAAAGAACAACCCGCGGGTGAGGTGAGAAAAGTAATGGATCCGACAGGATTTTAAGCCCACATCATTATCAGTTTATTACTTTTTTTCAATTATTAAAAATAAATTAAACAAACAAAACAAGAAAAAAGGAAAATAAAAGGGAGAAGACTGAGTCTTCTTCTAGCTCGCGATGCACACACAAACAGGGCAACAAAATCAAACCACGGCGGAAATGGGTACAAACGGCGGCACTCAAAGCTCACCTTCAAGATCAAAGAACAACACTTCTCCTCAAAAATCAAACGCAAGATTCCCTTCTTCTCTCGAGTTCCTTCTTCTTCTCACTTTCGGATTCCTTACTCTCTGCTTCTTTCAATCACCAAATCAAAGAAATGGGAGGTTAACAATATTTAGGGTAAAGTTGGTTTGGGATTAGAAGAATTAGATTGAAGAAATTGAAGAAAAATTTGGAGAGAGGGTTTTCGGATTTGAGATTGAAGATGAAATTGAGCAGAGGTTTTTTGGCTTTTTTGAAGCTTGGCGATTGAGAGAAGAATCAGTTGTTTAAATAGAGAGATTGGTGAGGATTTTGCTGCCGTTTCGTGTAGATGATTCGCGTTTTAGGATCACGAAAATGGTGTGTTCAACTGAGTTTCATTTTTGCGTTTTATGTTTCCTTATGCTGTGTTTTGCTTTCGGTCTTGTTGCGTTTTGTTCATTTTGAAGTGCGTTTGATGTTGTGTTGCATTTCACGTGTGCATGTTGTGAACTTGATATTTGGCTGCGTGAGGTATGCGTGATGTTTGAGATGCGTGAGTTTGCGTTTTGAAGCTGGCTTGAATTGATGTGGTAGGCCTTGGTTTGCGGGAACTGCGGCTGGAGAGAGATTTGTTTGGCTAGAAACATTGGCTTGCAAGAGGCTTTGCTTGGCAGGCTGTTTGAAGTTGTTGTTGTTTGCAGGACATGTTGGCTAGGAAGTTTGTTTTGCTGCTTTTAGTTGGGCGCGTGAAGGCTGGGCATGAAAGGCTTGCACGTTGTGAGCTGATGTTGTTGTTAGGATTGATGATGGTTTTGAAATCATGCGCGTGAAGCTTGTGCTGTGAAGCTGGCTTGGAATTGGCCTTCAGCTTTTGGGAAATCACGTGCGTGCGAGAGGCTGTTTGGAAGCTTGTGGCTGATACTTGGTGCCTGCACGTGAAAGCTGTGGATGACGTGATGGCTGACTTGCTGAGGCTGTTGGGCGTGTGAGCTTTTGCATGTTGTGGCTAGTTGCTTTTGGTGTATGAGACTGGCGTACGGTTTGTGGCAATAGCTTGGAAATCTTGAAGTCAAGTGGGCCAGGCATGAGGTAATGTGAGGAGAAGTTTTGGCTGGCAGCAAATTGCTTGGAAAAAGTGTAATGTGAAGTGTGGGAAATGAAGTAAATCAAGTGCTATTTTTCCTTTTTTTTAATAACTTTCTTCCTATAAAAAGGGCTTAAAAAATGTAATGTGAGTTCAAAAAAGAAAAGGGCCTAATTGTGGATTGAAAGAAATAAAAGAAAATGATTAGAAAAGAAATTTTTGAAATGGATAAGAAAAAGAAAATTACAAAAATAGTGAATATAAAATTGGATATATATAAAAAAAAAGAAACAATCATTTGGATATTTGAACTAAAAAAATGTATACATCGAGGAATCGAGAAAAATGAAAAAGAAATGGTTTAATGAATAATGGATATTTGTGAAAAATGGAAAAAAATCGAAATATGAATTATAAAAATGGTTATTGGAAACAGTTAAGAAAGATAATGATAAAAAAAAGGAAACTAATGATGGTTGAATAATAAATGGGAAAAAATGGATAATCGGATGATTGAACTAAAAAAAAGAAAAAAGTATTGACGATTTGGATAAACTGGTTTAATCAGGAAATGGGTAATGGATGGAATTTGGTTTTCAAGCCCACAACAAATCTCGATTTCTCTTGCACAAGCTTTCTGATAAAATGAATACAGCCACTACAGTCCCACTGAATATTTCACAACTTAAACCAACTGTCATCTGAAAACTGTTTGATTACATGCCCTGATGATTTGAAACCAAACTGACGAAAATAAATCCTCAGATGAATCGCTGATGAACTGAAGAACCGATGAACTGATAAACACTTGAAGATTCAAACCAAACTTCGCACAAAACACTGCCTGCTAACTGATGATTTTCACACTCAACACCCTTTGAACTTTTGGAAACGCATCGTCTGAGGAATAAACCATTGGCACACACAACCGGCAGTCAAAACAATCTTCTAATAGCATGACCAATATTAGGTCAAACATCCATTGAAATCGAATTGTGACTGAACAAACGCATCTGGATTGAAATCATTGCCATGTCTTTGAAAACCTGCAACACAGAGAAGAAGAAGAACACTGCAACATACCTTTTTTTTGTATTTTGGTTAGAAGTCGGTAAATATAAACAAATATAAAGCAGTAAAAATAATGGTGATCCCCTGCGAAGCATAGACCCGATATCTGAGAAGAAACTCGAAGCCAGTGCAATCTTGTTTGTATGCAAAATGCAGATGAAATGCGAAGAAACTTGGGGCAAAAATTAGGGTGTTACAACTGCCCCTATTTAAGTTTCTTCAATCCGAAGATATGAAGATTGACATCTTCGTCTCTACAAGATGGGAGAGACTTAAATACAGAAAACCCAATTTTTGTCCTAAGAGAACAATGATGTGATATGAATATGATATGCAAACCCAAGATCTCTGTGGGGAGAATATGACCACCAGAGAAGAGCAAAAACTTGGGGACACAGAAGAAAATCCCGCCAGGGAATCAACAACAACCAAAGAGTTACCAGGAAAATAAATCACTGGATAACAGACTCCACTTGGGAAAAGATATGAAATAATCAACAACAGAATTCAACCAGGGCAAATTAAACACCCTGCCAGGAATATCAGCCAAACAAAGTATTTGAATCCAAGAATGGAGAAATACTGAGTTAGAAAAGAAATCATCAACTACCTGTTTACTGGGTAGGAAATATAACAGACTCGACTATCAATTTACTGGATAGGAGCAAAACACAGAGGGATAACCTCAATTACCTTTTTATTGGGCAAGAAATATTCTCAACTACCTGATTTACTGGGTAGAAAAATAACAGACTCGACTATCAATTTACTGTATAGGAGCAAAATAAAGAGGAATGACCTCAATTACCTTTTACTGGGTAAGGAATAACGAACTCGACTATCGATTTACTGGATAGGAGTATGATCAACTACCTGATTTACTGGGTAGGAACTTAATCAAAGGAAAACAGCTTCTATTACCTTTTTACTGGGTAAGAAGAAAATATCTGATTCTATTACCTTTTTACTGGGTAAGAGGAAAATAACTCGACTACCGGATTTACTGGGTAGAAAAAATTCTCAACTACCTGATTTACTGGGTAGGAGCTAAATCAAAGAAGAACAAACTCTATTACCTTTTTACTGGGTAAGAGGATAAGATCTCGACTACCGAATTTACTGGGTAGGAGTACAAGTAAAAGAACTTGATCAATTTGGTAATATTACCCACTATCGATTTACTGATAGCTTAATACAAATATCCACAAAAGGGGACCAAAGTTCAATCCAAGAACAAATTGGAAATAAACGGTCAAACAAGACTCATCCCGAGGAGGAACTATCTCAACTGGGGAAAATTCCATCCAGATAATAAACTGGGGAGGAAACTGAATCAACATCATCCACGAGAAACAAACTCAGTGGGGAATTAGAAAGGATTAACTCTTTCTGATTAATGGTCGACACTCTACACTTGAGAGGAATACGACACACACACTCTGTGGGGAAAATCCAGACCAAAGAGCAGATAACAATGATAAGCGCAAGAATGCAAGAAAACAATGCTATGCTTATGCGTATGAATATGCTTATGAATATGCTGACAAAACAGACATAAAGATAAGAAACAGGTGACATGGACACCACAACAACCGGATACTCGGCTAATCCCAAGGCAACAATGTAGGGAACAACTGGAGATTCATCTTGAAATCTGCAGGGGAATATCATAAGCCATCACAGGAATACAATCCTACTACAAGGCTCAAATCATGATGCAACAGCATCTGCTAGGAATATCATCCTGCTGAGGAAAGGTAATAATCTGCTAAGGATGGAAATATTCTTGATAAAAAATCAAACTTCACGAGGAATAACTGCCATACCACTCCTGCTCCACTTGGGGATAGAGTGCAAGACTTGCTAAAAATCACATAGGAACCTGCTGGAAATCAACACATGCAGTCCTACTGGGGATCCATATGAGGATATCAGAAGTTAACATCATAGTCAAAACACAGTTACGAGGGATTTTAAATCAGTAACCAACATAGGGTAAAAGAAAACCTCTAAACTGACTGCTATATCAATACTTCTATATTCAAGGATGCAAAAAATCAAGCTGAGGAACAAGAGCTCAGCTGGAGATTCCCAATACTTCTCAATTTAAAGATAACATGTTGAGGAAGAGATCAAATTCAGCTAGGGATTCATAAGAACATCCCTTCCCACAACTCTTCTGGGGAATACATACAATCTCTGTTCAACATCATGGTTGGGGAACAAAACATCATTAACATCAACCTGTCAAGACTATCCAGGAACTTCACATAGACACAACCGAATCAAACCCTGCTTTGGGAGAGACGAGTTACACACATCCAGACTTTACCATTCTTGGAATCACTATCGACATCCTTTCTTTGTTCATATATCAAAAGAAAAATGTTTTTAAAATCTTCAAAAATTAAATTTATTAAATTTGTTTCAAAAATCATCATCAACAATAAATTGAAATTTTGTAAACAGAAACAAATATAACGAATTGCAAACAAAAGGATAAAAGCTCAAATTCATTGATAGAATGGTAGTCAGCAAATGGCATGACTCCATGGATCATTACAAGTTTAAAAAATGGTAAATACATGGAAAAGGGCTACATTGAGATACAATGATCACTATTCTCCCTATCAACTTTGAACTCCACTGTGTCCGAAACTTCAGTCAAGGATGAGTGAATAAGAATCTTTGATGAATAATTCTTCTGAGGAACAAGAATCTGAAATCCTCGGTTACTACAAGTGATTCAGTCTGTCAACGCAGTTACTTGCCATGATCCCTAACTTTTGCCTAGATTGCCCTTTCGGGTTTTCAATCTACCGGGATAATTATTTCTGTTTTTGTCTCTAATTTTTTCCTGGACCGCCCTTTTGGGTTTTCAATCCACCGAGACGCTCATTTTTGCCTAAGTCGCCCTTTCGGGTTTTCTACTTAGCAAGCTGTTCTTTTATTTTTTTAGGCGAAGTATTTCTTGACTGCATCCGCATTCACAGGACGAGTGATCTCCTCACCATCCATAGTTGCAAGAATTAATGAACCGCCAGAGAAGGCTTTCTTAACAACATATGGGCCATCATAGTTCGGAGTCCACTTGCCCCGAGAATCTTTAAGGAAAGACTGAATCTTTTTTAGCACGAGGTCGCCTTCTCTGAATACACGAGGTTTGACCTTCTTATCAAAAGCTTTCTTCATTCTTTGCTGGTACAACCGACCATGACACAAAGCTGTAATTCTCTTTTCTTCAATCAAATTCAACTGATCAAATCTACTCTGACGCCATTCAGCCTCAGTCAACTTGGCTTCCATCAGAACTCTCATTGATGGGATCTCAACTTCGACGGGGAGAACTGCTTCCATACCATAAACAAGTGAGAAAGGGGTTGCCCCTGTTGAAGTGCAGACAGATGTACGATACCCATGCAAAGCAAACGGGAGCATCTCATACCAGTCCTTGTATGTCGCAACCATCTTCTGAATGATCTTCTTAATATTCTTATTCGCCGCTTCAACAGCCCCATTCATCTTCGGTCTATAAGGAGAGGAATTATGGTGTTGAATCTTGAAATCTTCACAAAGCTCCTTCATCATCTTATTGTTCAAGTTTGAACCATTATCAGTAATGATTCTATTCAGAACACCATATCTGCAGATAAGATTATTCTTGATAAACCGAACCACAACTTGCTTGGTCACATTAACATACGATGCCGCTTCCACCCACTTGGTGAAGTAGTCAATTGCCACAAGAATAAAACGATGTCCATTCGACGCCTTGGGTTCAATAATACCAATCATATCAATTCCCCACATAGAGAAAGGCCATGGGGAAGAAATCACATTAAGATAAGCTGGTGGCACATGAATCTTATCAGCATACACCTGACACTTATGGCACTTTTTCACATATTTGCAACAATCAGATTCCATTGTCAGCCAATAGTAACCTGCTCTCAACATCTTTTTAGCCATTGCATGTCCATTGGCATGAGTGTCAAAGGATCCTTCATGAATTTCTTTCATCAACATGTCAGCTTCGTGTCTATCCACGCATCTGAGCAAGACCATGTCAAAATTTCTCTTGTAAAGCACACTTCCATTCAATAAGAAATTGCCTGCCAATCTCCTCAAAGTTCACTTATCTTTATCGGATGCCCCAAGCGGGTATTCTTGACTCTGGAGAAAACATTTAATATCATGATACCAAGGCTTGTCATCATGGAACTCTTCAACTGCAAACACATGAGCTGGTCTTTCCAGTCGCATCACACTGATCATGGGAACATCATTCCACGGGTGCACTTTTATCATAAAAGCTATGGTCGCTAAAGCATCCGCCATCTGATTCTCATCACGAGGAATATAATGGAACTCAACTTTGGTGAAGAAAGTTGATATCTTCCTGGCATAATCTCTATAGGGGATCAAGTGAGGTTGATGGGTTACCCACGTGCCCTGAATTTGATTAATTACCAAGGCAGAATCTCCATACACGTCAAGATATTTAATCCTCAAATCAATAGCTTCTTCAAGACCCATAATGCAGGCTTCATATTCAGCTTCGTTATTAGTACATGGAAAAGTCAATCTGGCGGCGAAAGGAATATGTGAACCATGGGGAGTAATGATCATTGCCCCAATTCCTCTTCCACGTGCATTCACAGCACCATCAAAAACTAAACCCCATCGAGATCCGGGCTCCGGCCCTTCCTCAATCAAAGGTTCATCACAATCTTTCACTTTCAGGAACATCACATCTTCATCTGGAAAATCAAACTTGATTGGTTGGTAATCATCAATCGGTTGATGTGCCAAATAATCAGCCAAGATACTACTTTTTATATCTTTTTGAGTTCGGTACTCGATATCATATTCTGATAATAACATTTGCCAACGAGCAATCCTCCCAGTCAAAGCAGGCTTTTCAAATATATACTTGATTGGGTCCATTTTAGAGATCAACCAAGTCGTATGATTTAGCATATACTAGCGAAGACGCTTTGCAGCCCAAGCTAAGGCACAACAAGTTTTTTCAAGCATGGAATATCGAGACTCACAATCAGTGAATTTTTTACTCAAGTAGTAAATTGCATGTTCTTTTCTTCCAGTTTCATCTTGCTGACCAAGCACACAACCCATGGAATCTTACAGTCAAGTACATGATCATCGGTCTACCTTCCACCGGAGGAGACAAGATAGGAGGTTCAAGCAGATATTCTTTAATACTTTCAAATGCTTTCTGGCAATCATCTGTCCAGACACAACCTTTATCTTTCCGAAGCAACTTAAAAATCGGAGCACATGTGGCAGTCATGTGAGAGATAAATCTTGAGATATAATTCAAGCGGCCCAAGAATCCTCTGACTTGCTTTTCGGTTCTTGGAGCAGGCATTTCCTGAATAGATTTTACTTTATTAGGATCAACTTCAATACCTCTTTGGCTGGCAATGAAACCTAGCAACTTTCCAGAACGTACACCAAATGTGCACTTGTTCGGATTCAGACGAAGCTTATACTTCCTTAATCTCTGAAACAGCTTCAGCAAATGCTCAACATGATCCTCTTCAGCCTTCGACTTGGCGATCATATCATCAACATATACTTTGATTTCCTTATGCATCATATCATGGAAAAGTGTAGTCATAGCTCTTTGGTACGTCGCACCAGCATTCTTCAATCCAAAGGGCATCACTCTGTAGCAGAATGTTCCCCATGGTGTAATAAATGTGGTTTTTTCCATGTCCTCGGGTGCCATCTTTATTTGATTATAACCGGAAAATCCGTCCATAAAAGAGAACACATCAAACTTAGCCGTATTATCTACCAATATATCAATGTGTGTAAATGGAAAATCATCTTTCGGACTAGCTTTGTTCAAATCTCTATAATCAACGCACATTCGGACTTTTCCGTCTTTCTTCAGAACTGGAACAATATTGGCCACCCATTCAGGATAAGTTGACGTTACAAGAAAACCTGCATCAATCTGCTTTTGAACCTCCTCTTTGATTTTTACTGCCATGTCTGGATGAGTTCTTCTGAGCTTCTGCTTCACAGGTGGACATTCAGGCTTCAGCGGCAATCTATGCTCCACAATATTAGTATCAAGACCTGGCATGTCTTGATAAGACCAAGCAAGTACATCAACATATTCTCTGAGAAGCTCAATAATCCTCTTCTTAACATCAGGATCAAGCAATGCTCCAACTTTGACTTCTTTCTTTTCATCTTCAGAACCCAAGTTGACCATCTCTATAGACTCTCCATGAGGCTGAATAATCTTCTCCTCGTGCTCAAGCAACTGAGAAATTTCATCTGGAATCTCTTCATCATCCTCTTCCTCAGCTTCAAACACAGGGAATTCAAAGTTGGGAGAGGGCATAGGATCATTGTTTTCAATGGGTTTATCAGTCCATCTGCACAATGATTTTATTTTAATTTTAGAATATGAATAAAATTGCAAACAATATGCAGATAAACAATCATTATATTTTGGGTTTTTTATGTTACCATTTTTCAGAATAAAGCAAAAATGAAAAACACATATGGAAATAACAAAATAACATTTTATTGATGATGATAAAATTTGAAACAAAGCCCGACAAACATCACTTTCACCTTGGGCAGAGTGAAAGGATTTTTGAAAGAAAATAAAAACAAATTACTTTGAAGAATGAACGATAAAAGGAACATCAACAGCAATCCAGTTTTGGAAAATCTTTCCATGCGTAATGAAGTCAGGCATTTCTTCGTCTTCATCATCATCAATGATGGCAGCAGCGGAATGATCGTTGATAAATATAGCACTTCTAAAGCCTTCTTGAATAGTCTTTGGATCTTTGATAACTGCACCAGGTGCAAAGCCGATACCAAAACCTTCCTTGTTGTCGACAGCATCAATAATTCTTCCCCAACCATCAGACTGACCAGCTTTCAGCACTCGCAAAGCATCTTTGAAAGAGGACATGGGCATGGCATTCTTCTTAGCAACATTATCCACAACAGAAAGAGCTTGAAACGAAGTTCCCACCTCTTCCTCGACATCAATATAAGAGAAAGAAGACAAATTGCTCACAAGCATCGCCCTCTCACCTTCAATGGTCACCAATTTACCTTCTCTCACAAACTTCAACTTCTGATGAAGAGTGGATGTCACAGCTCCAGCCTCGTGGATCCAAGGTCTTCCGAGGAGACAACTATATGCGGGATGTATATCCATTACTTGAAAAGTAATCTTGAATATAAACGGTCCAATAAGAATAGGAAGATCCACCTCTCCAATCACTGTCTTTCTCGACCCATCAAACGCTTTCACTATAATCCCACTGTGTCTCATGGGAGCACCTTGAAACGCAAGCTTTAACAAAGTCGATTTTGGCATAACATTCAAAGACGAGCCAATATCAACTAGCACCTTAGATAAAACATCTTCTTGACAATTCACCGAGATGTGCAATGCCAAGTTGTGATTTCTTCCTTCTTCAGGCAGATCGTCATCACAGAAGCTCAAATTGTTGCATGACGTGATATTCGCCACAATACTATCAAATTGATCAACAGTCACATCATGGTCAACATATGCTTGATCCAGAATCTTCTGTAATGACTGCCTATGAGCCTCAGAACTCATCAAGAGAGACAAAACCGATATCTTCGATGGAGTCTGCAATAACTGCTCAGAAATATTATACTCACTCTTCTTTATCAACTTTATCACCTCATCATCATCATTACCAGATTGACCCGATTGGGCAACAACATCCATAATCTGCTTGTTCACACTGGTATCTTCAACTCTCTTCGGGGGATCTGAAGCATACACTCTACCACTTCGGGTAACCTTCGTCACATCAGCAATGCTAACCATAGACTTTGGAGTAGGAAGAGGAACTTCTCTACCATTCTCTATCATCGTAGCATTATACCGGTATGGAACAGCTTTATCAGACTCATATGGCATTGGACCCGGTACATTAATCACCAATGGAGTAACAGCAGTCTTGCGACTATCAAAAGAAAACACCACCCTTTCAGGAGCAGCCCTCTCAGGAAGATTGAACTAAGGCATAATGACATTCACTTCATTTTCATATTCATCTCTCTTTGTTGTTACTTCAATCAGCTTATCGTCCATCATCTTTTGAATATCCCTTTTAACAATCACGCAACCACGAGGGTTCACCGAGCAGATACAACAACCAACATAGTCGTGATCAATATCGTGATATTCACTCAAGAAAGCATGCATCTCCACCAAAGATCTTCGGATATGACGAACTTCATAGATCTTGAACAAACCAGGACAACCAACAACCATATTCACGGACGCATTACCATGCTTCGGCAACGGATTCTTCTGCACATTTGGGTTAACATCATTGAAATACAGAACATTGTTCCTCATCAATTTCTGTACTTCAAACTTCAATGGATAACAATTCTCAACATCATGCCCCGGGGCACCTTGATGGAAAGCACAACGAGCTTCTAGCTTATACCACCATGGAATAGTCTCTGGAACTGGAGGTGGAGGACGAGTTTGCACAAGATTCTTTGCAATCAAAGATGGAAGCAAGTCCGCATACGGCACAGGAATAGGATCAAAAATTGGTTTAGCATGAGCTTGTTGATTACCACCTTGTTGCACAGAAGGTTGTTGATAGCGAGGTTGATACTTTGGAACTGCTGGCACAGTTGGAGCCACATTAATCATCGGTGTTACGGAAGCCACATGCTGCGAATGGTGATTCCCATGACTGTGAGGTCTTCTATAACTTTCACAGGATACTGCATTAGTCTCATTTTCTTTCTTTTTCCCGAAGTTGAACCTTCTAGAGCTTGAACCATTACTATTCTCTTGACTCAATCGTCCCTCACGGACACCTTCTTCTAAACGCATCCCCATGCTCACCATCTCAGTGAAATCGGAAGGAGCGCTTGCTATCATCCTCTCATAATAAAAAGAACCCAACGTCTTCAAGAAGATCTTCGTCATTTCTTTTTCTTCCAACGGAGGAACAATCTGGGCTGCCAGCTCTCTCCATCTCTACGCATATTCTTTAAAAGTCTCTTTGTCCTTCTGGGACATAGCTCGAAGTTGATCTCTATCAGGCGCCATATCAACGTTGTACTTATACTGTCTCACAAAAGCTTCTCCCAAATCATTGAAGGTCTTGATTTGGCTATTATCCAGACTCATATACCACCTCATGGGTGCACCGGTCAAACTGTCCTGGAAATAGTGAATCAGCAGTTTATCATTATCAGTCTGAGCAGACATCTTCCTTGCATACATAGTCAGATGGCTCAACGGACAAGTGTTGCCTTTGTACTTCTCAAACTCAGGCAACTTAAATTTGTAAGGAACTTTAACATTCGGGACCAGACAAAGGTCATAGGCATCTTTTCCGAACAAATCTTTGTGCTTCAAAGCTCTCATCTCCCTCTGGATCTCAACAAAGCGTCCTTGGAAGTCATCAAGTCTTTCAGCTACTCCAGCGCCTTCACTAGGCTCAGCATGGTAAATCATTTCATCATGGTGCGGAATATTGTGCACCACAGGCGGTACAGTTGTCACAATTGGAGGAAGAGTAGTCCAAACTGGTGGTGGGAGATTATTAAATACAGCATTCTCAGGACGATGAGGAGGACGATAGCCAGCAGGAAAAAAGTCAACCGGCATGCCCCAAGGTGTGCTAGCAGGTATACGGTAGCGAGGAGAAATAACAGTCTCAACAGGAACTGATGCAGTAACAACCTCAGAGATAACAGTATTCTGAATAGGAGGACTAGGAGGTGGCTGATTCTGAGCAACCACCAAATTTTCCATCATAGCAGTCACTCTTTCCAAGCTTTCCCTCAGATAAGTAACCTCTTCGCGCAGCTCGCGATTCTCTTGTTGCAAAGTATCCATCACTCTTCTCCGATTAGCTCGAGTATCAAAGCGGTGAGTCAGCTTGACAGGAACACGGGATGAAGACCAAGAAACAACAATAAGATCCCTGGAGAACACTCAAAAGGCAAGACAAATGCGAATATGATGCATGCTATGTATATGCAAATGCAAAGATTTCAAAGGATTATAAGTTAACTTGCAATATTCATAAAGAGACATTTTTGAAATACTTAAAAACTCATTCTCATTAATATCAAAGTGAGGATTACAAATGAAGTACAAACATCAATAATCCTAATACATAAGAGCAAGAATAAACTAAGCCTATGGAATCATATCCGAAGAAGTCCCGAATCCTGGCTGATACTTCATACGAATCCTCTTGATCTCACTCTTGTATCGCTCTTCCATATCTTCCTTATCCTTCACCAACTTGTCGACAATGGCCTTCCAAGCACCGGAAGTAGGAGGAATAGTAGATGAAGTACTAGAGGAAAATAAATCCTCTCTCGGCCTCTTCGTGACGCGCCGCTCAAGTAGCTCAATAAGATCATCCTTCTCCTTAAGCTGCTCCTGCATAGTAGTCTTCTCAAGTAGCCATTCTTCCTTTTCTTTCTTCATCTTCTCTAACTCTTCTTGAAGAACCATATTCTCATCAACGGGAGGTAGAAAAGCAGGCAAAGGCAATATGGGAAACATAGGCTCCTCAGGTGGATAAGGCATCTTGAGCTTGGAAGCTCTAGATCGAACCCACTGAATATAACAATCGGACGGAGGAAGGTGTTGTCTACCCAACTGACCTTTCTCTTTCCGGTGAACAGCATGCCAAGAATGAGCAATCATTTTCTTCATCTCTATATGATCAGCACCATTAAGAAAGAAGAAACGGGATAAGGTACGATTGTTTGGAACATCCTTCAAACAATAACCGAACTGTCGTCTAGCCAAAATGGGGTTGTATCTAATTCCCCCACGTGTACCAAGAAGAGGTACATTAGGAAATTCTCCACAACTATCAATAAGAACTCCAGTATCATAATGAGAACTATACCACGTCATGTCCTTATGAGAAAGCGACATCAACCTCTGAGACCATCTTCGATTCTCTCTATTGTCCTTGAAAACATCCGACTTCGGTATGTGCGAAATAAACCACCTATAAAGAAGAGGCGCACAACATACAATCTCTCAGTCACCTTTGGAAGTCCTATAGTGAAAAGCATGGTACATATCTCCAAGCAAAGTAGGAACCAGGTTCTTCTTCAAGAAGATCTGAATAGCATTCTCATCCACAATACCATCCAAGTTCGGAAACAAGACAATCCCATAGATAAGAAAAGCAAGAATAGCCTCAAATGCATCCTTATGACCCAAAGTAAGTGAAGTAGAAGCCTTTCCCATCAAGAACTTAGCATTAATACCACGAACACTCCCATTCGGAAGAAACTTCCCATTAAGATCGGATTCCTTGAGAAAAAGTGCTTTGGCGATGACCTTGATAGTAAGCTCCTTCTCTAAACCAGTGAAAAGAAACTCCTTGTCCAGAATAGGCAAACCTAACCAATGAGAATACTCCTCCAAAGTCGGCACAAGCTGATAATCCGGAAAAGTAAAATAATGGTGCAATGGGTCATAATACTGAGCTAAAGTAGGGAGAATCCCCTCAGGTACATCAATGTCCAACATATACAAAAGCTTCCCGTGACATCTTCGAAACTCTTGGGTATCAACAACCAAAGCTCCTAGCTTACTCAACTCTACAACATTAGGATTCTTGAAAGTGTACTTCTTTGTGTTCCTCCTTTCAAAAGTCATAGCCATGGACATCTGAAATTTTGCAAAAGTTCCTTATAAGTCCTTTGAAATCTTACAACACAATGCTCATGAATGCATGATGGCATGTATGCAACAAACACAAACAAGATCACACAAGGCACACGTGCTTAGGTTCCGAGTCACGAGCATGAAGTCAAGGTAACAGAACACCAACCCCACAGGTAAGTACTATGGTTTTGTCTTCATTGTACCTGCAAGAAACCAAAAGGGTGCTAACAGAGGTGCCCGGAGTTAACAGCCATCTTTAGAATATCATCGGTACGTTGGATTACTCCCCAACCGATAACATTCTTAAAATAGACCTCGTCCGAGTGTAGTATCGCGTGACAACCGCCTTAGATTTACACCCAGACAGTTTCCGCACTACGTTCCTAAATTGGCTTAGATGGGTTAAGGGTTCTAAGGTCCTCAGTATGATCAGCTTAAGGTCAGAAAATAATTCCACGTACGATTACTCGTCATGACATTGATAGTCCAAGAGAGCCTAACCGAGTGGAGATTATCAAATTGATATTGCTTTGGACTACTCCATCACATATCACTTCGAATATCGCCGTCCTATCATAAGTTTCAACTCAGATCCGGGTTAGAATCTATCTCACACAGAGGATCACCAAAAACCAAAACGGAACAAACAAATAACAAACAAATCAAACCAAAGCAGTAAATAAATCAAAGTACGCTAAATCTGCTTAGAGATTACTCCCCAGCAGAGTCGCCACTTTTCTGTAGCGGTAAAATCGTGAGTGTAAGCTATTGATTAACTTAACTCGATATACACAGAGTCGCCACCGCACTTTTCTTTATTTCCGAAAGGAAAAAGGTAAAAGAACGAATAAAAACCTAGGATTCTAAAAGCAAAAGCTAAAAAAAATAAACAGAGATTGGGTAAGGGGATTGGTTATGAACCGGGAAGGTTTTAGGCACCCGACTCATCCGTGGTACTCCACGGGAGCCCTTTGAAATACTTATTGCTTTTTGGTCTGAAATTGGTTTGTTTAAAATGATGGAAGAGATGAGGAGAAGAATATTTTTTAATGATTTTGTGTTTGATAAGGTTTTAACGCCTTATGCCTACGTACCCACAAAGTGCAATGCGAGATCAAAACCTCGTAGTTCGTGGTACAAAATTTGAAAAGAACAAATGAGTTGAATTGATTTTAAGATGTAGAGATAAGTCGTCATCCCTTAGCGAATAATTCCGCTAGAAGGGATGAATCATATCTAAACATGGGAAAAAGAAAAAGGTGCACAAAGGCACAAAAACAATTGAGTGAGTTTTGAGTTTTTTAAAGTATATGAGAAAATGGTTTTTGATATAGTTACATGAATTAACTTTGATTAAGAAAATAAAGTGAAAAGATTAAAAATCGCTTGACCGAAGTCAAGGTTTATTTATGAAAGTGTTTGAAGTTTAAAAACAAGAAGATTTTTGAAATAGGAAGAAGTTTTGAAAATTAAAGAATGGGGAGGAGATGAAGAGACTAGTCCTAATGCTTGAATTAAAAGCTAAGGAAAGAGTTTACCAAACCATAATATGCACAATTCTTCAAAGATCGGAATTCCCACTTCAAAGGTTAATGACATAACTTGAGGCCGAGGTTTCTAATCCATTCCAACTTGAGCAAGGGGGAAGTTCTTAAAGTCTAAGTCCATTCTACAAAAGCAAAGGGATAGTAACCATAGTCCACCATTAGAAGTCACAAGTCTTTTAAGTGTTCAATTCTTTATTAGTGTTTTGATATCCAAATGGACAAAATAAAAACAAGCACAATATGAATATAAACAAATGATATATGATATTATATGGTAAAGCATAATAAAGAGATAAGGAAGCAAGAGATTAAAATAAAAGGATAAGGTGCGAGAGATTAAATTTAAACAATTATATTCACAATATTATAATATTTACAATATAAAGTGGTATGATGAACTTAATCAAGCACAACCACAAAAAGAAAAATAAGATCGAGGCAACCGAATCCAAGTGGATCTTAATTCGAATCGGGACAACTTTAGGTCTATGTTAAGCAATCTCCGAGTAATTTACGAAGTAATTACCCTACAAATGAGGCCGGCCACCACTAATTAAAGTGGAAAATATTCGTGTTAATACATGTTAGAGAAACGATATAATGGATCGTTCTCCGAAAACATGCCACACTAAAAGAAAAAGGAAAGTCTAATCTTAATCGAGATTTTCGTTGAATTTCATCAAAAAGCAACCTATCACTATCTCAAAGTATGGAGAATGATCCAAATGATCATTCATCCATAGATTTGAAATAATGAAGGTTAAACTTAATCGGAAATCAACAATCCCGAATCGGAGATTGTCATCGACCAAAAGAAAATAAAAAGATGAAGAACAATGGATCAAAAATAGATCCATTAAAGAATTCAAAATATTTTTTAAATCATTTTCTAAAATCTTTCTAAAAATCTTTTTCTAAATTGTTTTCTAAACACCTATAATTTCTAAAAACACTTATTATTAATATATTCTAAAAAAACTTTTCTAAAACAAACAAAACTCCAAATTCTTTTATGTTAACAAAACAATTAAAAAGAAAATAAAGAAAAAATTTAAAGAAATAAAAAGGGGAAGGGAGAAAGAACAACCCGCGGGTGAGGTGAGAAAAGTAATGGATCCAACAGGATCTTAAGCCCACATCATTATCAGTTTATTACTTTTTTTCAATTATTAAAAATAAATTAAACAAACAAAACAAGAAAAAAGGAAAATAAAAGGGAGAAGACTGAGTCTTCTTCTTCCTCGCGATGCACACACAAACAGGGAAACAAAATCAAACCACGGCGGAAATGGGTACAAACGGCGGCACTCAAAGCTCACCTTCAAGATCAAAGAACAACACTTCTCCTCAAAAATCAAACGCAAGATTCCCTTCTTCTCTCGAGTTCCTTCTTCTTCTCACTTTCGGATTCCTTACTCTCTGCATCTTTCAATCACCAAATCAAAGAAAGGGGAGGTTAACAATATTTAGGGTAAAGTTGGTTTGGGATTAGAAGAATTAGATTGAAGAAATTGAAGAAAAATTTGGAGAGAGGGTTTTCGGATTTGAGATTGAAGATGAAATTGAGCAGAGGTTTTTTGGCTTTTTTGAAGCTTGGCGATTGAGAGAAGAATCAGTTGTTTAAATAGAGAGATTGGTGAGGATTTTGTTGCCGTTTCATGTAGATGATTCGCGTTTTAGGCTCACGAAAATGGTGTGTTCAGCTGAGTTTCAATTTTGCGTTTTATGTTTCCTTATGCTGCGTTTTGCTTTCGGTCTTGTTGCGTTTTGTTCATTTTGAAGTATGTTTGATGCTGCGTTGCGTTTCGCGTGTGCAGGTTGTGAACTTGATATTTGGCTGTGTGAGGTATGCGTGATGTTTGAGATGCGTGAGGTTGCGTTTTGAAGCTGGCTTGAATTGATGCGGCAGGCCTTGGCTTGCGGGAACTGCGGCTGGAGAGAGATTTGTTTGGCTAGAAACATTGGCTTGCAAGAGGCTTTGCTTGGCAGGCTGTTTGAAGCTGTTGTTGTTTGCAGGACGTGTTGGCTAGGCAGTTTGATTTGCTGCTTGTAGTTGGGCGCGTGATGGCTGGGCATGAAAGGCTTGCACGTTGTGAGCTGATGTTGTTGTTAGGCTTGAGGATGGTTTTGAAATCATGCGCGTGAAGCTTGTGCTGTGAATCTGGCTTGGAATTGGCCTTCAGCTTTTGGGAAATCACGTGCGTGCGGGAGGCTGTTTGGAAGCTTGTGGCTGATACTTGGTGCCTGCACGTGAAAGCTGTGGATGACGTAATGGCTGACTTGCTGAGGCTATTGGGCGTGTGAGCTTTTGCAAGTTGTGGCTAGTTGCTTTTGGTGTATGAGACTGGCGTACGGTTTGTGGCAATAGCTTGGAAATCTTGAAGTCAAGTGGGCCAGGCATGAGGTAATGTGAGGAGAAGTTTTGGCTGGCCGCAAATTGCTTGGCAAAAGTGTAATGTGAAGTGTGGGAAATGAAGTAAATCAAGTGCTATTTTTCCTATTTTTTTTAATAACTTTCTTCCTATAAAAAGGGCTTAAAAAAATGTAATGTGAGTTCAAAAAAGAAAAGGGCCTAATTGTGGATTGAAAGAAATAAAAGAAAATGATTAGAAAAGAAATTTTTGAAATGGATAAGAAAAAGAAAATTACAAGAATAGTGAATATAAAATTGGATATATATAAAAAAAAGAAACAATCATTTGGATATTTGAACTAAAAAAATGTATACATCGAGGAATCGAGAAAAATGAAAAAGAAATGGTTTAATGGATAATGGATATTTGTGAAAAATGGAAAAAAAAATCGAAATATGAATTATAAAAATGGTTATTGGAAACGGTTAAGAAAGATAATGATCAAAAAAAAAGGAAACTAATGATGGTTGAATAATAAATGGGAAAAAATGGATAATCAGATGATTGAACTAAAAAAAAAAAGTATTGACGATTTGGATAAACTGGTTTAATCAGGAAATGGGTAATGGATGGAATTTGGTTTTCAAGCCCACAACAAATCTCGATTTCTCTTGCACAAGCTTTCTGATAAAATGAATACATCCACTACAGTCCCATTGAATATTTCACAACTTAAACCAACTGTCATCTGAAAACTGTCTGATTACATGCCCTGATGATTCGAAACAAAACTGAGGAAAATAAATCCTCAGATGAATCGCTGATGAACTGAAGAACCGATGAACTGATAAACACTTGAAGATTCAAACCAAACTTCGCACAAAACACTGCCTGCTAACTGATGATTTTCACACTCAACACCCTTTGAACTTTTGGAAACGCATCGTCTGAGGAATAAACCATTGGCACACACAACTGGAAGTCAACACAATCTTCTAATAGCATGACCAATATTAGGTCAAACATCCATTGAAATCAAATTGTGACTGAACAAACGCATCTGGATTGAAATCATTGCCATGTCTTTGAAAACCTGCAACACAGAGAAGAAGAAGAACACTACAACATACCTTTTTTTTTGTATTTTGGTTAGAAGTCAGTAAATATAAACAAATATAAAGCAGTAAAAATAATGGTGATCCCCTGCGAAGCATAGACCCGATATCTGAGAAGAAACTCGAAGCCAGTGCGATCTTGTTTGTATGCAAAATGCAGATGAAATGCGAATAAACTTAGGGCAAAAATTAGGGTGTTACACAAGGGTCTTCAGAGGAGTGCATTACCTTAGTTTTCAAGTGTATAGAAAACTTCTATAATCGCGAATGATCGGAGTATGTAGAATATTCCTCTAGTGGAATTAAGAACGTTGTTGTTTT